>JAWWLV010000144.1:15947017-15986560 GCA_035041135.1 Platyrinchus mystaceus
GGGCAGAAACTCAGCTAATTGTGCTGTGGCAGAAACTCAGCCAATTCTAAGGCAGGAAGATGTAGAAGAGAGGAAGCGAAGACTCATGAGGGATGAAAAGGGGATAGCAATTCTTTCCTTTAGCAACACAAAGAGAGCTGGAAAAAGTCACCAAGTACAGGAACAGCCAAAGGCCTGGTGACAATACCCCTGCTTGCTGCCACAGGATAAAAAATCTGAAAGAAACTGGAAGCTTCAGCAAACAAGTGGTGCTCTCAGCTAATTGCCTGGCACCATATCAGGGCAGAGTTCAGTTTGTTTACAAGGTCTTTACATTTGAGAGGTCTTTATACATTACTTTGTCACTCACCTCAGCAGAAATACTAAATGAATTTGGAGAAGCTGATCTGTATGTGTTTAATTTTATGCACAGAAAAACTATTCAGTAGGTCTGTTTAGTAGGAGAGGATTCCTTTGTCACACTGCAGAACAAAATATTGCTGCTGAGAACAGAGAGAGGTCGTGCATCACTGCCTCAGATGCAGAAAAAATCCAGCTTAGATTCAAACCTCATTTTGTGTAAGAGCTTGCCAAGATTAATCCCTTAAATTTTATAAATTAGTGAAATGATCACTAGAAGAACTGCCACACACTTCACATTATATTGATCTCACCATCTTAATTTTCCCATTACTGTTAGAGAGATCAGTAGTTCTGCTGAGCAGTAGGGCTGACTCTGAACTATATGAATGAACTGCTTTAAAAAATAATAACAATACTGACATTAAAACAAAAAAAAATCCCAATGAATAGAGATGGCGATCAATTAAAATGACAACTTTAAGTTCCAGTTCACCTAACTCAGTAGCATTACATTTGTCTCAAACTGACTCATAGAGTAAGAAGCACAAAACACCTTAGGAAAAGCATTATTCATTACTGCATTATTTCAGACATGAGGCTATACCAAGGGCTAACATGGTTTCAGGGGTGTCACACATGTCACAGAATGATGCATTAAAGAAACAGCTGCAGATTCAACAGTATTTAATGGTGCTCCAAGAACATAAACCTCAGTTATCCCAGATCTGGTGCTGACACTCTCTGCCAAACCTATCTGAACTGTGGTTTTATCACTGAAGGATGCAGGAGTCCCAAGAGATTTCAGGTGGGATACGACTTTCACATTTTTCTTGTCCCATCATCTGCATGTGTAGACAAAGCTGTACTCAAAACAAAATAAATCAACATATACACATATGCCTATTACAGCACTATCTTTAAGAGAGCCCATATCTCTGCACATCTACATGGCTTTAAAAGGACTGACATATAAAAAGCATCTGGGGATTCTTCAAATGGGTTTTAGCACACTGGAGCCTAACTCACCTTTGACAAGGCTTTTAAATGGCAATCACAAATATGTATTTGAAGTCAAGACAGCAATTACAGAATTTTCAATAAAAGCTGGTTAGGTATCAGAAAAATTTATAAAGATTAATAATATGGACCCACAGTAAATGGATTTGCAATCATTTGTGGCAAAATACTGCTCTTCAACCCATACAGATTGCCTCTAGAGACACACAGAAAGAACAACCCTCTCTGAAGGAAATACATGCTTGTCCATGGGCCTATATCCTGTCATAAGGACAACTTTTTGAAGTAGCATGCCAGGATCTCTTACATGCCCATGATGCTGATCTCTTGCCACTTTTCAGGAGGAACTACTGAATGCTATAATTCAGCATTCATGTGTGGCGCACCATTTCACATATTCACAATACATTTTTATTTTTAATTAAAGGGGAATTATGTAAGACACACCTCGATGCCTTTTTTATCATAAGGCAGCACAGATATAAAAAAATATGAGATACTCCAGTGATCAGAAAACACAATATTTGACAGGTAATCCATTTCCTGTATTGCACTACAGATGAACATCTATGTTCTTTATTACTTTCAAGCTACACTCACACTGCAATAATATCTCAAAAACTGTAAGGTAATTATGCATATGATTTCAGGAAAGCAAAATTATAGTTATCTGAAAGGTGCCAGAACATATCCTTAACTATTCCATTCCCCATCATTTCTGTGCCACATACAGCAGCGAAAAAGAGAGAGACAGCAAGGAGAGCCTCACTTTTATCTAACACCTGTAGCTCATCACCACCTGGTTGCAGTGTATCTGGCAACACATGTCAAAAAGAAAAATAGATGTCCAATAAACAGAAGGGGGAAAAAATTTGGAAGAGCTAAAAATGGCAATGACTTCAGATATCTATCACTGACAAAGCTATGACCCTTCTATCACCATCATACAAAATGGAACAGATGGAAGCTAAATGTGCTTTTATCCATCCCAGTCCCATAATGAACTGCAGGCTGCCCTCTCTGACTGAATTCTCTTTCACCATTTCAGAACTGCTCCTCTGCAATATCTCAACCAGATGCCGTGCACAAAGATTTTATACTATGACTGTTCTTTTGCCTTTATCATAACTTAACTTGACGTTCCATTGATAAGGAAATAACAAGGGTATGGCACAAATATTTCATGTTCTTCCAATATAAACACTCCCCTATATACACATTTTTAGTAGCCCACTGCTTAATTCCATTATTCATTCCCCTTAGGTCCAATCATTATTGTATCTCACACCTGGATTTTTCTGTTTGTCTTGCCTACTGCTAGAAAGTACAGTCTCCCACCTCTGTGACATTTTATTCTCATAGCTGAGATGCCAGTAATTTTGTTCTCTGAGCAAAGATATATCTGGTGGTTTAGGCAGTTTATTTGAAATTTTTCCTTAAGCCCCTACTCTCCTCTTTCTGTCTCTAGAAAATGAGGTGCACACTTAGAGATGACAGTAAGCCACGACACAAACTGAAAGGCATGAAGCTGCAGGTGTCATGTCCTTCTGAAGGAAACCAGCCTCTGGTGTATCTAATCCTGTTTGGGGATGTTTATCCAATTTCAGCAAGGTGTCCACTGAGCTAGCTCATCCTCTCATCAGCCTGTGTAAGCCTCCTGTTATTACCACTCTATCATTACTAAGAGCTTGAATGTTGTTACAGTTCTTGACAGGCACATTATTCCACCGCGGTTTGGGAGCCCCTTGCTGGCCCCTCAGTGCTGGTGAAGCGTGTCCTTTCATGGCACAATGAGAGAGGTGTGTGGCGTCTTGAGGCACTCCGACACTTGCACCACTGTGGCACACAAGGCACAGGCACGTTTGCTAGTTTACCACCACGTCCCTCCCACTCCCATCTCCTGCTGAAGACAGCATCCCAGCAGGCACACTGCCAGCTCCTTCTGCCAAGGTCGAGGACAATAATGTGCTCTGTGCTCCCGTGGCCATCGTGCCAAATGGTGGCATATGGCACCTTCCCCCCAGACTGCGTAGCAGCAGCGCTGCAGTTGGCAAGCTGCAAAAATCACCCTTCCCTGGGTGTTTCCCTTCTCCCTTTTCCACGCTGGCACACAGCAGAGCGGCTGACAAGGCTGTCACATTTTCCATTGTCACCCTGAAAGAAGCCCTTTGCAGAGCAGATCCTGCGCACAGGCAGCGCATGGATAGAGGACAGGTTGCTCCCAACACGTGCTGCCTGCAATGGACACCATGGAGCAGGAAACTGCCAGGTAGGCTTGTTTCAACCCAGAGCAAGTGGTCCTTCTCCTCCCACAGAACACAATGCTTGGTCTTCAGCAGCAGTCAACAGAGTAGCATCAAGCAGTGCTCCTTGAGTTTATTCCTTCATTAATCATCACCTAAATTGTAGACCAGTTTCATTAACACCTGGCAGTCAACCATATGCTTGCAGTTTGAAGCTCTCTCTTCACAAACATACATCAATCACGTTCTTCTCTGCTATTTCTTCCAGAAAATAAAACTCACTGAATTTATGAATTTGAAACAGCAGGGATTTGAAACACAGCACAGAGGATCACCATTTCACAACCCATTATGCCCATTAGCTTTATAAAATATGTATTTTAATTAGCAGAGATTTCTGTCTCCAGAGGTAGCAGTACAAGCTATGACTCCATGAGGAGAGATGACACCCTACGAGGAGACATTCACATCCCAGAGAAAGTTTTCCTGTTCTGTCAAAGGGAAGAAGTCAGACTAACCTGACTTTAACAAGCTGGATAACAAAATCAACACTGCATACTTGTACATGACATAACCGTGAAATTGGGTAATAAAAGGTAGAAATTCTGCTTTACAGCCTTAAATTTGACATCTGTGCTGAAGAAACAAAGACAAACAAGGCCCTTGCAGTTACCATGAGCTTGAAAAGTTTTGTCCCAGCCCTCTAATACAAGGCTAAAAAAGAAGAGAGATTTACGCTTCATTTTAAATAAGGATCATTGTTCCCTGAGCACCAGTGATGGAAAAGGGGGAAGATGAAAGAGTCTCCAGAAGGGCTGGATAAAGAGCAAGGGACTTGTGAGCCTTTTACAGCCACAGTCACAGCCACAGGGTAGAGGGTTAGGTCAGGCAGCAGCACTGAAGTACCTGAGAAAACATGAGGCATGTCTGCCTTAAGATCTGCAAACCTTAGGAAAGTAATCCAATTTCTTTTCAGACAACCCAGGCACTAGGAAGTACCATATTTTGAGGATGTTTGGCTAAACCATCATTTCATCCAAGTGGAACTTGCATTTCTCACTACTTTCAGAGATGAGAGGGCTTCAGAAGCTCACTGCCTGTGTACTTTTGCCTTCCACATTGCAGGCACAAGGACTTTGGTGTACCAAGGAGGTGAGATCTGCCTTCAGACTCAGCACCAGCTTTCCCAGACAGCTTCAGGCAAGTCACCTTCTCTCTGTCTTTCCTCTGCCATTTTTAGTGGCATACCACCAGGCATTTGACAAAGTAGGTATATATTTTAATTGATTCACTTTTTGCAGTTGCAGATGTTCTCGCTGAAAATGTCAGTGAGCATGGAATTTATTATTATTAATTATTATTATTATTATTGCAGAAGACACTCCACTGGATAATGACTTCTTGAATGTCTACACTTTGGAGCGTTCCTCCATAACATTTCTCTCTCAATTCTTCCTACAATGCTATTTTCATTACTTAGTGTAATCCAGTACAGATTGTCTAAAGCTGGGAGATCCTCAATTCTGTGAGCAGAGGTGGACAGCAAAATAATCATTATGACAATCCATCAGAATAATGTCACCAGTATGGGTACCTGGGACAATCTTTTCTCAAAAAACCTTGAGTTATCACTGCCTCCGATTTTTCCCAGTACTTTCTTCCCACTTCACAGAATTTGTTTGAGAATCTAAGTTCCAAACTGTACTTCATGGTATGTCGAGGATATTGCTGAAAGCAATAATGAAACTAAAAAATTAAACCCTGAACAGCATAACCCACCCAATACATCTCTCACTTCACTGGACTTTTTGATGTTCCCACCAGACGAACATATATGGGGGGAGGAGAATTAAAAAAAAAGCCCCATAGTTGAAGTGTGACTTATCTTCAGCCCCAGAGAGTCTTCACCATCAAAATTCAGGGATTTTCTCACACCTTAACAGAACAATGAAAAAAGCCAATATTGCTACACACACACACACACACACACCAGTTTGGTCCTCGGATCAGTATCAGAAATTGTCTGAGCAACAATCTGTCATTCCAGTTACCTTTCTCACTTCCCACAGACCACCTGGCTTTGTGGGAACTATCTCTGAATGTCTGGCACTACCTAAGCTGTTTGTCAGCACTGATATTGATCATCAAGATCCAGTGTCAGCTGCAGTGCTGAGGCAGAGGAAAAAAAAAATCTTATTGTTGCTGTGATTACAACTGGTAGCATTTTAAAAAGTGTGTGAATAACCCATGTCCCTAAATATTATTTTCATGACATGAGCTACATCCTCACCAAATCTGGTGTACGTGAATGCCAACGGTGGAAGAAGTTTACCAAAACTTCAATCGCTTTTTTGCCACATAGGTTTTTAAAGATGCCACTGCCATGATGTTCCAAATTCTTCTGTGTAGCAGAAAACCTCCAGAACGACACCACTGGATCACAGAGAAGCTCATCCAATCACTAACACAACACAGCTCAGATCACATATACCATGTGCTAAGCAGGATCAGTGAAAGTAGTCCACTTCTAAATCAAAAGACACAAGTGAAAAATAACTTCAGCTTCATATACTATGCTTGTGTAATGGTAAACTTTTATGGAGTATTGGTAAATTTTTATAGCATCTGGCAGTCTCCTGCCACATGAAATTAATGCCACTGATAACAGATTAAGTGGAATTACTTTACATGAAAGAGAACGAAAGATACAAGTGTTCAGCAGTTTCCAGAAGTGCTTCAACTGTCAAATATTTTCAAAAGAGATCATATCTAGGAAATAGCATTCACAAAGTAGGTAATATTAATACTTCTTCTATTATAAACACACACACTTTTAACCTAGTCTGCAATTGTTCACAAAGACAGAAGGGATTCAAGATAATGGGGTTTATATCTGAAAATACATGATGGCTTATGTTTCATTCAGTACAAAGTTACACACTCAAGCCACAGAAGTGAGAATAAATTTGTTTATGCTTCACATGCTGCATATCTCAGAGAAGATATTTAGAAAGGGCCCTTTCATTTTTCTTTTAAATAATCCTTGCATCTAGATTTAATTCATTCACTTTAAAAGCAGATAGCCAAAACTACTTCTATCAGATTATATGAATGAATTTTTCGATATTTAAAGAAATTTTGTTTAAATTAGCTATTGCAGGCTTTTCTTTGCTAGATATTAATGCTTGAGTTCTACCAGAAAAGGGACCTCATCTTCTGAATGGGAAAAGGTGCCTCATCCCCTTTCATGATAAACAGGACATTTTCTGCTAGTTCTTTAGTAGCTCAACTCTGAGTCACACCAGTCTTGACCTTTAAACAGATGTGGTATCATGAGGGGATCTTCCATAGGAAGAAGAGGAGGCAAAACTACTCATTTCACTCTGGAACTATGTGTCACAATCCTAGTCTTGTCGCTCTTCCCCAAACCCCCAGTATATAGGTTATCACTAGTTCAGATTTACATCATTAACATTCAAGGCTTGCACCACAGGTATCTTCTCAATTAAACATGCGTGGACAGAGAAAGGCAGTACTTTGTCTAATGTCATGGAAGGAATCACTGCAGAACTGGAACGAAATGCAGGTATCTTGAACTTGGTGCCTTCCTTCAGTGCTGTTCAACAGCCATGACAACAAAGGCACAAAAACATGGCTAAAAGGGATATTACATGCATTGACCTGTACAGAACTGAGCTTGAAATTAGCAGATTTTATGGTGGCAGCACAACAGCCTGGTGGCACAACCAGCCATCTCATTTCACAGGGATGTAGGACTGAGGATTGTTTGGGTTTTGCTTTTCTGAAAACTGTGAGGGAGACAAAACTGTTACAGGCACGTCAAACAATTCTGCATCACAAGAGCTTCTGCTCGAGATGGAAAAGAGTTCGTTCCCACTGAGCCCTCACCATTAACCTTGTGAGAAACACACACCAAAGCTTCAGCCAGCTTCATTTCTCTGGCTCACTGATTCCATGCATTTCTACGGGTCACTTAAAAAAAAATCAGTTTTGAATCATCCTCTGAAGGACGAGAATGAGACAGCACGTGCCACTATGTCCAAGTGCAGAGAGGTGGCTCTCTACCAAATACATTTTTGAGAAATCACGTTAGTAAGGATGGCAGCGGATTCGGGAGATCTTCAACAGGGAACGAGCAGCGCTCAAAGCTGCTTTAGCGCAATATGCAATTACAGAGAGATATCTGTGCTCAGGAATGCTGGTGCCCATTTGATTAAACGGCCTGTCTGCCTCCTCCAGAAGATATCAGAGGCACAATTAGTTCAGTCGGCAGTATCAGCAATGCCCTTGAGGTCCTGTGCTCCTGACGACTAATGAAGAGGCACTGCTGGCTGTCAGCACGTACAGGGGGAGGCATTCATCTTCATGGCAGCACCAATTAAATCCACCCGGGTCATACCAGGAGATAGGAATTCAGCACAGGGAACAAGTCAAAGCAGCTGACTGGTTTAACAATTCATTTTTTGGGTTTTATATCGTGGAGAAAAGGGAATAAATTTTGTGCTAGCTATGCTGATGGTGAAGGGAATACAGAGAACCTGCCTGACAGCAAAGGCAAAGAGAGTAACTCAATGCTCAGGTATGCTATCTACGTGTGCTATGGAAAGGTAATTTTTTTGCAGCAGGGTAGGAAACCTCTTAATACACAAACAATTTTCAAGAAGTCAAGAAGCAGAGAATTTCCTTAGTGCATGATGTTCCCAACACTCTGCTAAGCCTTCAAGGACAGCTATTTGCTGTATCTTCACTTAGGACATGGTAGTTACTCCTGAGAAGAAAAGGCAGGAAACTTTTGCCCCTTATTTCTTACAAGGCTACATCCTTACAGAAAACATACAGTTCTATTTCAAAACAACAGGCTCAAAATCTTCTAAAGCATTCTATCCCTGAGACATCATGAATTATACCAGTCGCAGTCAAACATGTCAGCTAATCATCTGCCCTGCTTGGTGCCTCACTGGAGAGTCCAACCTTTCCCATTCCACAGAAGTCCTGCTGTCAATAGGATTTATAGGACTAAAAGGTGTTCATATCAGAAGAGACAAATATTGAAAGAGAAGCTACAGTAAGCATCTGGTATCCAACTGGTTAAAGTACATGGGACCACTACAAAGAAAATTGCTTACTTAGCCAAAAAAATTTTATCTGTAATTCCTGTTTTGTCTTACTTGTGTCCCTTAGGGAAAAAATGCAAGTGAACTTACCAAATCCACATTTTATGGGCCTTCAGGGACCCTTAATTAAAAACATTGTGAATCAGTAGGTGACAAAAAGTACCACCTAGTGTGTCCTTCCTATTTCAGATGTTTGAGAACTGATGGCAAAAGTCTCAAAGGGCTTAATCTGCTAAACACTGTGTGTCAACAGGGAACTGAAGAGGTTTTGGTAACTTTACTATTGTACTATTGTGACTGGCAGCCCTTTATCTTCTCAAACCTCACAACACATTTGTGGAGGCTAAAGGGCCTGATTACTGACAGTGAAATCAGTGTGACATACATATATGCAAACCAGATCCCTCCTGACACTCAGCCATGGGTCCACAGACCTAGCTAGGCAAATCCAAGCTGACTTAAAGGAGTGAAAGCCTATTGCAGTGGTAGAAGCAAAACAGTTTGTTATCCAACCTTTCATGTAAAGGGAAACAAAAAAAAAGCAAAACTCTCAAACCCACCTCACACTCCCTACCAGCACAGTTGATCCACAAAAAATTCCATTTGTCATATGGTATGCTATTAAATACACGAAGAAATAAAGAAAAAGTAGCAAAAGATGATTTTTTTTCTTCCAACTAATGAAAAAAATTTCTAACAATTTCAAAGTTATGGGAATTAATATTTCACTCCCTTGCAGAGATTCTCTAATAAAGTCACAGGCTTTTGGGAAATGCTCTGGAGTCAGAGACTTCACAAGTTCATAAGGTCAGCCTAGAAAACTGATGAAATACTACTCAGTGCTCTGAGAAAGGACAGCATAAAAATTTCATGCCAAAAGAATGAGATTCGAACATGCTGTGAACAGCAACAACTCAGGTTCTCAAAAATAATAGAAAAATACTTCACAGGGCTCCTTCCACAACAGCATTGGGGAACACTTTCCTAACAACAATTCGTAAAACCTACTGCAGACTTCTAAATTACCTGGAAATAATTCTTATGAGAAAAGCTCTGATGCAAAAGCAGCTAAATATTTGAACAGTATCACAAAAGCAAAGACTGCTGGAGTATCAAAACCAAGTCCTTGGACATGGCAGTCCAGTGAAACGGCTTTTCTTTCACAGCCTTTTCAGCTGAAGCATTTGGGGAGGTAGCTTAAGTATTTTAAGGCACATGTCATATTTTGGTTTATATCTTGTACTTCTACTTGAAGAAGCAGAAGTGAGTTATCTCATTGCAGCAATCCATTTGGTCTGTTTTCAGTTTGTACCACAAAAGGAACCCACACTTCTGTTGCATATATCACTGAAAAACTGCTTTCTGAAATGATCTGCATATAGAATTGTGCACAGAGAGAGCTCTCAGCAATACGTCTGGACTTGTGCCTGGACTACAGCTCTGAAGCCTCACAAATTGACCTTAAACAAACAAAAGCAGGCAGTGCTGAAGGTAATTCCTGCCTTCTGCCCCACCCACGACTCTAGATAAGATGTCATGTTCCCTGATAGGAAGGGAGACAGCCCAGGATCCATAGGCACAAGAAATCAGCAGACACCCAAGTGCAGTTATTTCCTAACAGTCTGAATAACACCTAAGCGTGAAAACTGTGACTTAAGCTGCAGACACATAACCTGGGGCTGCACACAGAATGCTTTTAGAGGCATGAACAGACTTCGGAAACTCAGTATTACCAAACTGCAAATTCGCCCACACAGATGTACGTGTTGGACTGCTGGATTATGACACTTTGTCAGTGATGAAAAATACAGATGTACAAAGTTTACAAGCAAGAAATACTGAAGAGCAATATTTGGAAAGTTATGTTTTAGTTTAAAAAGCGCTAATTAAATATTCAAACTCACGCAACCAAAAAACTCAGAGAAATGTCTATTTTGCCTCTAGGGGAACTCAGGATTTAGATCAGAGCACACAAACAGGCTACATACTACTGAACATGGTCCTCTAAGTAACCTTGTCTTTAGAGCTGTTTTCTTATGAAATCTGCATGTAATACAGGACAGGGACAAAGAAAGACATGATTCAATAACATTCAAATGGTGGAATACTATTGGAGTGGTGATCTGGCTTCTTACCTGTGAGGCCAAGCTGTAAAATCATTTATGAGACTCACAGAGAAGGGCATCAGCCAGTGCACAAGGATCTCAAATAACAGCAACTGGTGAGGTAGCAGTATGAGCACTCTAGTTTCCAGGATCAAAGTCCAGTCAATGATGAAGCACATTCCTTTCTCCTTTCAATAACCATCATCTCTTCTAGGCCAATTGCCTCCACAGTCCCATATTATTTTGAGCTGGTGGTGCTTTCAAGTCCTTGGAGCTCCTACAAGCATTCACACACCCCTGGGAATGCTCCAGACCCCTACTGCAAGGCTTTCAATACTGCCCTTGCTCAAAATGCCTTCAGGCAGCAATCCCTGGCAAGTCCAAGGGACTCTGAAAAAGGTGCTTGAGCCTTGTACGAAAAACAGTGGACGAGTCTGAGCTTCCCACATCTCCATGCTTGGCTCCTCCTGGTGCTAATGAGGTGCAGCAACTCAACTCAAGCACGAGTTCTGTCTGCAAACCACCACACAGGCAAACTACAGTTGTGCCTCTATTCTGCACCTCCACACCTTTGGGTGACACCTAGTCCACTGATACACAGCAAGGTCACCCAATTCAGTTCTGGGTGAACACAAAGGCCTTCCCCGTTACACCTGCACACCAAGATGAAAATCTCAGGTTTCCTTCAGAAAGGAACAAATACAGAGAATGAGATTTTATCTTCTATATAAAACTTGTAACCATCAGCAAATTCAATGCAGTCACTTGAACAAAGCTAATCACACAACTTTGCTATATGTGCATATTTCCCACTAAAAAAGTATTAATTTAAGCTCTCTTCTGACTTCTGTTGACTGTGAAACGTTCCTCTGAGTGCAAGAGAAGCGGTTAATAACTGCAGACATCACTAATCACTTCATGGTCACTCTGGTACAGAGAACTCCCACACAGAAGTGTGGCGTGGGCCTCCTGCTCTATAGGAGACAGTTTCACTCCTGCAAATTAACTTTGTCACCACAACAAAAGGGGGAAAAAAAAGGAACAATTTTAAGTGTTAAACCATGTAATGACTTAGGGAATGAACAGAATGTTTTCAAAATGCAAATAGAAGGCATCTGTATTTTAATTACAGCATCAAAACTGCAAGATACTTGTCTCCACAGACATATTTTTCATTCATCTTCAGAGATGGCTGTGTAAGAGCATTAGTTTCATAGTATAAACCCACTCCCACGTACATTCCCAAAATAATTTGCATGTATTACCAATAAACAAACACACGCATGCAAGTTTTCAGTCCGCCCACAGGCATGATTGACAAAAGAGGACTTGTCACTATTGCTTTTGGGATTATAACTAAAACTGTTTGAACTTTTAATACAGGGAAAACAGAATACAAGAGCAACGTGAGCTTCAGCGCCGTACATTTAACACAAAGTTAAGACGACAAAATTAAAAAGAAAATCTGCAACTAGATCCTGTTGCTATGAGCTTATTTCTCGTACAAAAGCTAACAATGGCTAAACAGAACCTTGGCTGCAATATATTTTTCTCAAAGACACTCGATGAGCTCAGTTTTGCTGCTGTCAGCCCATAAAACTGACTTTTATACTGAGTCACTAAGAGGATACAGATGACAAACAGCTCCATTTCAAAAGGCTGACAATACCTGCCTTGAGAAGCAACAGTGACATGATGACAGTGGCAATGCTCACTTCATCTCTGCATAAAATACAGTTGACACTTCCACTACACTGCTACACATCTACACTGTGATGCCTCCACAGTCAGTCTTAGTGTTGATTTTAATCACATCCCCCAAAGACCAGTGTTATGGCATGAAATGTCCTGAATTCCCAAAAACTTTTTTTGGTAATGAATCCCTTGGCATAAGATGTCACCAGTGGTGTTTGGGATAGCATCATATACAGAAAATAAAGGATCTCTGGGGAAGGTACTTCAACAGGGACAGAAGGGCCTGCCTTCAAAACGTGAATGTTTGACTGTTTAAGCCTTACCATTTCCTACTATCCTGTTATCAGCCAGATTTCCTACCGTTAGGGAAAATTAGAAGCTCTATCTGAGAGAGCTTTCTGCAGCTCAGCCGTGGCAGGTCCCGTGCAGGCAGTGACCCTCTGGTGACATATATCTGTCTGCATAGTTGCACAGGAAGGTTTTTGTGCCTGCACCACACACATCTCAAGCCTACAGGTAAATATTCCACACTTGATGCCAAATTCACATAGGCCAGAGGCATAATAAGCATACCCAGGGTGAACATTATCAAAGGTGTCATATGAATCGGGATGTATGGAGAATTCTCCTAATTTCCAGTGGAAACAAGATTTTAGTCAACTTCAGACTTTCACTGCTAATAATAGTCTTCTTTCAGTACTTCAAACATATAAAAAAGATAGAGACCACAGTGAGAAACTTTCTCAGATCTGATTGATTCAAAGTGGGGTGAGTGTTAAGAAAACCTTAGAAGATACCACACTGGCTTTCTGCATACTAACCCCTTATTGCACAGAGCTTTCACAGAGCTTTGAAATCTACTTCATATTTGTTACACTTCTACAATATATCAAAACTTGACACACATCAGTGAAGACAACTATATTTGTGCCCTAACATCAAGATGGTTTAAGACCAAGAAAATGGAGGTGAGTTTCAATTGACATTACCATCTATTTGCCCTTCCAAATAGCTATAATGGGAGGTAAATTGAAAAGTAATATGGAGATTAACAGAATTACTGAATAAACAGAGTGGGCTAACTGGATGTGGAAATGTAGAATCATTCATGCTGGAAAACCCTTGAGTCCAACTGTTAAGCCAACATTGCAACATCCATCACGAAACCACACCCCTAAGTACCACATCAACACATCTTTGAAATAACTCCAGGTGTGGTGACTCCCCTACTTCTTTTCACAACTCTGTCCTAATGCTTGACAACCCTTTAAGTGAATAAATATTTCCTAATATTTAATACTAATATATTAAATATTTCCTAATCCAGTCTAAACCTCCTCAGTGCAGCTTGAGGCTGTTTCCTCTTGTCCTATCGCTTATTACTTGGGAGAAAAGAACAACCCCCACCTCGCTACAACCTCCTTTCAGGTAGTTGCAGAGAGCAATATGGTCCCCCCCAGGGCTCCTTTTCTCCAGGATAAACCCAGGTCCCTCAACTGCTCCTCATAAGACTTGTGCTCCAGACTCTTCACCAGCTCCATTGCCCTTCTCTGGACACACTTCAGCCGCTGTTGACCAGCACCCCCAGGTCCTTTTCTGCCAGGCAGCTTTCCAGCCACTCTGCCCCCAGCCTGTAGTGCTGCAGGGGGTTGTTGTGACCCAAGGGGAGGACCCGGCACTTCCTCTGCCCTTCAGGACTGACTGCCTCCCACAGCTATCTGTCGACCAGGCTCCTAAACAGGCCAAGGTCTGCCCTCCAGAAGAGAAACTAGCAAAGATAGTGAGCAAATCACTTAAGCCATACAACTCAAACAAGAGCACCACTTGATTGCCAGGGCAATGTTCTTTAGACAAGTCTAGCCCAGGTGAAAACCATCCAAAACCCACAACTGAAAATAAGTTCAGGCTTTCAAAGCAGCGATGCTTCCTGTTGTTACAATCTGTTTATCCACCCACAGCAACCAGGGAGCACTCTTAAGTGATGGTCCTGATGTCATTAAGGCCTTACAAGTGATAAGCTGTTGACGCTAAGTCATGGATTCCTTTGTTGCGACAGAACACTCTACTTCATAGCATCCAATATAATCAAAAATAATTACAAAACACACTTGTTACTGTCTCTGTGCCACTCAGTGGTACAGCCCCTGGCAGTGAACAATCACGCTTTACACTGACAAATAAAAAACACATCCTTTTCCTGTGCTGCCTGGGGGTGAATGAAAAAATTATGAATGAATGTATTAACAAACGAACCGATTTATTTTTTTCCTTAAATTGAATCATTAATCACCTTCATCTTCTGTTCTGGCAGAACAGATGTGGCCATTTGTCACTGAGGACAAACTTGAAAGACTTTTCATATGGAGTAGAATATCCTACCTGGAACAACTTCGAAAAGGAACTTTCCTGGACTTTCTTCATTGCAGGGATGCTCAATTACTCTGTTGCCAGGCAGAAAGATGGCACCCTAAAGAAATAAATAACAATGAACATGGAATTAAAACTGATACTGTGCTTCTGATAGACTAGTGTTTCTTCTTTTTGGACTGGGTTATATGTCAATTTGTGATGTTGCACCTGGGCAGCTGAATTCCACAGTGAGACTGAGGAGGGATTATCCCAAAAGCCAACATTACAGATCCCCTTAATTAACTGAGGCATTCAATAATGGCTTTAGTATTTTTTAATCTCTTGGGTATTTGATACCATGCAGATTTTTGTACTTATCGCATATACTAATTCCACTGTGCTGCAGGGAAAAAATCAAGACTAAAAGAAAGGGTTAGTGAAAAACTACAAAGTTGCATATGTGAGGCAGGTGAACTTACCAACTAGGCTTCCTTTTTGGCTAGAGCCAAAGGATATGTGGACAGAAGAGTAACCTTAGTTTGTGGAGTGCATACCCAGTTCCTGCTCTGTGTCCTGTTGTACCATCACAGGGAAGCAGTACAGAGCAAACATCCCACTTCCACCCACTGGCTGCAGCGTGCTGGTCTGCTGCAGGCACAGCCAGAGTCCTGTTCAAAGATGCATTTACTACAGGCAGATGGGTGTGGGATAATCTCTGTGACAGGCATTGAACACTTCTATCACAACTTCACTGCTTGAGAGGAGAGGAATTTTAGCTGTGCATATTTAGTAACACTGGTTACCAAAAAACATCCCTGCAACCCTGGAAACATTTCTGGGGCTATGTTGAAGACATTATTCCCCTCCCACACTCCCTTTTGGTCCTGCTGACACATGGGATGGATAGACCACCCCTTTCCTCTGAGAGCTCTTTTTCATTTTCAGAAATTACAGCTCCTCCTAGTACTGTTGGAACCTATCAGCAGGCAGTCCGTAATTAAATTATGCTGGGATGGCCATCCAGGAGTAAATTTTCAGAGTGGCATCCTAGGAACTGTATTAGGTACAAGCTCTCACTCACTGTTAATGGGAGGTAATACCTACTTATTAATACTCCACAATTACAGCATAACGGGGCCCTCATCACCAAAGTAAACAACTTCTATAACTTACACAGCTTAAACACAGAGTATCTCAAGTAAGGTCCTTATCCCCAGAAGGATAAAGGAGTCCAACATGGAACACCATTTTCCATAGCAGTTTCAACCAAAGACTGCTTCCAAATATCTGTCAGACCCCTTATCTGAACAGCACTAAAGATATCCCTGTAACCTTCATTATGAGCAGAACCATTTACAATTATTGGGAAGTCAAGACAAGCAGAATGCTGTAGTCTTCTCACAAAGGAGACCTTACAAACTAACAGGAAAAGGTCATCTGAAGAAACAGCTAACAAACATTTCAACAAATCAGTATTTGTACCAGCTGATGTGGAGTCTAAGCTCTGTATCAGCTTGTCAGTACATTGCTGTCTGACAGCAGGCATGGTATATCACCAGAAGCCAAAGACAGGGTGCACAAGTATTTTGTCAGATCATACAAAATCACCTCCATTAAACACCATGATACTTGTTGCTGAAAACATGAAACAGAACAGCATTCTGCTGCAATGGTATTAGCAGCAAGTGATAGCAGTAGTGGGCAGATTTCCCCTCTCACTGCATACACAAATGTATTATAAACGTTAAGTGCCTTGGTCCAATAGCTGTACTAGGAGCTATTTTCCTTCATTCCTGCTACAAGCAGCACCTGTTAATAGTTGTCACATTCCAAAGCCTTCTGTGAAATACCTGATTAGGCAAAAGTAATATCATAAACAAAAATGATTACATGCACAGTAAAAGATAAATCACAAATTAGTTCAACTTGTTATATTAACACTTAGAGAAAAAACAGCAACTATAAGGAATACATTTTTTCTGAGACTTATGGGAGACCAGGAAGAAGAATCTCTAAAAATCATTTTTAACTACATGTATTTTTGTCACATGTAATAGACCATTAAGACTGATATAATCTTCTTCCCCACTTTAACTTTCAGATCGAGCTGGTTTTACCTAAAAAAACCTCCACTCAGCACACAAGATGAGCAGATCACTCTTCACACTGGAGTGAAATTTCACTGGCTCAGTAACTCACATCAGTAAAGGCATACAACATATTTAAGCTAATTACAAGTCTTGCTATTCAATTAAACAAAAATAAGGAGACCTAGCCTACAGCACTGTAAACTAAAATCAATTTATGAGACAATAAATGAAAACTGCATTCAACTTTGCTGTCTACTCATTAGCAATAGAGATGCTTTCTGATTCTTTAATGAAAAACCCTTTTAGTGTTAACAGTGAGCTGTCTTAATGACAAATTTTTGAGAACATGGTTATAATATTTTTAACATATTAACAAAATGGTTAATATTAGGCATCTTCATTTCATAGGTGAAATCTATTTCATCTACTAAAATGTAAAGCCTAAAGCCACACATAATAGCTAAATTAGTACAAAGAGAATCCTGACAGTAACACCATACAGAATACTTCTGTGGTCTAAAAAACAAACATGTTCTCAAATGGAAGTTTAATTTTACTGTCTATTTTCAGTACTATTATTGGAAAATCAGTGCACGTGAACTACTTAAAAATATTTGTATTTGTGAGGGGGTTTTTTTAATAATAAAATAACTTTGTTTGTACAACATGCACCTGGGTTCCCCAGACTAGGGGAAAAGCCTAAGAGATCGACTGCCGCTCTTTCACTTCCCGTTCTGTCTGCTTTCACACTCATCTGTCTGCCCCCACCATACAGCAACACTTCCCCCTCCCTAAGTTTTGTGGCTATCTACATAACTGGACTGAGGCTATGTGGAGTGTCCCTTTGCTTAGTTTCTCAGCAGCTGGCAGTATGTTCCACAAAAACACTCTGACACTCATGGAACACATCTGCAGTGTAAAAAAACCCCTGTGGGCCCTCATGTGGCTGCTGGGTATTTGATGTGGACAGGGGGTCCCCAGTCCCCACATCACTGCCAGTCCTCTTGCTCTGTTGCCTTTCTGGGCCCTTAAAGTGCAACGTTTGGCCCGTCCTTACAGCTTGGATGGTCCAGACTATAAGTCAGGTGCAAAGTTTCAACAACTTAAAGATCTGTTTTGCACCCTGAAAATTTAATTTCAGGGGGAAGTAAGAGAAGATCAACTATACCCTTAGACACCTAACAAGACAGTATTTTGCATAGAAGAGAGGAAGGTAATTTCCAGAGGAAATACATGTTTTGACTTACGTGTCAGTGCATGAGCACATGTAAATGTGCCATAAGAAGAAAGCTTCACATCAAACTCTACAGCTCATTCAAAACTGTTTGAAAAAATCTCAACCCAAGACTGCACATTGGACCAGATTAATATTTTGCTTTCAAAAAAAAAAAGGGGGGGGGGGGGAAACAACAAAAAACAACAAAACCACCATGGTGCCAACTGGCAGAAATACAGGAATACATGAAAAAGGGAAGTGGGAGAAAAATGTGGCCCTGACACAAGTCCCTCCTTGCTCCCACTGCCATTCTGTTAGCAGGCTGTGCCTCCATGCCTCTACCAGGTCAGCAGTGTTCTATAGAGCTCCTGCTGTGGTATGCCTGAGTTATTTTTTGATTACCAACACTTCTGTCCTTGGCAGGGCAGTTCTGCTTCTTTAGCTGAGCATTCAGGATGACTCAGCATGCAGGACAAGTTTGGGTTGCTCAAGAAGCATCGGCCTTTTCCCTAACCAAGCATCAAGCCCACTTTCAAAGGAGATCCTCACACACAGGGGTTTTTCTACAGTGCACTGTTGCTTCAAACCAAAGATCACCTAAATAGCAGAGCAACAACATTCTTGTTAAAATCAAAAATCTGCTTATATGAAAGCCTTTAACTTAAGAAAAGTTACTACTCTGTTAACAAAGTGCTCGATAAAATACTGTAGTGCAGCAAGAATGACATCAATCTACTTTGGATTAGAGTCACAGCATGCTGTAGTCTTGCTCAAATAGATGTTTTATCCCATGCTGGTCCCCCAAAACACTTTCAGCACCACTCAGCAGCTGGACTTTGTGAGGAAGCACAGAAGAGGAGACAGGATGGCCACTGCACAAGTGCCTCATGAGGACCAGCTGACAGATGGTACTTCTGTTTTGCACACTGTAACACATCACAGTAGTGAAGCAACCCTGTGCCTCTTTCTCATTCTGCTCCACTGCTTTTCCCTAGGTACACTTTCCCCAGCCTTGTCTGAACTTCCTTTTCTGAAGCAGTCTTACCACCTCTGTTCAAGAGGTACCAGGTTTTTTCCAAGAAAGTTTAGGATACAACAAATTCCCATGCTTTAAAGATGCTGACTGGCAACTACTAACACAAATACATGCTTTTCAGTATCTCTGGATGGATTTGACTCATAAAGCACATAGATACATGAGGAAATTAACTGCTTTCTTGACAAAATAATGTTTTCAGGATTTATTCTAATACAGTTCTCAAAGGCTTTAATTGGTCTGTTTGCTTGCTCATAGTTTGTCCTGTCAACCTTTAAAAAGTTACTTCAGAAGTACAGAGTAGCAGCAGTTACATCTTTCCTTTCCAGCTTTGCTTCACTGAATTCTGCTTTGACTTTCCAAGACAGGTGCCATATTTACATATCTGTTTTTCTCATTGCATGGAAAACTCTTCCCAAGATTTTTTTTTTCCTACTACTTTTCAGTTAACACAGAGGATCTTCACATAGGTTCTTCCTCTTTGCCCGGTACTAGCGGTTGGTTAACAGGTTAACCACAACACAGAAGTGGCTGTGCAGGTTTGGCAGCAGTTCCCAGGGTTTTATCCCTGCCAGAGTGCAGCCCCTGAACAAACACAACCCAGCTATTCATGCCACTCGGCAAGAAAGGTTCCCAAATCAGCTGGACTGTGTCCCTCAGGAAAAAAAAAGAAAAAAAAAAAAAAAGAAAAAAAAAAAAAGGAAAAAAGTCCCCAGAAATAGTGCAAAGAGCTGCAGCCCGTTATCAAGTGTTACTCCCCACGCCAAGCCCTCTCCCTCCCTCAGTGGTGTCAGACTCTGAGGAAAGGTTCGCTCAGAGAGGGAGGACGGGGTAAAAAAGCATCAGCTCTCGGAGAGGGAGGAAGATCATCAGCCAGGAAAGGGGCAGCTGATGGGGAGGATGAAGAGGCAGAAAGGATCTCTGGGGACATGTGTCTTCTGTATGACTCACAGCCACACACAATGCAGCAGTGTTCTGTGGTTTCTTTTGTCACTGTTGCTGTTTCTGGAAAGTCTTAATTGTCCTACTTAAGAACAACGGTGCACTTCAACTCAGATGGCATCTTAAACTGAAAAATACCACATTTGGTGGATAATACTCTGAACATCGCTAGTATTTACATGGTTGCAGCCTGGAAGGTATCCACTGTATTTCACAGAGAAGCCTGTTAATCAGCCTAAATTAAATAATATACCTCACACATATGTACAAGTATATTTCTACATGTATATACAGCTGTGTACTTGTACTGTGAATTCATAAACAAGTGATGCATGGCAGAGAAGGATAAAGTGCATACACAAGTTGTTATCAGTTAACAAATCCTCGTTCCTCACATTACTGTTTTTGCTTTTAAACTATCACAAAAATAGATCTTTGCACTGTCAGGAGCCTACAGACATGAACTGAGGAGGAAAATTTACAGCACAGGCAGAAATGAAGCCTGCTCTGTGCTCACTAAAAGCAGTTTGACTGCAGTAACTTTTTGAAATTTCTACTGGATTTCCACCAATATAATGCATTTTCAAGATCCCAGTAAAATCACTTGCTGCCGAAGGGCAGAGCAACTGTGAAAGCCAGACCTTTCATTTCACTGCCTACACAGAGGTATCTGTATTTCAAACTGGGGCCTGAGCAAGTTCACCAGCTGGCTCCAAACCCTGGATCAGTGCTGAGGCAGAGCAGCCTTGGCTGTCTCTAGCTGGGCAAAGGGTGGTTACCACAAGCAGACCCTAAAAGGTCTACAAGGCTGTAACTTCAACTCAAGCATTATCAATGTTCTGACTAATAATTAACAGTTATAAAATTACTGTTCTTCAGTTTAAACAGGAAGTATTTTTTGTCCAGAGATCTCTTACCTCCCCATGTACATTCGGGGTTTAAAATCTTATTGGTAAACACTACATAGAGACAAGTTTTACTGCTTTTACAGAATTGTCACTGTTATATATATGTAATGTCAGGTTTTCTAGCACACATGACGATAGTGGGACAATTAAAAAGTAAATACAAGATATAATTATTACAGTTTTACAATATGCACAAGGAGAGAACAATGGGGGGCCAGGAGGAGGCAGCTATTCAGAATTTAGGGGATATGTAACATGTCAGGAATGAAGACAGAAAATGACAGGGGGGAAAAAAAAAGAAGATAGTTGGTTGGATAAAATTAAGCCAATACACAGCATACATTTTTCAGGCATAAATTCCACTGCATTTGACATTTTCTTGTCCCACTATGTTAAAATATTTCTAGAGTTTGTTTCTGTTGAACAATGAGAATTGTTGTTTAGCTCACAGAAACTCTGCTAACAGGAACATAAAGGAGATTTTTCCTTTACCTAAAGAAAGGTTCAAACCTACCCCATAGCTTAATGTTCCAAAAAAGAAGTAAATTCACTTCTGTGGTGGTGAATACCATGTATGCTGTTTGCTTGACATTGAGCAGCAAAACATTTATTCTGACATGAGAGATAAAGATGACAGTTTTACTACAATATGATTACAGCTTCTTTAAAGATTTTTCTATCTTTCTCTCCTGCCAGACAATTCACTTGCTGGTTGAGTGTCTCTCCATGCTTGAGAGAAACTTCTTTCCTCGAGAATGAAGCAATCTTGGCTAGGGCAGCCACTAGAAAAAATTCCCTTGCTTGTTCCACAGGAGAAAGATCATACCAAGTTAAGCTATTAACACTACAAAAAATTAAGTCTGCCTAAACCCAGAGGCTAGATTCATATATGATTTTCATTTCTCTATTAAGGGCAAGAGATAAGAGTGGCCATTTCCTGACCAGGTCTGAGACAATGTCTGAAATTATTGAAAGGGGTTTTTTCTCCTTTTTCTGAGTCTGCTTTCCAGCATCAACCTCAACCTTACATTTGAAAGTAAAACTTTACATGCTCTCTTCCCATCTCTAAATTCTGCCTGCTATTTTAAAGAGTTTCAAAGAGATCTTGGATTAGTATGAAGCAGCCTTCCTTTCTAAAGCAGATTTTCTGTGGTATCTAGAGAAGCTTTAACACCTCTATTTTACCCACCCTCTCCTGGCTTCTTCCTAATGAATGAGCTTATTCAATTATGTATCACCAGCTTTTGTGAGAAACACTGCTCCTCATACAGAGATTTTGCTTTTCTTTCCCCAGTTTCTCACAGTGGGATATAAGGAGCTGGGGAGATAATTACAGGGGGTGAGCCAATTCATGAGGAACGCTCTTGAGGGTTACCTGGGGCACAAAGGCACGGTGTGCATATGCTCCTACACAAGCGCTTCCAGAAGGAGCATTTAGGACTGTGATCTGGGATAGGTGAGACAGGTATGATTGAGGGATTGAGCTCAGTTAGTTAAGAGAAGAGCACAAGTCACAGGGTTCAGAGGCTGGGAGATGTTGCAGGAGCTCTACAACAACAGGCGCCTTCCTGAGGAACCCACTCTGCAACTGCCGTATTGCTTATAGAAATTACCTCTGATATTTTCCAAAGGCAAAGAAAAAGGAGATGTAGAAATAAATTCAGAGACTGTATTGAGTTTAAGGACTCGGGAATACAAGCTTAGGACATTATTACATGCACACAGGAAAGTTTTGATAAAATTAACCTTAGCGATAATCATAAAATTTTGATCAACAGACAACAACGGAACTGGGCACTACTGAATTACTACAGAAGATTTTTACTACAAGAAGTATCTTACTTCCAGTAGCTCTGGTCAATAAGAAATTCAGCTTATTATTAGCTAAAATTATTTTCCCAAGGAAAAAAAAGTCAATAAAGCATCAGAGTACAAAGGACCAACTCTTGCTTTACAGATCCCTTTCACAAAGGAAATTTACTGACTTCTAGTCCTGAGAATATCTAGGTCAAAACAATGTAATTATTCCCCAAAAGGATAATATTTGACAAGGGGGAAATTTCAAGTATGACCTCTCATTTATATACAGAGCTCTCCAGTGACAAGTCTGGACAGATACAGCAACACTGTGACAGAGACTTCAGACTGTTTAGGAGTCTGGTTGACAGAGTCCCTTATAAGACAGTCGTGAAGGGCAAAGGAGTCCAGAAAGGCTAGACATTCTTCAAGGAGGAAATCTTAAAGATGCAGGAGCAGGCTGTCCCCATGTGCTGAAGGACAAGCTGGTGGGCAAGAAGACCAGCATGGCTAAAGATAGAGCTTAGGGTGGAACTTAATGAAAAAGAGACTTTACGATCTTTAAAAGAAGGGGCAGGTAACTCGGGAGGACTGCAAGGATGTGGTGAGGTTATGCAGGGAGTAAATTAGAAGGGCCAAAGCCCAACTAGAACTTAATCTGAGTACTGCTGTAAAAGACAGTAAAAATGTTTGTAGGTCTAAGAAGAATCTCCATCCGTTATTGGACGTGGGGGAAAACATAGTGATAAAGGACAAGGAAAAGGCTGAGGTACTCAATCCCTTCTTTGGGATCAGCCAAGGCACAAGGAAAAGACTGTGGATGTTTATCTAAGACATTAGTAAAGCCTTTGACACCATTTCCCACAATATTCCCTTGGAGAAACTAGCTGCTCATGGCTTGGATGGGGCACTCTTCACTGGGTTAAAAAACTGGCTGGGTGGCTGGGCACAGGAATTGGTGGTAAATGGAGTTAAATCCAGCTGGCAGCCAGTCACAAGTGGTGTTGATCTGCTGGAGAGTAGGAAAACTCTGCAGAAGGATCTGAACAAACTGGATCAATGGGCCAAGGCCAACTGTATGAGGTTCCACAAGGCCACGAGCCGGCTCCTGCCCTTGGGTCACAACAACCCCAGGCAGCACTCCAGGCTGGGGAAGAGTGGCTGGAAAGCTGCCCAGCAGAAAAGGACCTATGGGTGCTGGTCAACAGCAGCTGAACATGAGCCAGCAGTGTGCCCACGTGGCCAAGAAGGCCAATGATATCCTGGCCTGTATGAAAGACAGTGTGGCCAGCAGGACGAGGGCAGTGATTGTCCCCCTGTACTCAGCACTGGTGAGGCCACACCTTGAGTGCTGTGTCCAGTTCTGGAAACTCACTGCAAGAAAGACATTGAGGTGCTGGAGAAAGTCCAGAGAGGGGCAATGGAGCTGGTGAAGAGTCTGAAGGGTAAAGTCCTATGAGGAATGGCTCTTTATCCTGGAGAAAGGGAGGCTCAGGGGAGCCCTTATTGCTCTCTACAACTACCCGAAAGGAGGTAGTAGCCAGGTGAGTGTTGGTCTCTTCTCCTTAACAACAGAAATAAAGAGGAAATGGCCTCAAGTTGTGCCAGAGGAAGTAAATATTGAATATTGGAAAAAATTTCTTCATCAGAAGAGTTGTCAAGCATTGGAACAGGCTGCCCAGGGAAGTGGAAGACTCACCATCCCTGGAACCATTTAAAAAACATGTAAATGTGGCACTTAGGGACACGGTTTGGTGGTGGACTTGGCAGCGTCAGGTTTTGGTTGGACTCTTAGATGATCTCAGAGGTCTTTCCCAGCTTAAATGACTTAATGATTCTATATATGATTGAGCAGGTTAAATCAAGTCAGTCATTAAATACTGAACTAAACGTATTTCAATAAAGGATTCAGAAGGACAAAAAAAAAAAGACCCTAAAACTAAACTTTCTATTTCATCTTGGTTTCTTTTCTTAGTTTGAAAAGGTGGACAACCAGTGGTCACTGCACACCAGTTGCCTTATCTCCACATCTACAGTCCATGACCGAAAGACAAACATTTAGAGTGACCAGAACTGCTAATGCCACGGTCAGATTTCCTCATGGAGGGGAGAGGATACCAAGTGAAGGTCAGACTGCTTCTGACCATTGGAAATAACTTGCCACTTTCAAAGTTTCTCATCCAGAATCATTATATTTCCCCCCTCCCAGCCCTTTCTTCAGCATTTCTTATCAGCTTAGCTTATAACTGTCTTGGTTTTGACAGATTATACTACTCTGCTCTTATAAAAACTACTGAAGGGACAATATTGGGATTTTAAATTGAAAAATCAAACTAAAGTTATAATTTTTAAATACACAAAACCCACCTTTGTGAACAGGAGAAGAAATATTAAACAGCTGGAGAGCACAGCCTTGAGAGACTGAAGTCTTCAGCCCTTAAACATTTCAAACATAGATAAAGAAAAGTATTTATCAGGAATAATTAACATAGAACTGCTCTTGCTTTGAGAAAAGTTTGTTCAAATCAGTTTGTTCAGTTTTGGTTTCTTTATTTTATGACTTCCATGTTGAATTTAAGAAGTAAAATCATTTCCAACCCCAACACACAGAACCTTTTTTTCCAGGAAAGCTATATATGGCCAAGCATCCCACCTTGGACAATTAATTTCCGTGTCAGGATGCAGGAAAGGTTGAAGTTGCTGCAGATTTCCAAGAAATTACACATAAAGTGCGACTTTTACAGCATAAAAAAGATGGCAAAGGGACATGGAAACAGGAATATGATTCCACTGAAGTTGTTTCTTCTTTTCCTGTACTAACATTCTTGTTAGCTTTAGTCTAGCAAGAATACTCCAGTGGAGTCCACCTGTCTTACAAAAGTTATCATCTTGCAGTTTCTTATTGGAAGAAAAACTGTAGTTTCATATGGAAAAAAAATTGAGGTTAATGGCAAAGGTTATTTATTTTTTGCTAGGTTTTCAAATGCCTTTTTGCTTTTTGTTTTAACATCTATACATTGCTTGGATTTCATCTACATAGTAAATGTTTTATGAGCACGGCTTAGAAGTGCTACTGCACTATACAAATACCACAATGACACAAATTAAATAGCTCATTTAGCTTTCTGACATGTGTGTAAGATACTCTTCAAAGGATTACATTAATTAACAGTGATCCTGTCTCAGGGAGGCTAGGGTCATGTCTTTTGTGCTATTTACACAGAATAGATGCCATCTAAGCAATTAACACAACTGGAAAAGTCTGATTCCTTAACTACAAATTATTTCTCCAGTGATACTGGAGATACTATTTGTGTACAATAGATATTTCCAGGTTTTACTTTTAGTTCCCCATCTTAATTTGCTTCATTCATTCTGTGATACTCTTTCCATTTTAAAACTGGAGTTCTCTGATAGTTTCTCATCTTTATAACTGATCTGAGTCACATATTTGTACAGCTTTTGGTCTTATTACTGTGTTAGTAGCATGGTTTTTTAGGACAATGCTTAAATTACTAGCTATGTAAGAAAAGGTGACAGATATCCCCCAGTTTAAATAACTACAAAATCAAGGCAGGGTTAAGTAGGAGCTGGTTTAGGTCAAGTCAAGTACCAATGGATCACAACAGCTCTAGACCTCCAGATCAGTTCAGAGCACGTGCACATTTCTGCAATTCTGCTTGCACACATTTGGGTGAGGGTTTTTTGGCTTCTTCATAATCTTCAACTTGCCCAACCTGCATTCAGTGCTATTTCAAGTCGCAGCAAATCCGTGAACTGATGTGGATCACAAAACCAACCTAGGATAATGCAAAACCCACTCAAGAGCCACCACAAACAAATCCTCTCAGTGCTAGTTTAACTGACCTATTGTTTCCCCTTGGACATCCCTCTCGTACTTATGTCTCCTTTGACAGCCAGGATAGAGAGGCTGGTTTGCTGCTCCAGGCGGAATGTACAAAGTGCATGATGGAAATCACAGTCACAGGCTACACAGGCTGGAAGGGATTACACTCAAAAGGTAACCATAGAAAAAAGCTCCACTTTTCCAGCTTTTATCTCAGCAGTTTGGCTGTAAGGACACTACTGCAGACCATACCCAAAGCCTTAATGAAGCTGAGCTCCCTCTGTAACCAAAAGGTTCCAGAAGGACTTGCTCCTGGACCTTATCAGGGACTGCAGGGAAGCTGACCTTTTGAATTAAAGTTATCTTTTAAAAATAGCTAATACTTTTCAAGATTATGCTGTCTCAAAATAGCATTTACTTCACTGAGAGTAAATAAAACTATCATAATCTAGATTTTTAGTCACTTCTCTGAATAACACCAAGGGTATTTTATAACATTCTGTAAATGTACAGCAAGAATAAATGAGTGTACTTGGGTTTCTTACAGCTTTTTATAGGTTTACATACTTAAATATCAAACCATCATTTATATGCTTTTCCAGAAGACAGTGTGACAAGCTTCCTGCAGACCCGTGGAGGAGGGCGTATCTTGCAGAGTGCCAGACAGTCTAGGGTAAAAATGGATTCAGGGTGACTGGAGGCCAACATTATTAACTGCACTGTAGCAGCTGCTCTGTTCCAACTATATTAATAAAAATACCTTAGATTCCATGTTGCTATTTTAATGAGTTATCAAAATATAAATGACCATGAAGGTCTTCACGGTCCGCAGGAGAAACCACAGTAGCCTTTACAAAAGCTGAGGATGAACTGCAGTTTATGCAAGAGGAGAAACCAAGTAAGTTTACACAGCAGGTGAACAGAAACAAAGCTCCAGGTTTCTGGCCACAGGACTGCTCCCTGCCTGGAGTTATTGTTGAAAAGGGGCCTTTCTTCCAGCTATTAAATAAAAATTAGTTCATACCAGTCATCTGGTGTCAACATTCTGGAATTTGCTTTTTTCAAAGAGAGACAGCTCCTAAATTTTTAAGCACCGCTAGATGCACATTTCTATTGCACCTTTGTTTTCTTGAAAGTGAAAGCACAGGGCAAATATGTCAAATTAGCCAGTCCACCAATCTGCAAGTAAAAAAGGTTTATTTTGGAGTCGAACCAGAAGTGGCCCCATTTTCTGGCATGCTCACAGATACACAGAGCATACTGATTACAGCTGGAGGCTGGGATCATCATGGGAAACAGAGGTACCAATCAGGACATGGCAAGAAAAAGGGGGGGGATGTGTCTCAAATTTCTAGTAACTTATGAAAACTATCACTCTGTTTTGTCCACGGGACAAAATGTAGTCCAGCCAAAAGAAAAACAGAAATGTTCCTGAGTTCCAATACTCACTTGCACCATTGGCTCAAGACTGCTTTAACAGGCTCCCTCACAGCTTACTGAAACCAGAACAGACAATGAAGGTAATCAGTGAGGTTTCATTACTATTTTTAAAGGATGTAATTTTACTGCGCCTGTGCTTCTACCAATGGCTCTTACTGACCACGCTCATTAATTTGTCTATGTACCTCACAAATCTCTTCACAGTTTTCTCCCCCGCTATTCTACTTCCTTATCCACTGCTTTTACTTTTTCTAGCACCTTTCTGCCTTCTTCATCCTTTCTACAACCTCAGTGAGCTTCAGTCTGGTCACTGCATAGCTTAATTAGAAGTTGTGTACTGTTTACTTAGCCAGAAATGTTTTCCACATACACAGTTAAATGAAGGTCAATCAAGGAACTACATAGTGAGCATCCAGGTGTGCTTCTGGATGGAAAACAAGAATGGCAATTCATTGAAGAGCACAGGAAGAAGCATCCTCTTGGGGCTGTTCAGTCTGGAGGGGGAAAGGCTTTGAGGAGACCTTCTAATGGCCTTCCAGTACCTAAAGGGGCTACAAGAAAGCTGGAGAGGGACTTTTTACAAGGGCATGTAGGACAGGGGGAGTTCAGCCTTAAGCTGAAGGAGGATAAGTTTAGATTAGACAGTAGGAAGAAATTCTTTACTATGAAGGTGGTGAGGCACTGGAACAGGTTGCCCAGAGTAGCTGTGGACTCCCCATCCCTGGAACTGTTAAAGACCAGGCTGGATGGGGCTCTGAGTAACCTGCTCCGGGTTCCCTAACCATGGCAAGGGATGATCTTTAAGGTCCCTTCCATCCCTAACCACTTTATGATTCAGTGATCCTAGTAAGTTGTGGTCTTCCAAACCATTGCCAATCCAAGGCCCCCAAGTAATGCACTTAATTTTTAAGTGGTCAAAAAGCCAGCATGTACACTTTCTGCAGACTCTCAGAGGATGGCATCTGTCCTTATGCAGATGTTTCAAGCCTGACATATTCCACATCTCCTAATTCCCTTCTGAAAACAGGCTGCAGAAAGGAGACTTGTGAACCCATTTCCTCCTGCTTTTCCACGGAGCCGTGTCTTACTGCGCTCCAAGGTTTTCTCTCTCACACACAGAGGAGCATAACATCCTAGTACATTTTTGGTTTACTCTCAGAACCATATCATCTTTCATTCAGAAAATCCAGAACTAATTTCCCATTAATCTAATGACATAACATGAGCTAGGGTGTCCTTTAGCTCCCAACAAAACACCAGCTCCCTGTGGCTTTGAACAAAAAGCCCTTCCTCTTGGCTATTCTGCACAAAAGCCACATTTAGGATTTAATGGTCTTCTTCACTAGTTTGCTGCATTTCTAATTGAAACACCAGAGTTGCTTCACTTTGAAACATTTGCTACATGGGAGCTCAGAGTGCCTGAGATAAGGCAAGTTTCAGCAAAGGAAAGTGACATTACTTAAACTTTTTCTGTTAAATACAGAATAGTTCATTAAAATCTTTAACAGGTGGCAGGTTTGGCAGCTCCACTGTGTGCAGGCTCTAGACAGATTTATCATGCCTTTCATTTTAAAACATTTATGTGAATGCATTTGCTGAGATAAATTACCTTGTTCACAAAAGCATCCTGATCAAGGCTGCTGTTTCAACTGTTGCATCAATCAAATTATCTTGTAAAAATGTTAGCATCAATTTTGACAAACAGCATCTCATATTTATAGCTTTGGAGCTCTCTTCAATAGTTTTCCTATTCCAATTCCGGTATTTTAAGCATTTTCAATCTACAACAGTCAAGGAAATACCGAACACAAACTGGTTGAGTCATTTAAAGTAGTTGAACGGATACCCCGAGCAAAGCAGACAGCAGGCAAACTGCTTCTGAACATGCTTCATAGCAATGCAAGAAGAGATATCTAGACTCACAGGCAGATTTGGGGAGTTCAACTGGAGTGGGGGGTGGGGTGGGAGAGGGTGACATGAAGGGCTGTTCTTATGAAAAAGCAAGAAGATTTCAGCCATTTCAAGGCTCTTCACTGAACAGCTGTCCTGGGAAACATTTTCCTAATGCAAAAATTCTGCTAGAATTTCCATTTTTACTCAGAAACTGTGTATTTGTGCATTTGCCCAGATGCACAAAACCCAGGCACAATTCCCACCTTTTCCAACAAGCATCCAAAAGGAGAAGTCCCTCCCGTGGGACACATCAGGGGAGACAGGGTGCACATAACTCCTGGGTTAAACATTCCCACTGCGGGGGAAGAACACCACGGTCTCACATCCCAGACCCCATCACAAATGCTTGCTTGTTTAGCCTGACAAATATTTAAGTATATATACTACAAAAAAACAGTCCAACAGAGAGAGCCACTGAGTGACAGCCTAAATCTAAAAGAGAGAAGACTTTTAGAATTATTTTCTGGCTACATCCAGGGAGATGTCTGCAATGATGCTCGGAGCTATGCAGAATGAAGCAATTTATTATCATTTCTACTGCTATGATTCATTGTCAGAGCTCCAGTCAGGAAGTGGGACTCCCAGGGATACACTTAGCGAAACAGAACAAAAAAGCTCTCCAGCCTGAGAGCTCCATTGAAGTGTAAGATGATAAACACCATAGTCACTCAAACACAAACAGCAGCAAGTTCATTTGAACCAACAGTATTCAACTATTCTTAGCAGGGTTTGTGTTAAGGAACAAAAGGTTCTTTTCCACAGCTCTGAATTACAAACCCCCATCTCTAAATCATCTCCTTCCCATTTTATAAGAAGAGTTCATATCAATGATCAGTCCAGTAAAACTTTTCTTTCTTCTTTTTTTTTTCCCTTTTAAAGAAGAGAAGATGAACTGATGAGATGATATTCCACTTTAGGGGATCGAGTAGATTTTCATTTTGAAACACAAATTGGTACCACAATTTAATGACCTCCCTCCCAAGTATAAGAGTTCTATTCCCATTTACACAAAGATTTAAAAAGGTTTTCAGTGCTGAGAAGAATTGAGGGTAAGGAAAATTATTTTTGAACACAAATGGCTTTATGATCTAGGAAAACCAAAGCAAGTACCAAAGTCGGTAAACACTTCTGTCCAATATTAAGCACACAGTCCTTGTCACCAAGTTTCAGAGCCTTTTAACTGATAAAAAGCTGTTCTGTACAACATATTCAAGAGTTTAGACATTTCTGGCCAAGAGATCTTTTAAGTATGTGTGCCAGTCAAAGAAATGACAGTCATTGTTAGCCCTGTGGGATTCTCATCCTCTGTTATTAAACTGAGACATTTACAGCATCTATCCAAAGGGTGGCCAGGACACAGCCTCCTCTTATAGACACTGTCAGGATTTCTGAGCTTCTGTCCCTCATTATTATTAACATCAATATCATGTAAGTATCAAGAGAGTTGCAGTCTCTCTTGGTCCCTTCTGTCCTGTGCAAAGTCTTTGCAACAAACAGACATTTGTAAGGCAGGGAATGTCAGAACAATAACCACCAACTTCTTTTTGGCACTTAAATCTTTAAAAATTGCTAACTACCTTTCTTTCACCCATCCAGTATGAACTCCTGAACTTGCTGTTCTTAATTCCTAAAACCGAACTATCCTCATTTCCACAGGAGAAAAAGGACCCACTGACAAACCCGAGCTGTAAAGAGGCATTGTCATCGACCTGCTGCATTCTAGTTCTTATACTAATCAATACAGCACCATCTCGGTTTCTTCTCTACTGCACTGTGTTCTGTGCAATTGTTACAAACTTCAGCTGTTAAAGAGCAAAAAACAGGAAAGGCTGCTAATTTAAAAGGCAGGGCATTTTAACTGATAGACAGCTGGTTTGTTTGCCCACATCTTTTTCTTCTGTCCACATCTCACAGTCTTCAATCAAGCCTCACATCACTGGGCTCTGGGCATTTCATTTGGATGAGACAAGCGCCTGCAGCAAGTGTTGTCCTCATAGAACTGGCCTCGATAAGCAGGAGGGGCTGCTTTTCCCATGTCGCTGGCTGAGTTGGAAAGGGGATAAGAGCAGCTCCAGAAAGCCAAAGTCACTTACGGGAGTATTTTCAGACTGCCAACTGAGGAGTAAAGAGGATTTCAGGAATGCAGTTTGAGGTCATTCAGTTTTTACCTACTACACAAGCCACTCTGCTCGGCGGAGAACTAAGAAAGCCTCTTTCCCTAGCAACAAGTCATGTTGTACATGCTGCTTATTCAGCTGCAAATACGGCTTTTATCCCAGAGGTAATGGTCTTAGAGAAGGCTATTCTTAAGCGCCAATAAGCTAAAAGAACTCAATTATTTTAATTTCAAGACTAACGAGGCTCTCCTGCGAGCTATTCATTTTGCTACTTCAGGAGCCACGTGCACTTGTACCACATCCAAGTAAATAAAAGGAAGGAAGAAAAAACTCATCCTGACGGTGCCCTTTTAACGGACAAAGACCTCCTACTGTGCTGAAATTCCCTTTAAACAGGAAAAGAGGAAGATCATCAAAAAGCCCATCGCCCACACAAAGGTCAAGCTGTTGAAAGAAACGATTATCACACAACTGCTTATCATCCCTAATTGTTTGGAAACGTTTACAGCATTCAGATGAACAGCATTCAGAGTGAGTGTACAAGGGAACACACTTGAATGCTGGTTTTCTCAGGGCACTCGATATTGACCTGATCACGATTACTCTAATGCACAAGTGCTCCTATCTGACAAGATCAAGAGATTACGTGAGATTACAAGGAACAGGACCACTGTTAACAGCCTGTCACCTTCACTTTGGGAAACGAGTCCTTGTGAGGGCTATCCACCTAATCTTCCTCTGTGGCCACTCAAGACTGACCACCACAAGCCTCCAATCACACCTTTAAAAACTTAAAACACACCAGGGGGTTGCTAACCACTGGAGGACAGAAAATGATTGCTGGTGTTTGAAAACAAGGTGGAAGGGAGACTCTGTGTTGCGTGAGGAAGAAATCCCTATTATTTTGTCAACATCTATGCACTTTCCATATTCTATTCTTACTCCTTCTGCCTAACAAATACATTTAATTCTTTGCTTAGTTGCATAGTGATGATATGGCCTCTGCTGCTGCTAAAGCTTGATAATGCTTTTCAGAAAGCATGAAACAAACACAGAAAAAAAAAATAAGAGAGAAAATTAGGACACTGTTATTCATTGCTGCACCTCATGCTACTGACATAAAAATGTAACTTCCATTTCCCAAGTCACTGCCATTTGATTTGTGCCCCTCTAGCTCTGTCTGGCTGTTCCTTATACAATGCCAGCCAAGCACACAACACAAAGCGTCCCTCTAGGCCCCTCCTCTCTCTGCCACCATGACAAAGTGGCTCTCTGTACCTAATTTAGTTTCCCGCTGGCTCAGTCATGACACCTGAAGTCCTTCAGCCACTTTTTTTTTTCCTCGTGGCTGTTTACAACACATAGATGGGAGTCTGTTAAGGATGCCTGCACAGACTAGAGAGCAGAGTGATGGCCAGAGGCAACAATGCACCACCATTCTATCTCACCTCAACTCCTCACTGGTTCCTGGAGGCCTTTTTCCACCATTTTTGCTTCATCTTATTCCCGCTCCCATGATTTTTCCACTGAAACAAACTATAATTAAATTCCTTTACAAAGGCTTCAGATTCTGATCACTGTCCCCATTTTCAGATATGTACGTCTTATTAAGAAAAAAGTAGAAAGGAAATTCAAGTGTCTGAAATACTCTCCTCCAAGTGCAAGCCATTGCTGAAGCTCAGCTTCCTCTGTCTTCTACCTGCTTGGCAGGCAGCTCAGCAGATACTGAGCATTTTCTAGTTCAGTTTCACAGAACCTTCCTACAAACCAGAATAATTTACAGAATTTTGGTCATGTGCTTTCTTCAAACCCAGATACTGGGTTTTTTCATCATTAATGACTTACTGAGGTGTTTTAATGATCTGCTGCAACATCAGAGCTGAGATCATAAAGCAGTGAACTGTAGCTTTAGGCATTCAACTTGTCCCCGAAAGGAGCCTCATTTTTCATGCAGTCAGTGTATCCATCTGAACTCTGAAAACTCATCAACTACACTTCCACAAGTTTACCCCAAGTTTTATTTGCACATTCAGATAACTAATTTTAAGTAAACAAAATGCAATCTGACTCCCAGTCTGAATACACAAGTTACTGAGTTAGTCTTTCACAAGTCAGTGTAAATGTAGTAAGAAATGAGTATTAGCCAGTGAGGAAAAAAAAATCAACATTTGCAGTAGAAATGGGAGCAAAACCAAAATTACCTTATAAAACACAACGGTTACCTGCTGAAATTTATCTGGCAAAACCAACAGTCACTCCACAGTCTGCAAACTGTGAGTAACAGCTGAAATCTACAGTCTTATCTCAGGTTACCTGACCAGGACAACGGCCGGTACTGCCTCTGCATGGGGCAGTTGGTAGCATAGAAGAATGCTCCCCTCATTTTTAAGACTTCCTTCCCATCACTTCTGTGTTATCTTAGGAATCCTGTCATGAGCCTCATCATCACAACCAAGGACATCCCTTCTACTCCAGCGAGCTCCATTTTATCCTGAGGATGATGAATGGTGACAGTCATCTCTAATTTATTGGGACTGTTATTCTCTTGATCCAGAACTGTTGAGAGCTGTCACCGGCTCAATCATTTCCTATGTTTTAATGATATAGGACAAAGGAGACACTTCCAAAAAACTCATGCAAGAGTCAGTAAAAAAAAAAACTAGTGGTTTATGGTTTGAAAAAATGATTCTGTAAAATTCAACAGGGGATCATATATTACTTACAGAAATGGTTGAAGGTCACTAAACATTTTAGTATTTCAGAAAAACCTCCAGTATAAAGCAATAGTGAAATTTCCGTTCTGCCCCTTTCATTTTAAATGACAGACAACATTTCCATAGAGGTTATGAAGATTTTTAAGGTTGGAATAAACAGTTCATACATTTAAATGTTACCTTGCTTGTTCCTCTCTTGAAGTAGAAACCAACCCTCGGTTTCACAATCTGATAAAATAGCACAGTAACAGTATTCGACTACACAAAATTCGTGAAAAATCCTCTGATGAAAATTGCTTATCTGTGCATATATCCATATGCATATTTCCACAAGTCTCAAGAAAACAAGAGGTGGGCAGGTTCCTGCACCAAACATGTTAACATCCCAAAGCCGTGTCCCTTTTACTTCAGCACCATATGAAAGGCATTTTTGCACAATGCTCATTACTTTCTGTACATGCCTAGCTGGGAAAATTTACAGTAACTAAACATCCACAAGGACTAGAAGAGCACGTATTTCCACAGATGACTGGATACATTTGGCAAAGAAAAGGATGTGGCACTGCTCCATTACATACATGTGATTTTTCCCAGACATTATTCCGTTCATATGATGCTGGGGGGGTCAGTCACTCAGTCACCAATAAACTTAGTAGGCAAAACCAGAGCAGATGGAGCTGCCTGGGCCTCACCTGATGCTAAGTGACTCCATTAATCCCAGCATTATTATGCAATTCCTACAGATGTCATCTCTTAGAAAAACACTTAACATAACTGCCCATATGCAAGCACTTGATACACATACTATTCCACTGTGTCATCAGCTTCCTAAAAGTCACCTGACAGTGTGTAAGGTCCAATGTAATTTACCATTACACTCTGTAGTAAAAATCACTTCTAGTCTCAGAAACTTATAAAAAGTCCTTCCTTTTCTACTTCCCCACAGCTGAAGGTACAGGGCCCTTCCTCATTTATTTCAAGACAGGGCAGTTAAGAGTCTCTTGCAAGAAATTAGAAATTACATCATTACAGTAAGTTTTTGCTTTACGCCACACCAAGCTTATGGTTCCCTCCTGAAGTTAAGTGAAATAAGTCATGCAGACCAAAGAAACTACCATCACACAGAAAAATGTTCCGGGGGAAGAGCTACCAAATCTCAAATGCAGATTTGCAGATTCCTGCCAGCTGTGCTTATATTCAACGTACTGCTAATTTAGAGATAATACAAAAGCCCTCTTACTCGTCCTTAAAATAGTTACAGCTCTCCTCATAAGTGACTATCACAGAACTGTCAATACCCCCAGCCACGCCACAGCCTCCAAGCACCACGCTGTGGAAGAGGGTATTATCCCAAAGCACCAGCTCACCCCACTTCTGGCATGCCTGCACCAACCCGTAATGAACACACAACATCAAGACATCAGCAAAGCACATCCAAGCTCTACACACGGTCAGATCTGTGTGTTCTTAATCAAGTTCAAAAAGGCCATTTCCACCATTGTGATATCCTGGATAATAAGAGCCAAGCTGCAATGAATAGTTACCGTTTTCCTGGAGTCTTTGTATGATACACTCTCCCCATTCTCTGCAGCCGCAGGGAGCTCAACCCTCTTTGTCCTTCACAAAATACATTCCATAGGTTTAAAGAACAATTTTCTTCCTGGAAGCTAACTCTGCAGTATCCCCAAGTTCTTTCATATGAAAGAAAATCTCACTCCTCTGCTCATTTTCACAGGACTGGTCAGGTTGCTTATGCATGCAAGAGCTAAATGCATGAAACTTTTCATTCCTTCTTCTAAAGGAATGTTTTCTCTGTTTTCGACTAAAAGGCAGGCCTTGAGCAGACAACAACAACAAAAATGTAATTCCTAGAACTCACCATAAAATACTGCTGGAAAAAAACAATGGGGGGTGGGAGGGATGTTTATTTGTCTGTCTTGCTAAAGAGAGAGCCTAGCATTTGCAATTGCTTCTGCAATGACAATCACAACCGAAGTTAAAAATCAGTGCATCTGATTTTTAAATATTATTTTTATATGTAACAGTGGTGACTTAAATTACCTGTTTTTTCCTATGTATGCGGCTGACAGTTTTGAAAAGGTCTTACCATATTTAAGACAGTTCTAGCATGGCACTTCAGGTCCCTGACAGAGTCCGTGGCTCTGTCTTAGAAAAAAATCAGTGCCACACACAGTGCTTAAAAGTGTGCATCCTATTGTTGACTTAATCCACAAGTGAAACTAAATTAGTGATCATCAATTCCATTTAATTCTTTTTTCAATATTCTACAAGCCTCCACAAATGATGTCTGTGTATTTTCAAACTATTAAAAACAACTGAATTTTCTTTTCAAATCATGTTAAAATATTATCTTTACCTGCTTTCACTCCTATTTTGCAACATTTTTAAGTTAAAAAGTGTTTATTAGATTATCCATACACTTAACTGTGGATAATTGAAAATACCTGAAAACAATGAACTCAGGCATTTCCTTTTGGGATACTAAATTTCTCCCCACCTAAGACCGCACAAGCCTCCCTATATTTTGCAAGCCACGCAGTAGGTAACACTTGCTGAAAATACAGTTGAGAAAGTCTCCTGTTTATTCAGATACCTGTCATGCTAGGTAGGGCAGATGGTCATTTAAGGATGAACATTTGTCCAGGTCTACACCCTTAGGCTTCCTGCCCTTCTCTCCCCCGAGACACCAGACTCACTTTTGTTCCTTACAAACATCCCAAATAACCTCCAACCCCAGGCTTTTTTTGGCACTCTGTCTTTCCACTCCACTTAACCAACACAAGGGTGGCAAGAATGTGACAGGACAGTGTTACCTGGAGTAACACTATGGCAAAACACAACTGCATCCCTGAGCATGCTCTGCATCAGAGTGCAAGGTGCAAAACAGGCCTTGCCACCACAGCTAAGTGACAAAGGCATTCGAGTTTCAGCCACTGAGGACAAATACAGGCGTACGTGGAGGACTCACACTCACCTAAAGCACACATATTTCCAGTGGTCACTCCTCCTTCATTACCAAACCAGTACAGAAGGAGGTGTGTGTACACTTGAGTTGCAACTAATTGCTTTGAAGGCAGAAAGAAGTGCTCAGGCCTGAACACTGGTCACTATCTTGAGCCCCTCAAAGTCAGTGCAAGACTCATACCACCAGCAGATCAGTGTAGCCCAGAGGATGCTTTTAGGTTGTGCTGCCTGAGAACCCAGTCATCAAAAGAACCTGTGCAACAGCTGCACTGCACTGCTCACCCAACTCAGAGCAAGGAGCTTGCCAGCACAGAGCTGAAGAAATTCAGCTGTCTAAATAAATAGCCCTGGAAAAGCAAGTTACTTACACCTGATATTCCTATTCACAAGCAATTGTTACTTCCTGCACCCCAAGTTGTTTCTCCTGGTTGTCAGCAAACTGTCTCCATGCCCCTTTTCTGGTATGCAGGAAATCAGCTGTACTGATCTATTTTGACACTCCCCCCCATTCCTACTTGTGTCTCCGTATCACTTAAACAAAACTTATTCCCTTCCTTTAAATGTGTTTTTAGAAAAGCATTTGCAGAAATCCAGAGAAAACCAGCCACAAATGACACTGTCTGGCCCACATGCTGCTCAGCAAGTCAACTCAACCATTACAGAATCTGTTTTTTCATCACTTCAGCAGTAACTACTATTGCCCACCCTAATAAATAAGAAAAAATAAAGCAAACCCACAAACAAAAACCCCCAGAAGAGTCTTTTCAGCTCTTACTCCAGTTTTGTGCCGATGAAAACTTGCCCAGACATCTATTTCACTGCCACCTTCTAAACTGAGGAGTCTCATGGAAGTGCCCCTATTTGGCAAGTAACATCAAGGTCTATGGCATAAAAACCCCTTAGTGGGTTTTATTGGATTTTGGAGTTTTGTTGATGTTTTGGGGGTTTTCTGCGTTTTGTTGGGGTGTTTTTAATAAGGCAGAAAGACAGAATCCGCTTTTATAACAGGATTTAAGGTATTTCTCAATAACGCTACTTTCACTATAACAACCTGAACAGCCTTAAACCCAAAAAAGACAGCAAAAGAAACAAAGATTAATGTTTAAACAAACATTTATGCAGATGAAACTGTTATCTAGAGTCATTAAAGCTGCATCTGTTTCATCTCAGAAAAAAAAACAAGTAAATTTAACTCTCCAACTGCTACAATATTCATAAGCCCACAAGTGACACCAAGTAAAGCACTTGTCAAATGGAACGTAACCTCTGCTTTTGTAAATAATGGTGATGTTACCATCATTTACATCAGCCCTAGTTTTTTTTCTCCCCCACAGTGCTGCAAAAGAATTAGATACACTGGTAAACAGGGCTACATGAGTCATTATGGGATACGAGGCTCGAGCAAAGACTCTGCAGTGAAGTAAAGCCGGGATACCTGAAAAAAACCCAACAAACCTTGCAATAACAGAGGCAATGGTGCTAACTGAATTGCCTACTTTTAAAATCCATTTAAACTATCACATAGACAGTTTTCCACCCCGAAAAGAACAAGTGAGAGATGCAGACACACACTCTGCATATGTGTACCTCTCCAAAACTCTCACTGCTTCGT
>JAWWLV010000144.1:16032636-16055058 GCA_035041135.1 Platyrinchus mystaceus
TTCCAGATTAAGCTGCCAATTACCAGAACTTTCCTCCCCTGATATCACCGTTATCCTTCTTCACATTTTTCTTCTCACAGCAGAGCATGTGGTGGCTGGGGGAGGTTAAAGAAACAGCTAGAAAGGCAGCTTATGTAAAATCCAGGATGCTGCTGCTGGAGCTGAGGTTGAGTCAACCAAGTAAGGATTAACGGGAAGGCTACTTTCTCTGACTACTTTTCAAAACATAGAAATAGCTCAAAATAAGGAAATAGCCAACCTATTTTGGTCCAGACCTCAGTAAGCCAAGAAAAAGTATGTTTGGTTCTCCCAGTTAGTGATTTTTAGAGGGATCTTACTGCCTCCCAGATACAGAGAGATTGCTGAGTTTTAGCATTTTACTAAAACTTTGTGATTGTTCAATTTGATAGGCCAAGAATACCAATCTGGTTAAAATATAAGTTCTATTTTCTTTTTTTTTTTAATTCCTGTTGTAAAAGCAAAGGTAGATGTGGGAAAAGGACGACATGAACACACCAGCTGCTTCCTGCCTTTGCTAAAAAGCTACTAATCATAATTGCTACTACAGAAAACTGCACAGGACTAAATATAGGAAAATTAAAGGCATTTCATGACAATAAACTACATACACATTACCAAGGAATTCAACATGTGTTGCTGTCATTGAGCCATTGAGCATGAAAGCCCCTCCAGACTAACAAGTACAACAGCAAACAACAGAAGTTTGTTGAAGTTAAAAGCAGTGAGCTCGTGTGTTCCTCCAAGACCTCTGGCTCGATGGAGCACGACATTTCCATTAGGAAAGCCCAATCAAACAAGAGCTGAGCCAGGCAGACAAAATTAATTCAAACATTCAACAGATAAGTCAAAGACCATGACCATAAACAAAAAAAGCATCACACCGCAGGTGGTTTCTAGTCTCAAAGCAACTGTCTTATTTTGCAGTGTAGCCAATGACTTGGAAGAAAAAAGAAGCAGAGAAAAAAAAAGGTCATGACTGAAAAGCTTTGCAGGTGACAAATACCAAGGAAGCCATCACGTACAAACAGGAAAGGCGACAGTCTGTCTGTCTGTCTGTGCACCAGGCTGTGTCTTCTTGCTCAGCAGGTGCACAAGTTGGGAAGAACTGACAGTACCCGAGAGCATCCTCCTGAAGGAAAAACTGAAGTCCCTGTTCAACACAACAGCTCCATCTCTAGTGTCATCATAGGACTATTTAACAAGGAAAAAGATAGTATAAAGCTCATTGGGCCTCTGAATTTCACAGGACCTCACCCAAAACATTACCTCCAATGCTGGTTTTTAAACTTCTAGAAGCATTTTGGAAAAATGGAAACCATTTAAAAAATATTGGAATAATTAAAGAATGGGAGAAGATAATGAAGAAATGAAGAAACACCATTTTCCACTTTTACAAAAAGAAAATAAAGATAGTAACTCTAGAGGAAGCAGAAATTTGGATAAAGAAGGCTATTAAACATACAAAGAACTAATAAGAACCAGAGCTAACAAAGCTGGTGGTCAAAACCTGGCAGTAAAGCTGACTAATGACAATTACATCAAATGAATACCTTGCAGAGTATTCAGAGTATATCAAGTGACTTTCTGTCAGCAAAACTGTCATGATATTCTTCAAAACTAAATGATCTAGCTTATAATGGAAGCTAATCAGGAACCCTTATGGTTCATTCTGAATCCATAATCAATTAAATACAAAATTGATGTGCAGCTTTACTCCAGTCCTTACCATCCACACTTTGATAACCCAAAGGTAACCGGCAAAATGCTGAAGCAGAAGGAAAAAAGTCAGGAAATGTGCAACAAGCTGTAGAGCAAGAAGAAGTTTCTCAGCATGAAGCTCCTCACACCAAGATCAGACATGTACACGCTGGCAGCCACAGCTGGTTTGCAGGCACATCCTGAGGGTACCTACTGAAAGCAAAGATGACAAAACCAGAAGGCTTGGGAGGCATCAGACACTGGCTTGTCCTGGTGAGGTTGGGATACCATAGGGACCAAAGAGAGCTGCTTCCCAGCACCATCCAGCTGCTCCTTGGAGCTCATGCACAGCGCCTTGGCAAGGCAGCCTCTCCTGACTCCCACAGTACCAATGCCACCAAAGGCTGTACGCCCTTCCCACTGATATAAGCTGGGATTTCAGCACCATTTGACTACAGCTCTGCAATTGAAGAGCCTTTATCTGTCTCAGCACAGGGTTTGTTGATGTCTACTATCATCCACCTTAGAGTCACCACCTTAGGTGAGTGATTTCAATTAAACAAGTGCAACCTAATAAAGACTTTCTAAATAAACGCAGGCAACAACTATAAAAAAACCAATTCTAACTTGAAATCCTTGCTTTAGCATAATAATAGAAAGTGACATAGACTAAATCTTATCACTCACACTTTCTAGGGTCTTACATGAAGGAAGAGAATCTAAGCTGGAAATTTGGCCTCTACTGACTTTTTAGTTTCTATCCCACCAAGACTGGCAGTGGAGTAACAAGTTTCATTGAAAGCTGTGTGTTTCCTTATCATCCAACACTATCAGCCACTCATTCACCTTCCCTGGAGTCTTCAACATTACAGGAAGTCAAGTTCCACACAGTAAACAAAGAAAACCTATACCAGATATGCTCCTGCAATGTTTTTCTTGGTTCAGAATGCCAACAGAAGACAATCTCTTCTTTATCTTCCTGCCTGGAAGCTAACAAACACTCAACCTCTCAAAACACTTTACAAGACAAATGTCCCCCCCAATATGATGAAGTGTCACACTCTGTTCCAAGAGGTTATTAAAAAAAAAAAAAGTCATATCAAGCATTCCCTCTGCCCAATATAGATAAAGCTAGTAAGTAATAGCTCCAAGAGTAAAGCACACTTCCAAAGGCTATCAGGTCACAATAAACACAAAAGAGCCTACAGAGAAGAAAGCTAAAGGTAGCAGATGCAAATCACTTCAACCTACACACCATGAATTTCAACTCCTCTTTTTTTTTACCACCTAGTGTGTTTTAAACAAACTAGATATTGAATCAAACTGCAAGAAATGCTCATGTGCTATAGCTGTACATGGAGCTCACAGGGGTTTTTGATTCAGGTTGCTTCTGACCTTACAAACTACTACTTGTGAGGCCATTCTCTTAAAGGGATCTTAATTTCTGTCTTTCTGAAGTCCATTTTCAGAAAAATGAACCTAGCTATAGGGCCATAAAAACGATCTCCATGCACCAGCCTGCAAACACAGGAGAGGAACATGTCTCAAAGAAACAACTCACAGCCTCCCCTTCATTTGAGCCCAGAACCACACTGCCTTACAGTGCAAAGACATGCTTTCCATACAGAATCATGTTTTTAGTTGAATTTTCTACATGGCTTTATATTTTTTACTTAATTACTGTGGGTTTTTTGCTTGGTTTAGTTTTTTCAGGGTGGACTAAACCTAGTTTCATTAAAGACTGCAAGTCAAGTAGAGAACAAGAGAAGAAAAAAACAGCTAAGAGACAGGACATCAGAGAAGAGGCAGACTAATAACTTTAGATACCATGCACAAAGAAACACGAGTTCTGTGCACATTTATTTTTAACATAAGCCACTGTATCACGTACTAGAAGATGCCTTTTGCAATAACAAAACCTGCCACAACATGAAAATTTCATGGGACCAGAAACAAGCACTTGACTCTCAACCCTTCCTTCTTCTACCTCTAGCTGTAACTCTGCATGCCTTCTGTGAGTATGAGATGCCACTTAAATCCTTTTTAGCTGGGTAAAGATGCTTTGCGCCTTGTATTGATAAGTCCTGGTCCCTTAATTCTTACCTCATGCAGAATCCTTTTCCCCTGAACATACAGAAGTTATTGCCACCTTGTAGGCACAGAACTACTGCAGCACAGAAAAACTTAACACCACCTTAATACCCGCTGGTCTAATAAGAGTTATGATCATCCTTTCCCAGCAACCGTGCCATTTAACACAGACAAAATTCAGATTAATATTAGATAAATTGTGTTATGACATCACTATGCCACATATTAAATTAATTTGTTTTCTTATTTCTACCCAAAAGGTACTGATCTAAAAAAACCCTTGCTGTTTATTTCCAGTCATCTGCTGTAAAAACATTTCTAACATCAAACATGAATTATTTAATACTCTCCACCCTGCTGAAATAAGAAAACTCCCAAACTGACAACATACATGCACATTACTGTTAAGAAAGAGACAAATATTACATACAATTTCCTTCCCAATAAAGGAAAACGAGAAGACAATTACTCCCTCATCTTAAAAAGAAATCCACTCAGTTGCTCTAAAAATCCACGGAAGATTCCCTAACTCTTTCGTGATTACAGACTCCTTGTTGCAAAGTCTGTCCCAGTAAGGACCTTCCCTCTCAAAGCCTGCTACAGATACTCGTGCAGGAGGAGGATTTTAAGACAACCATCACAATCCCAAGACGCCCATTAACAAGGGGATTGCGGAAAACACCAGGGTCTCAAGACTTAAATACACTTAAGTCAACAAGCAGTCAGATCACACACACGCTGCTTGCACCCCTGAAACCAACAGAAAGGGATCCTGTTATGAAGTATTGGGAATTGTCAAGAAATAACAGCACATAACATTTAAAGATGCCCACACACACAGACACACAGACAGACCCGGCAGACAAGAACAGCTGTCTCACACACACACACAAACACACACAGCTGCTGCCACCGCTTCCCGGTCTGCAGCAGCAATTTGTCCTGCGAAGACCACACGGTTCTGCCACCCGGACAGAAGCGGCATCGGCGGTCCTTACCCCGCTGTTCGCCGCCCCGCTCCGCCGAGACCCGCGGCGCTGCCCCGGCCCGGGGCTCCTACCGCCCGCCCATACACGCGGCGGCTCCTCCAGGAGCGCTGGGCAACAGCGACAGCTGATCTCGGCTCGGCTGCGCTCACAAGTTTCTTCTCCTCCCGCCTCCCTCGGCCGCTCAGGCGACCTGTGCGCGGGCGGGGCTGCCACCATCACACGGGAGCCCCGCGGCGCCCGCCGGGGACAGCCCAGGGCGGCGGGCGGAGCGGCACCGCGTGTGTGTGTGTGTGTGTGTGAGATGTGTAATATCTGTGTGTGTGTGTGTGTGTGTGTGAGATAAGTGATGCGCAAAGCGTGTGCCGCGAGTGCGCGGGGCTCGGGGCCGGCGCGGCCTCCCCAGGGCCAGCCCTCGGGTTTCGGGTTTCACTGGCAGCTGGGGCAGCCCCGGGGCGCGGCGCCGGCCCCGCTCCACAAGGAACGCGGCCGCCTTCCCAGACGGCGCTGGAAATCCCGGCGAGCCGCCGGGAGCCGTCCCGGGGGCTCCCTGCCCCGCCCCGAGGGGACACCAGACACCCCGAGATCCTACGCAGAGTTTTGCCGCCCCCTTCCCCTTGTTTTTTATTTTTGTGATGCATCTTCAGTCAGCTCGGCACACGCTGAGTGCTCCCGACTCGTCCACTTCCAACAGCCTTGCACCTCTGCAACTTCGCTGGAGGCTCTCTTTTAAGGACTCAGGATTTTACTCATCCATGGACCTATACAAGAAGGGTCCAAGGGCCCAGCTCAGGCGCACAGCAGAAATCAGAAAGGGAATTATGATGGAAACTCCAGCTGTAACTGGGTTTCGGGAGGTGCCGTCCGCTCCCTGAAAGGCATGACTGCTCCCGGATGACTCGGGTAACATGAGGCTGCACTTTTCTCCATACTCAGAGAGGGCAATGAATGACGTGTAACCTCCGTCCTCCCTCCCACTGCCTCAGTCCAGCGCACCAGAACCCACAGTATTGGTTTCAGATGGAAACACAACTTCTCTCGGAAAATCCTGGTTGCTGTGCTGCTGGTCTTTTTCACGTCCCCATCATGAGACAAAAAAGCAGTTTCTAGTACTGTATCATAATGAGATCATAAGAAAAAATTACTGATAGTCATAGTTGAAGATGGCACAGCATTGCACTTTCAAGCCCAAGCAGAGTTTTGGGTACTGCATACACTAACAAAACCTCGCATGTTTTCAGCTACACATACTAGGCACGTGGTGTTCCTCTATTGACTGGAGCTGGAAGATCTACAGAAGCTGAAAAAATGTTTGCATGACCCAGAATCTCAGCATCTGGTGAGTGCAGCTTGGACAGACCTAGACACTCCCACCAACTTCCCTCTCATGACCCATTACTTACAATTCTGTGTTTTCTGGTTCCAGCTCCAGCCCATGTGAAAGCACTAAAAAAATCCCAATTACTGCAAGAATTAAATACAGCCCTTTGAAAGCAATCAGTTTTCTGATCTATTAATCAGATTTATGTGGTTTTTCAATAAATGAGGTCTGAAAAACACTTACTTACTGTAGCAGATGACATGTCATATCTTGCAGCAGTATGATGGGATACCACTGCTCTGGAGAAGCTTCTACTTTTAATAGAAACAAAATCATTCAGCTACCTGGTTATCAAATTTCTGAACTCTGCCTCTCACTAGTGCTGTAAGAAGGGTTGGGACCTGCAGCAATCAGCCCAGGTATCAGTGCATGAATGAAGGGGAATACCCAAGACGCTTCCCTCAGCTTCCCAGCTTTTTGTGAGATAGCCAGCCAGAAAAGGGAACTAAGCAAGCCACTCAGCATGAGGGCTGGTCCCTGCTCCAGTCCCTGGAAAAGAAATCCACAGAGGTAAAACGAGGAGGCAAAGTCATTCCTATGATTTCCCTGACAAATGCAGAGATTTGGCCAACAGAGGTCCTCAGCATCAGGGACAGCTTGCTGCACCCCACCAAAGTGCAATTTCTTCCAACAACCATACCAGTCTGAAGAAGCCCCTGAGTTCTGCTGATTCTATGCAAGTGTGATTTTTTTTTTTTAAGAGTTAACAGGATATATAATACATGCCTGATCAGGAAGAGAAAGTAACCCTGCACAAACTTTAGATGGTGAGGAGAAGGACAGAATTAAACACACACACAGCAGGATACCTATGTTGGCCTTCGGTTTGCTTGGCTGCCAAATGCAGGCTCACAGGGAGAACAGCCAGAATGACATACTAGAAAAAAGCATTTTTTTAATGGGCTGGAAAGCCTTCCACCATCAGGGACTTTGCATACTCTAATGAGGTGCCTGTACATATGGGAGCCTCACTTTATGCATCACAGTAATCAACATGATATAAAACCTTAACTTCTAACTTTTGTCTCTGCAGTTCTATGCCTTTATTTGAACAACAGCCATATTAAGACACAAGATGTCTTGTTTAAATGATAGGAAATTACTCTTCTGTTACTGTACTGTTCTTTTAAGGGAGAAGTAACCCCAGGGAAATTTCCAGCTACTGTAGAGAAAGGAGAGTGGCACAATGCACTTCCTAAGCACAGAGACACACAGGAAACAAGCTGCAGGGCAGGCTGGAACTGCTGGCTGCAGCAGTGGGTACACACAGACCCCCTGGTCCTGTGCCAGACCTGCTCCTGCACCACAGACAACTCACAGCCTTGTGCCCACAACCCAGGTGCTTTCAAAACCTGAGCTGCAAAGCCACTCATGGCCTTCAACAACTGCACGTGTGAAGTCTGGCTATCAATGCGTGATTACAATAATAACAATGAGGAGAGAGCTTTGTAGGCAGATTTCCTTCCTTGCTTTGCTTATGGGTGGCCACTTGCTTCTGTTCTTTCTCCCTTGCAGTGGTTATGGTTTGTTAGGTGATACCCTTGTAAAGTTGAGATTTAGACCATAAAACAAATTCACATTTGCAGCTGTATGGGTTCCTTTGTAAGATGCATTGAAGTCCTTCAGCCTGACTTGTCTTTTGTACATGTAGTTCGATATCCAGTCATTCATTAGCTACATTAGGGAAAAGCCAGTGGGAACGGGTCTATAATTGGAAACAGTTGTCCAACTCTATGCAATACATAATTAAGGCTAAGAAAAGCCTGGGTTGGTGCTGGTAGGTACCCAGCTCGTTTTCCATGCTAAAACTGCTCCTATCTAACTCCTTGGATACCAAACCTGAGAAGACAGAGACACTTCAAAGACTTGACCTTTGCACAGCAGGGAACTAAGATTTTGAATCTTTCCTTCTAGGAGAGCAACATGTTTTTTTCAGAACATTTAATAACACAAACTAGAAACACTTTACCAAACAATCAAACAGGAAGGATGAAATCTGCATTTGCACCAGACAGTTTGGGCCTGCTCAAGCATGGAATACCCTTGGCCAAGTTCCAAAGGTAATTCTCCTCTCTGGGCAAACATGATCCCTGGGCGGGAGTGATTGCAGAGTACCTTAAGTAAAGTTCCCTCTTCCTTGCTCATCTTACAGATGAAGAAATGGATCTGTAACTAATACCACCAGTCCACTGCTAAGCCTCTTGCCCTTAAAGCCTTTTACAGCAGTGAAGCTCTGTGCTGAGCCTCACCTTCTCACCTGGTCACTGCAGGAGGCACAGCAGGTTATTTGTTTTAAATCTACCGCTAAAGTTAATTGTGTGACAGTAACACATGAAGATACACGCTGGACTGTTCTGACCTGCAGGAACACAAACAGCGAAAAAACCCAAATTGCATTAAGTCAGAGTTACTTTACAGGCTTTTTCTGATCTAGCAAGGATGGGCTTGCACAGCTTGTGGATGCCACATCTGGGAGACTCACTCTCCATGTGTTTATGTATGACTGTATATACACACAGTCTTTGGAACACGGCTTCTCTACAGGCATCTGTGCAGTATGGTGAGAAAAGTGGGCAAATGCTTATAAGCAAAGAGGAAAAAATACCGCTTTTTTCAATGTAACTAAACCCAGAAGGTATCTGCTGCCCCTGTAGTTTCTGTTGTCGAATATCAACAGAGAAGACAGTACTGAATTCACTATATATTTCAGGAAATATCTCCCTATCCTATTCTCACTGACTGTGTTGTTCAGTAGAACAAACTGGTCAGTCATTTCCTGTTTTCAGGTTCATGGAAATCAATTCACCTTATCATTAACTCATTCACAGGTGAAACCTGGATTATTTTGGAGGATGAAATATTTTTTGCTGGTTTGACTTCTGTTGGATATTTTTGAGTACTTGCTCACCACTATTTCCTTTTTTTATCCAATATTACAGTTGTCAGTAAGGAAAGAATTGGAATTTCATATAGCAAATTTCAGCAAAATTAAAAGTCCCAAGGTAGAAAAGACAACCACAGCTCACTGAATAAATATACTTCTGTATCATTAGTCCTCAGCAACAAAAGGGCAAGCCACACTCAAAAATAATAAACACCACCTTTTAAAGTGGCTTAAATCTCTACTGTTTTCGTAGGGACAGATTCTGCAAGATGTTTCACAAATAAGTAAAGCTGCTTACACTACTAACCATAAAGCAGAGACATGCAAGTGCTCAGAGACAGGGCCAAACCTGACACATCTGAAAACGGGCTGAAAAGTGGAAGATCTTCCTTACACGTGGAGGAAACGTCTACTCATAGTCATCAAGAATGTTTGAATACTTTGTGCATCTTCTAATCTATCAAAATCTATGTCCCATGAGCATCCAGCCATTTTCACACCCACTTCCCCCAATTGCAGCAAAATATTCCTTACCAGTTTATAGATTTTTCTCTTTTCCCTGCCTTACAACTTGCTCCATCCCTGTGCTTGGCAACTGAACCTCACAACCAACAACAGTTGAACACAATATCATAGTTCCTAACTACACATTCTGTTTTCCAGTCTAGACAACTGGAACTAGTGTAGGACTATTAAGATGTGTGTGTCATACATCAAATCACATGGAAGAACTGTAATACTCAATTAAAAACAAACAAACAAACAAAAAACCCAAAAAGGTTTTTACATCACTTCCCTCTTCCTTTCTGTGCAAGTGCTCAGAATAACCTCATGTTTACGTTGGATGTCAGTATACAGCAGAGAATTTCTCCCCCTCCTTTAAGAGCCCAAACAATTTTATCTGGTCTACTTCCTCCAGGTCCAGATTGTTGAGTTTAGAGTTGTACTAAAAACATTATGAAAAGCAATACAAGGTTGTTCTGGACACACAGAAGGAAGCTGATTCCAACTATGTTCTGACTGAGGAAAAGACAGCCACCCATGCAATCTATGCTTCAAATTATATTAATTTCTTAGAACTTAAAAAGTACTAGAAGACAGAATAGAGCTTTAATAGATATAGTGATGATTTATGGTGTAGTAGGTCAATGCAGAAATGGACAATCAACATCAGGTACATCAACACAAGGCTTTAAAACTAATGTTTTTGTTTAAGCACTCGCTGATTACAAGACTTGACTCTTTACAAGGCTGTTGCCAGGATCTCAGATCAGATCTGATCTTATGCCACTTGGCTTTGATATCGTAAACATCTTCTAATTTTGCTTCAAGATTACTTTGGAATTAGCCCTTACTAACATAAACATACTATTCTTTCCCAGCCATAAAGCAGATTTCATTTGGACTCACAGGACAGGGGGAAGGTGACTGACCTTGTGTCTTTGGTCAGAAGCACAGAACACAAGGCAACGTGAATATCCCTACAAAGGATGGCAGGAGATGGGAAGAAATAAAAATAAAAATCCCCTTCCTAATGTAGTCATTCCAACAGTGAATCTTGATTTACTATTATAAGTCAAAGCTCAAGTCAGTAGATTCTAGATCCTGTTTGCACAGGGGAGTTTAGAACAGAATGTTTTACTTTTGTTCCTTTCTATACAGAGAGTAAAACCTTCAAATGCACAGATAGCATGGATTTTCTTCCCAATTTGACAACGGAGATTTTACAGAGTCCTTGGTGCCATGCAAAAATAATGTTGGGGGGGGGGGGGGGTTTAATACATTAAAAAAGAAAAAAATAGTGGGATCCTCATAGAAGCTGAAATTCACACAGAAATAAATACTGTTTAGCCTGTCCCTCTTGGGAGCACTGACATTGCAAAACAAAAACTCCTCGATTGTCTATTTAGCAGCTGCAGCAGCCTGGCTGAAATGAGTAAATCCAAAAATACTGAGTGTCAGGGTTTATTTTTGGTGATACACTTATAACGTATATACACAAGAATGCAAGCAGAACTTAATATTATAGTTATGTTCCTGCTAACTGGTGTTTAAATGCATAGTCTCACCTACTCAGAGATGCAGACTCTGAGCAATTCCACTTTCATAAGCAACATATCAGTAGTTGCAGTAGAAAAGTAGTAGGAAAAAAGCAGTAGAAAGTAAGCAGCAGGGAAAAAAAACAAGCTGTAAGAGCTCAGAGGAGTTCACCACTGGCCAAGCAGTCTTCTCGAGTCACTAGGAAGGGAATGTTACTCATCAACAGTAAACAGGAGCTCCAGTTTACATTGCCTCTCAATAGGCTGGATGGAAAAACAGAAACATCCACCCCATAAAGCAGCAGTAAATTTACAAGGGAAAACCAGCACCCCACAGTGAACCTGACTGCAGAAATAACTGCATCAGATGTGATGAATTTAACACACTTAAGCCAACAAGTAAAGAATTCAGAAACCCTTCAACAATGAAAAGATGTGTCACTGTGTCTGTATTTTACGATTCCTATGACTTCTAATGAGATGTCTGCACACCCTGTCCAGAGGGCACTCGTTCACCTAACTGACAAGACTGATTTCTGAGTAGAAATGTGAAAACAACACAAAGAGCATCGTCCTCAGGCAAGCATGTACTCCTTCCTGTGCTTTCTTGTAACGAAAAGATTTTACAGCAAGTAAAAGGGCAGGTACAGTTATTGCACGAGGCACAATTTGTGTCCATTTGAAAATGCCCAAGTCCAAATCTGTCACACCAACTACTTCTGCTGCAAAACATCACCCTCTGAGTCAGTCACTGCTGTTACATCAGTAAAGAACAAGCATCAAGGAGGGTAGGAAGTCAGTTTCTCAACTTTCTTTAGGAAATAAATGTCTGTATTTTTTAGTTGAAAAAACTAACACAACCATTCCTCTGTAGTTTGCCCTGGTGGCACATGAAAAGGAGGAATCTAAAAAAACCCAATGGTTAACATGAACACAGATTCCCCAAGGTCAGTCCCAATCTGCTAGACTGGAGCTCTGAAGAGTGACAAGCCCCATTGTATGAGCTACATTATTTAAGATGCAAAGGGCAACAGAGGTAAGAGGAACATGACCAGATCACAACAAAAAACAAGAGAGCAAAAACTAAAGACAATTGTTACAAAATTTGCCCACAAAACACTTGCCTGCACAAGACAGGAGGCTTAGTCATCAAGGACAAGTCAGAAATTTTGGTCCTGAAGACTTGGATAAGGCAGTAAAAAACTCACACATAGCGCTTTTCGGTCAGCTTTCATTAGTGAGCAAGAGCAAATTACTCTGTTCTATATTACTGAAGGATTATTTTGAAGAATGCATCAAAAAGGACCACTAAAATGTCTTGAATTCATCCAGTAAAGTTACTGTATCAAGACTGCTGCTGTCAGGACTTGCACAATGCCTTATAAATGCAGCATACCAGTTCCCAAGATTGTGCAAATCTCACCTTTTCACAGACGTTCTTCAAGGTGCAAGTATCCTTTGGAGTGTTACTAGATCATCATGACAGCAATTGTCACAAATTATATGTCTTGAATATGTGATACTTGAACAAAATCTGGACCTCCTGTCACTAACACATTGTATGCTAGGGCAACCTCAGTAATTTTCAGAGAGCTTTGGTAAAACCACAGATTATTTGCTTCGGGACATTGCTTGCAACATATTATGTTCTGCAATACTTTAAGTGTGATCCTGGAATATCCATCTCCACTACCTTCGAGGACAGATGCAAGTAGACTACATTAGAGGCTGATAATATCCAGCATCTTACTATTTCAACAAATGTTTCCAGATAAATTTTCTATCACTCTAAATAACTTACCTTGTCAGTGTGCCATTGACTAATATATCATGATGTGTTAATACTACTGATTTGCATCTACAGTGGACAACATTTGTTTACTTCCTCAAAATACTTCTAGGAGGCTCACCAACATTCTATTAATGTTATGACTGCATTCTTATTACCCTAGCACTGAAAATGCATTTATTAAAGCTGCTGTTGCTTTCTTTCATTTTGGTGTGTGTGTTTTTGGTTTTTGTTTTTTTGTGGTTTTTTTTTTTATTATTATTTATTTATTTTTATTGGCGATACCAGTAAATGCCTGGTCTTCTTTCAACCACATCTTAAGGCTCATCTCTACAGTTAGTCTGTTTAGACACCCAGGTCAAAAATGGTTAAGAACAGTTCAGTGCTTCTCCTACATATGGGTCGCTTGGACTTGGTTTTCTACTGCTTCCCTTCCACTGTGGTCCTGACTAGATGGAACTGAAATGCAAATTCAAGCGGTTAAAGCTCAGATGCCCTTTCCTAGTGGACTGTTTGCTTTCTGTCAAGTCTCACTACTAGTTTGTGCTTCACTTCAGCTTTAATACATGATATTTCTCAGCACTGTAAATCTCTTCTTACTGTGTCCATTATATGGTGAAAATTTAAGCCAGCAAAGCCAAAAGATGAGATGCAGTCCCACTCATATTTGTCGATTGCTAATCCTGATTAGTTTCATCATAGTTTCCTTGTAATCTTGGTTACATCTTGAGTACTGGCAAGCTGAGCACTCAAAGCTGCAGCAGCGTTTGCCATTCTTCATCACACATTTCACAGGAACGACAGGTAAGGAAAACCTGAGCACTTCAGTCCAGCAGTGGCATGGTAAAGCTTCCCTAAGGGCTCATTGTAATGCTCTGCCCAACAGAGAGAGAAAACCTGCTTGTGTTGGGACACTACAATGGCAGACAAATAATGTGATATCCACCACTTCCCAAAATCATTGCCAGAGCATATTTCTACAAAACTTCCTCCAGCTATGTTTTCCCTGTTATGTTTCTCCCCTTTTTTCTCTGAAGAAACAGTATTCACAAAGGCATTAAGAACAACTAGTGAAAACACATGGATTTAAAGAAGATAGATTGCTTGCAGTCCTCACTGGCCCTCTTGACCAGAGATTTTAAGGATAAGGATGAGCTATTTGCTGTACTGTAGCACAGAGCTGAGAGCCGGAACAAACACAGCTACAGCTCCCTGATTCATCTGGAGAGCCAGTTGAGTTTTTAAGCCCTAACTGACTGCTGCTTTACATTTACTCGGCTCCACTATTTGCTTTTGGAGCTTTCAGGATCTCCCAATTAAGGCCTTTGAATTCCAATAGGGGATTCAAGTTACAAATAGTTCTAGCAACAGATTGATCATTAATGGAAAACAGAGCAGTCCCAAGTCATTTCTCTTCCATCCTTTTGGATGCATCCTGAGGCAGGACAGACACATAACCTCCATCTCAAATGGTGGCACTTACTTCAAAATGCTAGAGAACTCTTGAGCCATTTAATTTTAATAGCAAGAATAAGGCTTATATCTCTAGAGTCAAAAAGCCCTATTTGCAACTCAGCACACTTCCTTTGGATCAAAGGGATAGGGACTATCCCATACATGAAAGCCTTTCTAGCAACTGTCCATTCTTCTCCCACATACAAGCTGTTTTCAAGGCCATTCAGTTGACTCAGAGTACTTCTGAGATCTATTTTATGCCTTCCAGGTCCTTAATAAAAATCTTTCAACAGAAAAAAACCACTCAACTTGCTCTCGGGTTTCTCTTGCAGTGTCACTGTCATCTGGATTTCCCCCTAGAGCTCTCTATGGATACTCCCCTCTTAATCAAGACCCTTTAGTAAAGAATAAACCTGCCAACAAGAAGAGGATTTTTACATTTGAATATTTTAAAGCATCTGTGTTCTGCTTGCCACAGAGGCCCCTGTCACAGTTACCTCAACATTACACAAAATAGATGCAGTGAGCGGAGGTGATGCCACAAGCAGAGGCTACATGAGATGAGATACTCAAATGAAGCAACATAATTGGATACCTAATCATGGCAATAAAGGCTGCTGCACTCATCTCCACATGCCTCATTTCATTTTATGAACGTTTTTCAGAGCTTAATGTATGTCTGATGACCTGGGTACTCAGAAAGTTTTTAATTCCAGAGATTTTATCAAAGTGTCATGGCAAATGACCTCCTCCACTAGGCAAGCAGCCACAGAAATGGAAAGGGTCGCTTCTTGTAACAATGAGATAATTAAGGCTATTACTTCTAGAAGAAAAAAAGCCTTCCTTCCTTAAGTGCTCAGAATAATGCTTTCAAGTCACCACAGCAAAATGGTGGGGATTACTGCTTCATGCAGTATAATCCAGGAAGGATAACATACAGGCCCCTCACTTTTTGACCCCTCTATTTCATCATGCAATTTAACCAGAGCTGGTGAAATCTGAATTAAATGCACATGTCATATTGGGTTGTTGTTGTTTTTAATTTAATCTCATTTTTGCCATGCATACTGCAAGCACAGAGATTATCTGTTGCCTCTCACAGATGAGCTACGTATGTCAATCAACTGTAGCTGCTCCCCATCTTCTTCAGTGGTGTGGAAGAAACTTCCTCCGACAGACATTCAGATCCAAAAATGGAGAAACTAAGTTAAGACTTGGTATTTCCAGAATTAAGAAACTCGCAGCTGTTCCCAGAAGGCCTTGTTCATGCAGTTTTTCTCATTGTGAGGGAAGCTGACACCTTTCTCCCCTTGCAGACAGGAGTATTTCCAAGTCAGTGCACAATTCCAGCATTTAGACTCCACAACAAATTCTGTAAAACAAGGGAGTGATCTGACAGAGGCTACTGGTGATTCACATCTGCCTCACACTGTGCATAACTATCTGTGTCAGTTATGGGGGAACAGAAACTAATGCGTAAGAATGTATACTAAATCCCAACAGTTAGCAAGTGAGACTAAATGACCAAATAATATCAAGCAGAAAGCACAGGCTTCTTCAGCATTCAGTGCCTTCAGGGTCTCTTATGCACCTGACTATCTCTGCAACCTCACGTGTCCCTTCTGACCCTCTGCCTTTGCTGCTAGAGATCTGCTTATCTTCATTTATGGAGAAGCAGTTCTGAAAGACTTGAAGGCATCACCAAAGAACCAGAAACTCTACATTTGCAAGGAGACCTGCAAGGAACATTTGCCATGCAAATGATGGCTGGTAGAGGAATAGCATCATCTGCCTCATCTCCACCAAGCCTTTTACTGGAAGTTCCAATCCCTAAGAAGTTAAAAGCTTCTCCTCTTTTTAACTCTTTTTCCTAATAATTCATTTCTTCTCTCCCTGCACCAGGCTAAGAAGTCTCAGCCTCATGCTCCAATATATTTATTGTATTTTGTGAAATTCTTTGACTTTCAGAGGTAGAACTTTTTCTATCAGACAAAAAAATTGCAACCCTCTCCCTGTAACTGGCAGAGGACCTGGGCGATGATAACACTTACTGAGCTCTACTTCATCCAAGCCCCCCTTGCCCACCCAAGCCCCCATTACCCATTTAATTGTGATCAAACAATACAGACTGTAGAGCAGGAAAAAAATATAATTGGTTACACAAGAAAAGAAACTTTCTGTGGAACTGGATCACACTGTGTCTACCATTAAGCCCACAGTGAGATTCAAATGCCTTTCAGAGGGGCTGCCAAAACCCTTGCCAGTTCTCAGCCAGAACCTAGCTGTCAAACACAGACCAGGGCTTTATAGAAACCCGAGCCTTCCTGCTTGCCAGACCCTGGGGACCAGATGCAACAGAAAATGCAATACTCTTATGACTTGCTTCCCCACCACTCCCAGCAAGTTTCGACACTGCTAACATGATCATGAAGCTAAAAAACTCAGAGTAGGAAGGTGCATCCCAGACTGTAAAACCATTCCTACTGATGCTTGCTTATAAGTCATCTACAAGTCAGTCCTGTAACTGGAATATTTCAGCAAAATTGGATGCTAAAAAAAAAAAGTCTCAAAACTCTAAACCACCCCTTACTTTCCCCCTTAAAAAAAAAAAAAAAAAAAAAAGTAATTGTGGTTTTGGGAACTTATGGATACTGCAGCGGTAATGTCCCATTAACTTCTTTTCTTCAACCTACCTGGCAAGTCTCAAAAATGAGACAGATGTCATGAGTGATATAAACAGAGAACAGGATCCAGCCCAAAAAAAGCAATGAGCTAGGGGCCTTGAGATTTGAGTTCTAGTCCAAGTTTCTGCCAGCCAAGTGAATCTGTGCAACCCATGCTGCTATTCTATGTCTTTCTCCTTCCTCCCCCACTTCTAACACATCTGTTTCAACTTAAGCTCTCCAGGACAATGACTCTCTGTTGCTACAATGCCCAACATGTTGCGCTTCCATTAGGAAGCAACAAAAACCTTATATGCATAACGTGACTGTTGGATACCCGCGCTTAGTTTTCAAAGACTCTGGCACAGGATTTTATTTTCTGTATTTTCTGCTGCAGAGAAACAGGATGAAGTCACCCACTCATTGCACTGGAAGCAAAGTACAGAGGAATTTGGACTGTGAATCCCATCTTGACAGATCGGGAAACACATCTAATATCACTTCAAGTAACTGTATAGAGCACAAGTAAATAATGCCTTGCCAATTTTTACGGAGACCATAAAAATCAGAGACCTCACTTTTTTTCCCATATTTGGTGATATGTAACTGGCCTTGAAGAGGGGAGTAAAAAGTAGCCCCCTACTGTTCCCAATATGTGGGGTAAATGGAGTCTCAAAAGAGCAAGTGAGAAGTGGATATCATTTTGCTCTTATGAACCCTGAGCTGGACACTGCATTGGTAAAATAAACCACCTCGAGACATATGTCTTGTTTTGAGATCCATGCTAATGTGAATAACAGGACTCAGTCACTTGGCATCTCCAAAGCTCACAAACAGAGAATCAGCTTCAACTGCAGCAGGGCAGGAAGTCCTACTAACACACACCAGTGTTTCACTGACCTGGCTGGGGACATACCTGCAGCAATATCCTGATTATTAAAATTATACTGACAACTGGGACATGGGAAAGGGCTTCCAAAGAAGAAATAGTTATCCACAACACAGACTATGGTTTAGAGAAGAAACTAGGAAACTAGAACCATTTTTATTACTGCTCAGTCACATGCATTAAATACCTTTCAGAGTTTAGCTGCTTTGATGGTAATATCCCAACTCTGATACTTCTGGTCAATTTCTCCCCAAAGCCATCTTCACTGTACTTACAAACCACTTTCATGAAACCATCACCTCTGCCAGCCAATCACCCACTACACCCCACTGTTACAGGGAGAGACGAAGAAGGACAACACATTTATAACATTCAAAGTCAGCCAATCCAAGCAATATCCAAGAAGACATTAGTTACCTAACAAATTCTTGCACACTTTCCATTCCATTGACCAACTGTAGGTGGTCAAAGCACCCCCAAGAAATACAAGAATGAAGAAAAGAATAAAGGCATTGAGAAGTTAAGGATCGAAGTTAAATCTATACCAAATTGTGCATAACACACAATCTTATGGGTCCAAGATAAATCAATCTATCCATTAGGCAGACACAGCTTTAAGATGCACTAAAGAGGAGATGAAATCATATGACAATGTAAAACTACTGAAATCCACAGTGTGAAGGTGCACAGGGAGTCTCAGCTTTAAAGACCATGTGTGCTCCACTGCCACAGTGAGCATCACTTACTGTCTGGGAGGACCTCACTATACAGACTGCTGTCTATAATCTATACCTTTGGGAGCTTTAGATCATTTTTCCAGGCAAAGTGAGAGCACAGACAAAAAAGGCCTTTTCCTGACTATTCCTGAAGCTCAGACACATCTCTTTCATATGTTTGTTAAGTAAACTTCCCAGGAGCCACTCTGGCAGTCAGTCTTGTTATTTCTGCACTCCTTTTACCGTGAAACCATACTGTAGTCAGATATGTAGTGCTGGATAAGTCTGGTGTCTTCTGCCAAACTGCACTTCACTGTTGCTGCTTTAACACTGTTTTTGGAAACATTTTAAATCACTTTATCCATCACCATGGCTTCAATGAACTCACAAGGTTAAATACTCTTGTCAACCAGCTGAAGACCTTTCTCTGCACCAGGAAATGTTTCTGTTAATTACACTGTTAATGTGTCATCACCAGGATAAGAAACACAGGACTTGTAAAGAGAATAACTGAGAGGGTGAATGATAAGCTTTGGCTTCATGGGATGAACTAGCAAAACAAAAATCTGATACAAATAAATCACAGTTGATTTCAGTAAAATGTAATTACATTAATCAATTAGACATTTCCTGGGGGGGGGGGGGAAGGCAAACCAAACCACAGTATCATCAGAGTAGCCAAATCTTGTTATCAGAATGAGTGGGAGAGTTTTGTGTCCTTGTTTCACCTTTATCACTCAGAGGTGAAAAGACAGCCATTAGCATTCACGTTACCATGAGCAGTCAACAGGAAAACTGTAATAGATCATAAGAAAAACTCACTGAGTCTTCCAGTACACAGTTATGGAATTTTAGTCCACAGTCTCATTTTTACAAGTATTTTGTGGGTGCCCCTTGATGGCACAAACTGAGAAGTCAGTAATTTTGTGGGTTGTTTCTTGTGGGGTGAATATTATTGTCAAATAACAAATGTTCATATCCTTTACAGGGTGAAGGCAAGCATTTCCTCTATTTCATACTGGCTATATTCAGTTTTAACAAAAAAATCCAAACATTTTGTGGAAGAGATGAGGTATGGCACATTTTGGGATGAGTATAGGGTGAATGAGGTGCAACCAGTGATAACTGTGATGGAGTGCAATGAACAGAAAAGAGATGGCCTAGATAGAAAAGTAAACAATTTAATTTAACTCACTTTTAAAGAGAGTGACTCCTGAAAAGCTGTAACTGATTTATCTAATATGGGCAGGATGTCCACAATTCAAAAATAATCAATGCCTTTATATCCAATTCAATTTTTCTTTTTTTTTGTCAGAATTTTTAAGAAGGATTGATTTGCTTTGGGAATGTTTACTTAACAGCTTTTCCATCAAATAAATGGATTTTATTTCGCTGACAAGAACAGAGTGGAAAGACTCCAGTGATTTGGGTGTTGTGGATTTGTTTTATTTTTTTGTTTTGAGGTTTTTTTTTTTTTTAGGTGCTTGTCAAGCCCAAGGAAAAAAACATTACTGTAATATATGACAAGAAAGCCTGAGAGATTTCCAAAAATATTTCAAAGCCAAATTTGCTATTTCCATTAAGCATATAAACAGTAACCTAGAAAGGGGGAGTTTTTAGTGACATGATAAAGCACTCAGACCATGTTTTGGTGGTGTACAATGTCACCTGGACTCCTTCAGTGTTTGTTTTTTTCCTTTACAACTCTCTGGAGTCTTATTGTATCTAGATATCATTATTCTTTCCTGAAGTTACAAGTTTACTGACTCGGAGAAGCAGCAATCCCGGGAAGCCATGTAATTCACGGATACAACTCACGTACCTACGGTCTCTCAAGCTGCATGAAAATAATTCAGTTCATCCCAAACTTATGCATGTCAGTGTTTCTTATACAAATTTTACCTTCAGATGTAAAGGGACCAACTCCTTCAGCACTGAAAGCACTCACACTCCACACATGAATGAAGAGCATATACTGTAGGCACTATTAGGAAAATTAAGAAAAACCATTGTGCCTACCTGCCAACGCAGAAAAATAAACATATTAAACCATGACTGACATTTCTCCATGTGGTAATGGATGACAAGGGTTCCTGCTGGGGCAGCACTGCACACTGACTTATCCTCACGCCAGGAAGCCAAATAGTAGGGTTATGTTACTCTTCAAATATAAGAAGAAAAACTACAACATTTCACCCTTACACATAAATCCTAACGACACAGACACCATTTCTTCCAAGCCTCAAGGCAGCCCATCTCTTCTCATCCTCCCTCCACCAAACCAAACATTCACAGGTTGATCTGGGATATTCAGGGCAGTCAGCTCCTGCCTTTTTCCACAGAACTCATGCTTCCCATTTGGCCAAAACCTGTAACATCACTTCTGGAAGTATTTTACCACTTCTGCCTTGCAAAATAAGTCCAATGATCAAGCAAGAAGGACAAGCACTGAAATGGACCTAAGCAAACCTGTACCTTGATGATCAGGAGCACTGCTGAAAATAATGACTATTACCGAAAACAGTTGTTTTCTGCTTGGGCCATCCCCACAAGTGGCCATACCAAACTCCAGCACTTAAACAAGACCAAACACCAAGCAATCCTGGATCAAAGTGACCATTTCATAGCCTCAAGCACATTTCCAACACTTAATTGCTACTTCTGAACCTATAAAAAAGCTAAAATAAAATATTCTTTTCCAGAATCTCAAGCAAAGGCAGCTGTATATTTCATTGGGACGGGTCACCACTAGTTAACATTCAGCTGCCATGCATGAACATGTTTGACAATTATTTCAGTGGTACAAACTGTGCACGAGTCCTCCATTCTGTGCTAAAGTACTGAAGGCCTCATTAACTGAGAATACACAACAGTGACAGCTACAGCCCGAGGTACTGAAAAACCTCAGGCTGGAGTTTCCCTTTCTATTGCTAGATATATATGTTGCACCAAACCCCCCCACATAACTGAATTTTCCAGATCCCTAAATTGAACAAATTACTGGCGTGTAAGGGGATTTAAATTCAGCCACATGTAAAAGTCAAAAGAAGTAAAAAAGAAAAAAATCACAATTTGCTTCTAAGAAAATAAAAACATATGTTCTCATTTTCATCTGGGAACATTTATTTTGTTTGTATTTTAATGATTCTTTGCACAATTGCAAGGCATTCTGTGTACCTTAGCTTCCTCAGAAAGCACAGTGTATTACTTGATCACATTTTCCAGTTTATCTTGCTGGTATTGAACCAGTTAAAGCACGAGTCTAAAGTGTGACAGTGGAGACTGATCCCAGCTCTGTCATTATTGTCAAATTATAAAGCCTTTAACGGTTTATAGCAGAGTGAAATTAAGTAGACAGTGACTTCCCTCTGTGCTATTCCATTGTTCATTTTCTTCTGGACTACCCCTCTATGTTTCTTACCCTTCTCCAATTTCCTCAGGACATGAAGGAAATATTTAAATAGCTACTACAATTATTTCACTACCAGGAGAATGGAAAACTAAGAGAAAGGCTGAATGCATGCTGCTGAACCTCCCTTGATGATGGTGTTTCCCTTTTTTCAATGAAATCTTGCCCTAAAGTACCATCTGTGTTTCATCTCGCTTGCCCAGCTTCTTCAAAGTGTGGCTTTTATTGTGAAGTTTTTCCTAAGAACACAGTAATACATTGTGAGCACTAACATGAAGATGTGTTCCTTGAAAAACTTAATTTGATGGAAAAAAAGCACTGGAGTATCTTTTATGCTATAGCCACAGAATTTGTTCCGTCCAAGCTTTTTTACTTTTTATATATGTCCAAAATAAAATTTT
>JAWWLV010000144.1:16068604-16094349 GCA_035041135.1 Platyrinchus mystaceus
GTTGTTTGCAACATTCTCTGTGCGTGCAGGGAACAGTGAAAGGGAAAGTGTATATGTGAAGCAGACAGTATGAAAGCTGTTGTGGAGGAGAGCACTGCATTAATATCCTGGAAACCTGGCTCATGCTACCCCTGTAAGGTGAGGATGGCTCATGGGCTTTGATACACAAGATGAAAGGAAAAGCTGAGCAGGAGAGAATAAATACTTTCAGTGTTACCAAAGAGAGAGTTTTTCAATAATTCCACAGAAATGTAACAGTATGGTAAGAGCAAGCAGATTACTGTAAAGAAACTAACAAAGATTTCACAATATACTAAGCCAAAAATATTACATGACTGCCTTTTAGGGCACTTTTAGACACAGTACTTAAGCTGTTTACGGAGCAGTCCACAAGCAGCCTACTCAGATATTTGATTTTAGAGGAGCAGGCCACCCACATATAAGTGCATAAGTGCCAGAAGAATCTCCCCAAAACAGTGCAACTTCTTTATATAACCTGACCTTTAGCAAACAAAACCTCTTCTTTTCTATCATGTTCATACAGAAAGAAATTAAGTACAGAATTTCATGTCACTTCTAAATCATGGAAAGTACACTGAAAAAATTTCGACATCACAAACTCTACACGGGAATTTCTTCTGACACGTGTCAATAATCAAGCATTTGTTTTAGTTCTGAGTTTATGGAAGAATACAAATTGTTTACATGTCACACATGCACCTAATGGGTTTCAGTCAGGCAAGGGAGACCTGAGAGTCCCTGAGGAAGAATGGAAGGCCAAAGAAGTAGAGTTGCTCATTACGGGAGGTGCTGAACACCACGTGCCCACAATTCCTGCAACTGTGTGACCTGAAAATGTGTGTTTTGCTTATACGTCCCTTATGGCAGAGGCAGGATGAAAACCAAGGAAACTGAAAAACAGGAACTGTGTTTCATCCTTTTTTTTTTTTTCCTAAACCTACGCTTTTTTCATAAAGAAAACACTTGCGGGCAAACTGTAAGGTTTCAGAACACGGAGAGCAGGGAGAAAGAGAGCCTAAAGCAGCAAAAAATAAGAAAAAAAATGCAGTGAACAAACCTACATCAACCACCAGAGAACCACCACCATGTTTCAGTTTTTAGAAACCATAGCCTGCACTGACTGAACAATTTGATTTATACTTTCAACTTATTCCTCATGGGGGGCCTCCAGTTCCTCATGTCTCAAGTCAAACACAGGTACCCAGGAGAGAATAAGCTCTTGACACAAAATGAACATATGATGCTTCTATACACAGCACTGAAAGGAACTTACTCATCTAGAGACAGAAAGAGTGCAAAATAAACTGTTTTGCTGTAAAAGTATTTGCTATTCCACACCGTTCTCTCACTTCTTATCAGTCAGCACAGATCTCAACGGAGACACCAGGGAAATGCAGAGCAGTGGGATGTAAGCCCTTCCAGCAGATACAGGAACGCCCATGGGACAAGTGTGATGAACCAGGTCACGGGGGAATTGAGCTCTGTTGTGGCCAGTGTTGTGTTAATACCTACAGAGGAAATCAGTCTTGATTTCTGTAAAAGGTACAAGAAGACCAAAAGCTAACAGAGTAATTATCAGCCAGGATTCATTGCCTTCCTTCAAACAATGTTTCAGACAGCTTCTCTCAGAAGACAGGAAATTTATCTAAGGATTAAAAAAACCCCAAAACATTGCAAATAAAATTATATTCAATATTAGACTAGAGAATGACCAGCCTTTGAATGAACAGTGAATTAGATCACATACTGCAACTGTGCCTCAAACCAAATTGAACAACTGAAGATGCTATGTAACAAGGACTGAAAAGCCACCTCTTTCATACAGTGACTCCTAGCTTCTGTACACCTCTGAACACCTTGGTTTGCTCATCTCTTAAGACTTTTTTATAACCTAATGATCAGCACAAGCCATCTGAGAGGGCAACAAAGTAAGGACATCCATAAGGAAATCCTTCTTTGTTAAGCACAGCAAGCAGCCTTAGTGCATCACCAGGTCCTCATCCATTTGTCACTACCTCAATAAAAACATGCTACAAAAATGGGAAATGCCATTTTTCAGCATACACTTTGATTGCTTTGAGGTTAAAAAAGATTATATCTGAAGTATGTTAAATCTTAAATCATTGTAAATAATCCAAAACAAAAAACCCAAATGCTCCCAAACTCAAACAGTTTATTGTTTACATCATTAAAAAAATTATTTTTGTGATAGCTCAAGAATAACAAACATTCAGTGATGAACTCAATGCACATGCAGGGAAATGGAGCATGATCACGAAGTGAGTATATTCTTTAACTGTTTTCAAAATATATTTTATAAAAGCAATCAGTTTCAAGTTTCAAATATGCTGTGAAGTAGAAGGTCTTAGAAAGCCATGAAAAATTCTGTCACTATTCACTTTTACATTTCACTTGATATACTCATCTGTCTCCATGATTTCACATAGTTGCTTTTCAAAAACTCATAACCTACAACCATATTTGAACTGTAGAGGAACAAGGTAGGTGTAATAGCATATTATGTAACAACTGAACTTTGTTTCCTGTATTAATGATATTTTCTTCAGCTATTATTTCACTATACCAAGTCTGAACTCTTTTACCAAACAGTGAAGAAGTTCAGATCAAAAGTGGAAGAAAGATTTTACGGTCTACAACTTATTAGCAGACAGTGTGCAGTTGTGCAGTAAGCCTTTTGTAGGGAGAATGCCAAACTGTAATCTCAGTTATCTAGCTGGATAGCACAGTGATGACTGAGGAAAGCATGTCTCCCTACATCCTACAGATCGTTTCCAGGGCAGTTAATGTCTGGCTATCCTGTAATGCTAGCTCCCAATAAACATATCATATTGCTTTGCTCAACAATCCCCTTTCAAAAAACAATCACCCAACCCCATCAAAACCTATCACAGGTTTCTATTTTCTGTTTTTACATGTCCCACTCTATGTAATTCATTCAGATGGTGACAAAGCAGTTTAGTATTGAGGTCAAACATAAATTATGGGAGAAAAAAAAAAATCTTATGCTGTGAAAAACTGCTTGTTAATGCACACTTAACTTTTAACGCAGCGTGCAATTGGAAGCCACTAGAGAGTTAAACCTGCCCCAGACCTTGCCAGCTGCTCTATGTGCTTCTGAAATAACCTTGGGAAGGAGCTCGTAACAATCTGTGTCCCAGCTCCCAGAATGCCAAACACTCACATATTACAGCAACAGATGCTCAATTATGGTGTTGCAGCTCTCTGTACCAGCACACTTTCATTTGTTCCCAGCCATCATCTCCAGTGACCTCCTACAGACCTCAGATCAAAAACAAAGAGGAGAAAACTGCATTCATGTTCCCAGACAAAATGCAGCTTTCCCTCAGTATAATGATATTACCTGACAAACTGAAAAGTAAGGAGGAAGATTTCAACTACAGTCATAGTATCACACACTTACAGTATCATTTAGACAGTGCTTACATTAGTAAAATTATCATATAACAATTTAACCTGGCAGAAGTGTTCCCATCCCAAGAAACCAACACCAAATTTTCCCATTTACTAAATCATTGCTATACAAGATGTGACTTGCACATGCAAAACCAAGAAGCACATGCTGGTTGCTCATAAGGTTTCCTCAGATACTGTTAAAAATGTGGCCCTTAATTTCAGCCTCCTTCCCAAGAATCTTTTAGGGAGTACAGTGCTATTTATCAATACCACAGACAGTTGGGTGACATTGTATTTCCCCAGGCCTTCTGTGCACTGACTGATACTGAAACATTTTTTTCCTGCGATATGCTGGGATTTCAAAGTACGATCTTCCCAAGCAGACAGAACAGTTTCCACAGCAGTTTCTTTTCACATAAATGTTTGCCAAAAGGATGATATTCATGGGAAAATATTTTTTTTACGCTTAACTAGGAATGTTCAAACAAGTTCATTCCTATAACAGTATGAAAATTATGACACAGAGCAAGCGTAATGAATGCAAACAAACCTTATCTGTGAACTGACACTTGAAATAATGTACACACAACTGGCATAGAGAACTCAGATACTAATTAATAAAGGAACAGTAATGCTTGAATCTTTTGCCAGAACATGCATGAGACACTTAACCTAGAGCTGGTTATATAACATGAAATAGCCTAGCCTTAAATCTCCTTCCCCTCTGTAACCTGTTCTTGCCTACGCTAAAAAAAGTTATCAGTACCTGAAGGACACTGTGCATCTATGCATCATTTCATTTTCTTTGTTTCAGAATTTGTACCACTTGTGAGCAACCAGATCTGGAATTCAAGCCAAAACCCAAATCCCTGTACCAGTACACAGCAGATTTCAAAACACAACACATAGTGGTCAAACGATTTTGCATCAGCATAGTCAAAAAAAGCACTCAGCTTTAAAGTCCTCCCGTGACATTTGCTTGGCAGTGGCAGTCTTTAAGGGAAGATGAAGGGTCGGGGGATGCAGTACAGGTGACCAGCAGCCATCTCCAGCCAGCTCTTCACCTAATGAGCTCACCAGCCAAAGTCCTATAAACCATCTCCCACGGGGTTCGCAGAGATAACTTCTGACTTACGGCTAACTTTTTTATGGGCCCTCTGGGTATCCAGGCAGAGGTCATCTCTGTGATGACTGTATCACGCAGCCATTTCAGAAAACTGGAACAACTGAAAACACACCATCCATTAACTCATCCTCCTGACACGTCTCTGACCATTTTTATTCATTGGTCCGACAGACAGTTCATGTAAGGGGACTTTTTAGCCTTTTGTGTCCTCTGTTCCCCTCTTCTGCACTCTCCTAGCAAGTGTCATTAATAATCCTTCTCTGGATTTCACTTGGTCTGACCTCTATTTAGGAGGGAGACTACAGTAAATCCTCCTGAAGTACCAGGGAAAAGCTTGGGTATTATTCCAACACTGGCTATGGCTGCTCTAGAGAGAGACTTCAGAGAGCTGCACAGGTAGAGCACATGAGAGTCTGTGGGAATGTACAACAGTCATCCTTTTGAAAGGAGTTTCTTGGTAGCCAGTTGCTACATTGAGGGAAATAATCCTTGCAGTCCCAGTTTAGGACAGGATGTATGTACACACAGACAGAACTGGGTTTTGTCGGTCTCATCACCAGGGTGTCAAGTGGCAGTGAAACCAGCACAAAACGTTCTGCCCCATAACATTCTCAAATCTTAACGAAACCATAACAGTTGTTGCCAGGGAGCCAGCTTTCCTGGGAAAGCAAACAGATTTGATGTGCAAAGAGTGTCATGTTCCCCTGAAAACAAACAGCTTAACGGGTTAAAGTCGGCAGCAGACAGATGTGCTGCCTTTTCCCATCAGCCATCGATATCCTGTATTAAGTCTGCTTGACACCACAGTGAGAAAGTCAGCTGAGGCAGCCTGTGAATGTAATGCACGGCACAGGTTTGGAAACATTCATCCTTCCCTCAACTGCTGCCACTTGAGAAGGTCTTCAAGAAATAACCTGGAATACAGAGGCAACTGATCAATGAAGCCCTCAGATCATGCCCATAAATACTTTCTTTCTCCACTGTTATTTTAGTTAAGGACAGATCATGCCACCCTTACATATATTATTCAATCCAGTTGCAGTAACTGCTCAGAAAATGTGTTATTAATCAATTAACTTTTCAAAGGCTCATTTAGCCCCTAATTCCCCTGGCTTTCAGTGAGATACCCAGTTGTGATACAGCTCAGAGCCTGTACCTCACACGGACAGAACTAACTGTCTCCCAGGTCTCTTCTGGGGAAGTTTATGCACCCACATAGTACTTTGATATTTAAAAAGTTACCATGGTAACACCTGCACTGCACTGCAGCCTGGAATTAGGCAGGCCTTGCTACTAGTCCTGTAGCTTTTCCCTGATTTTTTACGTCTTGGGTTAAATTCACGATCATGACATCCTGGTAACAAAAAATTAACTTAAACAGTACATCAAGGCTAAAATATCTTCCCAAAAACCACACACACACAAAAATTCACTGAGAAGCACATTTAAGGAGCAAAGAACTGTATGCAGAACTGTTCATTTTCCTGAGCACTCAACTAACTGAATTCTATGCAAGAAATTTAAAATAACAGGAAGCAGTTAACTAAGGACTGGGCCTGGGCTAAGCTTTCTTTGTGAATTACAGCCTGAGAATCAATCTAGTACTCACACACCAAACTCTTTTTATTAGTACAACTTTCCCAAACAAGAAATATGTTCCTGGGAGAGTATGTCACATTAAGCAGTACATAGGTCTCATTTCTCACGTTGTTTGTTTTTTTTAATATCTCAAAAGGTATATATTTATAAATATATATATATAATCAGTCTCCTTGTAATCATAACAGTCCTCTACAGGCCTCTGAATCCATCACCCACAATCCCATGAATTCTAGAGCAACTGCTTGTGTTTGGTTTGTAAACACAAGCCCCGCTTACTTTCTCTCATTTAAAGTAGGCAGCTGCTCACAAGCTCTGCATCAATGAACCCCAGCTCACTGTTTTCTTATCTGTTCCACTTCAGTTCCAGAATAGGGCTGATGTGCAAGATACTGACCTTATCTTCTTAAGGAAGGCATGGAAATACAAACATGTTCCATAACAGCAGGTTGGAAAGAATTACTTGACAGAAGAAGCAAAAGTACCATCTGTCTTTGTTATCACACCTATTCCTTCAGACAAGCTGTGGCTACCTTGCCCCCAAAAGACCAAAAGATATCTCCTCCTCTGACATACTCACCCCCTGTCTGGCACAAGCTGCTGTAAAACAAATCATTCGGACATAATATGAAAATGACTCAGTCATTACTGACCTAAAGTGGATCCCAGTAATGCCAGGTCTAAAAATGCCTGCTAAATTTTCTTTCCATCCTAATGTCATTCTTTGTTTTACCTAATGAGATCATTTAATAGTATATACTGCCTATGAGATCATACAGATTAAGAAAAACATAACAAAGAGGCATTTATCAATTTCCTCAGTGCCTTTTTTTAAATAATCAGCTAAAAATGTACCTTTATCCTCTGACTTTGAATCAAAAGTAATAAGTAGTTGAGAAAACTAAAAGGATGATTCATTTCAGCCAACACTAGAAACCTCTATATCCATCATAAAACTTAAGTAAACATATTAAATGTAAAACTTAATATCACGTATCACTGAAGCAAAAGGCCAGTAAAATGGAAGTTATGCTAGAGATACACACCTTTACAGCCCATCTAGCACAGTTGTCACTGCTGTATTTAATGAAAAACTAACGTAATGGTTCTGCTTAGTGGGGAATTTTATTATTCTAAATTCCATTTGAACCATTCTTCAGCTCCTTTAATTGCCAATTTATTGCTAGCCAGGTCAAACTGGTACAGCCAGGTTTGGCAGAGATAGCTGAAATAAACTTCAACCTTTTCAGGTAACACCTTCCCTGACAGTCACTTGAGCCAGAGACTTTCCAGAATCAACGCTTCCATAGGAACTGGGGTGGAAAGGAATGGGTCCTCTTCTCCAAGGTTTGATTTCTGAGACTAAAAACTTCCCAAAAAACCTGTTTATTGACTTGTGACAACTAAGTAACCGAAGGGTGCTTTTTACATGTTACATGTTGCAGGTGGCTACTAAAAAACGTTCCCAAATATTCAACTTTAACAGAGTAGTTTAATACCAAAGGCAACAAGTGTTAAATAATTTAGATAAAACTCTTCCTACACAGTAAGTTTTCTCTGTAGCTGCCTGGCAGAGGAGGATGTCTTTGGTGCCAGCAACCTTACACATCTACGCTGCTAGGAAGTTCAAAATCCATTAGCTTAATTTTCCATATGGAAATTCAGGAATAGTACATGAGACTCCATTTTATTTTTTCCTTCTGGGTTTTCTTATTCCTGGCTTGAGAGTCTTGTACTGTTGCTGGTACAAAACCCTTACACTAAATATATTCCAAAAGGAAAACATATCAAAGCCCAGATTTAAAGAAGCGTCAGTGTTCCCAGTTTTGGAGGAAACCACTCCACTTCATTTATGTGGAGATCTAAAGGCAAAGTACGATCCCAACAGAGAGTCACTGAAGAAAAAAGAGCAAGGATCCTTGACAGCCTCAGCTACCTAAGTTAAAAGGGGGTATCCTGCAGGCTTTAGAAATACATGGACCAGCTGCAACAGCTGTGATCCAATTTCACTTTCAGTCTTATTTTATGGAACTATGAATATTTAATGTTGACTTTCAGAACATTAATCCAGATCACACCCTTTGAAACACAGTATGATGCTTTCTGCAGTTTGCTTTTGTGGGCAACTTTCGGACAGGTCTAGGCTTTCATCAGTTGCATGTTTCCTCCTACCATCTGTGGCTCTGCAAACATCAGACCAGATACCTTGAAGACAATTCATAACAGAATGAGGTAAATATAACAAACAGAACAACAGTAAATATACCCAACTGGTTCCAGTTCTCTCTCGTCTTACCCCTGCCTAACTTGCATTTTGTTCCACCTGTCTCACATCATGAAGTCAATTTCCTTGCAAGCACAATTCCTGTTTATAATTTGAAGTCACTGCTGAAGTTACTCACAATTAGGAATTAAATTTTTCTGAAGATATTAACTCCTGTTTATTTCAAAATGGAATTCTATGTGTCCTGAGTTTCTCTCTTAGAAAAAATAAATGTTTATAAACCAGTTCACAAGGTTTTTCTTTGGAAATCATGATAACATGGTTGTGTACATATAACTCTCCCACTGTTTATAGCAAGGTTTGTGACAACTTTCTGCTGCTTTCCTAAGAAAAGTAAAGCTTATCCACTTCCCAAAAAAGCTGTCTAGTGACTTCTTAAAAACTCAGAAGCTGTAGAGTGCTTTTGACATCAAACTTCACCTTGAAGCTGGCTACTAAAAAATGTTCCCCAATATTCAGCTCTAACACAGGAATTTAATACCAAAGGCAACAAGCTTAAAAATAACATTTTGAAGATGGGGCCTGTCCAGAGAAGGGCACTGAAGCTGGTGAAGGGTCTAGAGAGTAAGTCATATGAGGAGCAGATGAGCAAAGTGGGGTTGTTTAGTCTGGAGAAAAGGAGGCTCAGGGGAGAAACCTTATCACTATTTACAACTCCCTGAAAGGAGGTTTTGGAAAGGTGAGGGTCAGTCTCTTCTCCCAGAGAGCTAGTGAGAGGACAAGAGGACATGGACTCAAGCTGTACCAGGGGAGTTTCAGGTAGAATTTTTTCACTGAAAGGGTGGTCAGGCATTGGAATGGACTGCCCAGGGAGTCACCATCCCTGGAGGTGTTCAAAAAACAACTGAATATGGCACTTAGACCTATGGTTTAATTGACAAGGTGGCATTCAGTTAAAGGTTGGATTCAATGATCTTAGACGTCTTTTCCAGCTTTAATGACTCTATGAAGTTGTAAAATGAACTAAGAGAAACAGATAATTGTTTGCCAATGCTGCCAGAGCACCTTAAATTGAGCCTTGCCTTAGTTGGGTACCGTACCACATTATATTAATTACAAATTCTCTGCCAAAGCAGAGCTCATAGCAAGAGGCATGAATGTATAAATTGACAGCCCCATGCAGTGTTCTGCAAAGGTAAGGGCTTGCTTTTTCCAAGCTAAGAAACAACTGCCACCCTCAGACATTAGAATTCTGATGAATAGCTTGGCCCCTGGCAGAAAGCATATTAAATTCATAACTTACACTTGTTTATTACATTAATTTACCAAGTCTGTTAAAAATATACTCAGAGCCAATCCTTAACCTCCACCCCACCTCCCTCAGAGTAGCATCAAATATGTGAAAGTATCACCTTTCATTACATTTGTCCTTCTCAGTTCTTTAAAATAAAAAAGCCCCTAACTTGCACTGGACATTATAGACAGTATTAGTCTTTCATGCAGTAGACACACAATTGCAAACCCTTAAAAACATTAATTTCTCTGCCTGTACTGTGCTCAAAGCCAATCAGAAGGAGAACTGTCTATAGGATATGGGAACATCACTGTTATACTAGTCCAATAATAGTGTTACCGGGCAGCTGACAGCTAGAATGGCCTCTATTTGAGGTTAATGGAATTCAATGTATTTTAAATTCAGCTCCACAGTGAACTTGTGTATAGTTGCTGCTTCTGTAAACCACTAAACTAAGGTTCCTCAATTCATGCACTGAAGGACAAAAATCACTGTTAGAGCACACATAAAGAAACAACAATTTTAAGTATCTCTAATACCTACACACTTTGCAAATGAAGCAAAAGAACCCATCAATGGTAATTTTACCCCTGGAGTTAAAACCTACTGATAGTTCAAGTTAAGCTAGTTGCAATCCAGCATTTTAACTCCATTAGGGGAATTTTCAAGTGAAAAGGCATCAACTCCACAGCAGGCTTTGCTGGTATGGTTATATTCTTACTGCAGATGCAAATCAACTGTTTGCAAGAGGAGTTTATATTTACAGAGCACAACACTGCTGCAAGTATTGCACTGTACTCTGCTTGCTTACAGGCTGCCCCATTCACCCTCTTTAGTTTACTGAACTTCCCAAACCCTAGTTTTCTTCCCTTGAAATCACTGTGTGTGAAGCCACTTTCCCAAGTTGCTCCATGTTTCACCACATCTATTCACAGAAGGATGCCTGAAGCACAGGTCTGACACTTCCACAAAGTTGCAAACCCTCAGAGGGACATGTGGTCTCCTGGAAAGGTTTCTGCCAGTGCTGAGACATTAGATTTTTAACATTAGTCTGTTCCAAAACAGCAGAGCTCAGATTTTCATATCCAAGAAAGCTATTTGACAGGACTTTTTCCTTCTCCCTCCAATGTGTACATAGTTAGACTTCTCAACTATAAGGCACATGGATTTACATTAAAGGATACAATGAATAGCCTGTAAAAATAACCCAAAGCATCCCTGAAATAGTCTAGCTTTCCTCCATGTAAAGTAAATTAATTTTATATGTATTAAATGTGTTATATCAAGGTAAAAGTTCTGATATTAAAGTGTGTTTGCTTGCTCTTAAGGCAGCCCATAGGTTTTACCTGAGTCATACACATAAAACACTTCTATCAAATCAAGTGTTGCACCTGCTTTTGTACATGTATTTTAACAGGACTGACAGTAAGAAGATACAGAAAACATGCAAGTTTAAAACTGAAGACCAACTAAATGCATCATGACTCAGGCTGTGGCAAATCACAACACTGCTTAATAGATTTTTCCATGCAGGTGTAGAATCTTACCAAATCAGCCTATTTTTACAGGCAATAGTATAAAGCCTAGAATTCTTCAATACATTTTATAATTTAGAAAAAGTTATTCATTATTTTAAATTTCTGCAGTACTCCTGAGTCTTTTTTTTTCCTTGCATGGCTGAATAAAGCTTTTCTTTATCTTACTGCAGTCAAATGATGAGCTTTCTGCATCACACAGATGCTTACAGAGGGAATGGTTGCAGCCTGCACATAAAACACCAGAGAACTGGGCTGGAAGACATCTCTGGAGATCATCTGGTCCAATGCTCCTATTAAACACAGGTCCGCTACAACAGACTGTCCAGAACCAGGTTCACATGGGTTTGGGACAGCCCAAGAATGGAGATTTCACAGCCTCTTCTGAGCAGTCCCTGATCCTTCCTGATCACTTTTGCAGGAGAAAAATTTCTTATCTTAAAGCAGATTTTTTTATTCTTCTGTCTGTGGCAATTGCCTTTTGCCCCTTCACTGATGTAAGCCTGAGAGCAATTTAGCTCTGCCCCTTTAGTTCCTGTGAATGATCAAATTTTCTTCTACTGAGAAGAGTTCCCATAAAACCTAAGTTTAAACTGGCTAAACAAAAACCAGTGACTCTGAAATTTGAAGTCAAGCTTGGTAAGGAAGCCTGTAGATTAAAGCCCCATCTGAATAAAACAGTAATTTTCTTACACAACTTTTCTTTTTACTCAGGGTGACAGAAATGGATGTCTGTTTTATTTCTTGCCATCACATAACATAGTTCCTTCTTAACAGGCTTAGCAGTCCGTAAAGCAAGAATTAATTTTCTACATAGGTCAAAGTCTCACAACTCCAAGCTCTGCCTGGAGAGAGACAAGTAGCAGGCTACTCTTGATCATGAACTGTACTGTAGGGCATAAATCCCATCTTTCAGATGCAGCCAAAGACAACATGAACACAGGGCAGGTTCTGAGCAGTGCAATGCTGAATGACCAGCTGTAAAGCATCATGGCACAATCTTAAGTTAATCAGAGCTTCTGATGACCCTCCTTAGTCTCCAACAAGCTCTGTTTTTTCCTCAGCTTTGATGAGGCTTCAGTGCTACTCTTATGCTGCAGTGTATTGAGGGATTGTGATTACAGTCTAGGAAGCAAAAGACCTTGCAAGTTCCCTAAAAACTACACTGCCTTCTGAGTGCTTAACTTTCACTTCACAGCAGCCCAGCTCCTCCCTGCCTGCGGTATGGTTGGTGAAAAAACAAATGGGTAAATACTCTGGAAACTTAACTTTAAGAAAAAATTTGTGTAGCTCTTTTTGACCACAGTCAACTGTGAGCAAGCTACAGAGATGAGAAGGGTATTTAAGGCATTCAGGGTCAGTCACTGTGCAGATCAGATCGCTTAGCCCATGCAAGTCTCAGCACAGACAGTCTTTGCAGGGGGAGTAAGCAGCACTTCCAGCCTCTTTTCAAGAGCTGCAAAACTGACTCATTTGATATGAAGGTAAAGGGAATCTAGGATTGCTAGAAACAGACACAGACTGAAGCAGCAGGTGTGAAAACAGAATAGCCTGAAGCTGCAAAATTCTGATTTAGCCTTGAAACAAGCCTGAGCTTAGTGAATTCACAGGAGAGAGCAGCCTGCCTCACGGGCTATCCAGGCAACACAGAAATGGACTTCTCTTTCAAACTTTCTCACAGTATAAAGAAGTTTCAGTTCTGGCCATAGGTAGGGCCATAAGAGAAAAAGAAAATGACAGAGATATACATGGAGTTGAAGTAATTTTTAGGGCTTTGGCCTAACTTTCTTTTCAACTCTTTTCTTTTGATGGAAGCTCACTTCAAACAGGTTTTTGATTTTGATAACTAGGCAAATTCCGATTTCTCAGCTAGTCATGCTCAACTGTGTGGCTAACACTTTAGGATTAGTACCACAGGATTTACCAAAAACTTGGATTTGGATAGTCTGGAGTTAGACACACTAATAAAACTAACCAATGCTCTGATCTGGAGACAGGGAAAACTCTGTGTTCAATTAGCAGCTCCTCTGTTCTACTGCTAAATCCAAATCCTTCCCTCAAAAAACAGAGTAAAAAAAATAGACTACAATGGACATATTCCAACAGTTTAAGCCATGCTCATATTCAACAAGTCCAAAAATGTTACCATACCACTAAAAAGAAAAAAGAATTATAAGGGACTTAATACAGAGAAGCACAAGATAACATAAGAAACATTATTTTTCAACCATCAAATTAAACGGCGAGACTAAAATACCCACACCATCTTCTCATGCTACCTGCAGGTAAATCTGCACAAATTCCCACGCCCCAAGCATTTAAAACTAGACTGAGTAAGCTGAAGAAAACATGTCTAATACTCATTTATGGTCTGGCAAAGGGAAGGACATGATAGGATGAAAGGATTAAATATAAACCCCATTAAACCATCTAATTATGTTAGGGTTTTCTTGCAGATATTATGACTGTGTAGGACAGGTAGCTACCTAAATAAATAAGCTTAATCTTGAGGTTTATTAAACAAACTGTTTTCTATCTTATCTATGCTAATGTGGTCCAGAAAGGTTTTTCTATTTTAGGCATCATTAGGAATTTCTGACAAACTTCCTTCTCTCTGCTCTTCTCAGCTGAGTAGTTTCTGCTTCCCTCTAAGATAACTGGTAACCCCTAATGAAAGGAACATTTCTTTGTCTATTTTCACATATTCTAAGAAAACATTTCTCCTTTGATCACACCATTCAGTAATTTTTCACATTTCTTTTAATTTGGCAGCTGTAATACCAAAATTGGATTATATTTATTTCAGCAAATCTAGAATATTAAGATTACATTCGCCTCAATACAGAGCAAATACAGCCTACAGGACCTACCTGCTTAAAAGTTCTGCCTTTTGCCTGAGCTTTTACCTTGTATCTGACTTGGAAAAAATGGACATTTACATAAAGCTCAGAGCAGTAACCAGCCAGCCAGCACTCAGAAAATAAGGAGATGAAAGACTATTATGTAACTAAGACAGAAGGATGAATTGAACTCAGGTACTTGTGAAATTCATTACTGGAGATTCTGCCTTTGCCTCAGTACAGCTTGAAGATTAAAGATTTAAAAGTCAAGCTATTTTTTAGGTAACAGATTTATTTCCTTCTTCTCTACGTTGTCCCTCCTCTTTTAAGCAAGTAAGACCAGCTTTCACTTGTGAACAGTTGAGTGGAATAACTGAATGACCACATGTCTACTAGGATTTTAAGTGACCTCTATTCAGCACAGACAGCCTTGTAATCAATAACACAATGCCCTGGAACCTCACTTTTAGATGGCACTCATGTGACTTTTGGAGTTAATGGAGCCATCAAAAGCATCAGCGTGAAGGAGCAGTCAGGTCCAACAAATTAAAGTGGACAGGTAACTGGACAGAAACATGAGTACCACCAAAAATAACTGAATGAGAAATTGGTGTCTGCTCAACATCCAAGTCTCAGATTTCAGTGCCCCTGAAATGTGGGATATAAAATCTGGATCGAGCTATATTTTGGACCTGAAGCCCAACACCAAAACAGCATGCCAGAGATCAAAGGTGAGAATAATCACGTGCACTTGGCTGAAATGCAGTTTAGCTTTAACATCTCTGTAAAAAATGTTCAGATATTATTTAAAATTTTATAGAAAACCACCCTCCTTGAGCCAGACTCACATTTAAATAGTGGATTTTTAATTTTTTTTCACCTAATCCATACCATTTATGTCTGATAGCCACAATGATCACACACTGTTAAACTGACAAGCTCCTCCAGACCAAAACAGATTCTGAGTGCTTCAAAGAAATTGTGTCTGCAATTCATTTGTCAGTGTCCTGCGCACCAAAGCAGACAACTGAAGCAATTGCCACTTTGCTGATAATCTTGCAAGCCTAGTTTTTCTCCTGCCACCCACTTCCATTACGAGAATTATATTCTATCTTTAGGTGCATAAAATAATTTTAAACTGCTAATTTGCTAAAGCTTTAGCTGTACAGTTAACTTTATCAACTTAATAACCCTGGTTCTGGTATTCTGGTGTAGCAGAGAATTCAGTTTTCTAAGAGCCTCATTCATTGCACGGGATGAGTTACGGAGCATCTGAAGTAGTCTATCATTTTGCCCTGAGGGCAACCACTCAGCTCTGTCTCCACTATAAGAAATATTGATTGTCACATATACAAAACCTCAAGGGATCTGCCTTCTCTTGCTGTTCAGTGCCAAACTTTATCACTAATAGAAATGTCAGTTTAGCAGACAGTTCATGGGCTGTCTCAGGTTCCACCGTGACACAAGTTCTCCTGGGCTGTATTTCTTGGGGTGTGAATTTGGAGGGTTCCCTTCCCCTCTTTGCTGGAGAGGCTGCTTTCCCTTAAAGAGCCCTTCTGTAATCTCCCAGGCTTGATCTATCCAAGCAGCAAACAGAGCCCATGGAGAGGCAGTTTGCCCCTCTCCAGTCCTGCTTCTGCCTGGATCCAGTTTAATTGCTATTAGGGGTTGCTGTACTGTACATCTTAAATGCCTCTTCTTGTATTGCTTCTTGGAGTAGCTGGAAGACAAAAATACCATGGTCCCCATTCTTCACATTCACTTCCAACCCCAAAACATTTGCTACAGCCTGCTGTCCAGACATCATCCCCGAGGCACTGCCCAAACCTCTTTTTTTTCTGATCCTTGTCCAAATGTCTCAAATTTCCATATTATTTCTCCTCAGACTTTGATCTGCTTTTGACCCAGCGGAAACAATGGTGGGAAAACCAGATACACTGAAAAGCTGCATCTATCACTGAAACATTCTGTGAAAGTCTAGTCGTTTAAAATATGGAGAGAAAGCTCAGCTAGAACTACCACAAAACATGGTTTCCCAACACATACACAGACACACTATTTCCAGGGAACTTCCATGAATACAGCTACTCCACGCTCCCTTCTTTTTAGAGGAGAAATTCAAAAGTATTGCCAGCACATGCTCATTCCAACCTTGTTCAGAGCAAAAGACACAAGCCTTTTGTTCAGGCTTAGAAGGCATTTATTGCTTTTCTACGATGACGAAAACTTTATTAAGTTAGACTAAATGGAAAGATTTTCTTAGTATTAGCAGTAGACAGTTTTATATATCCGTGTAAATTTGTGTTATTAAATACAATCACGGAATTTTCATGCTAAGTATCCATCAAGGAGATACATTCTTCTCAAGGCCAAAGTTCCATTAACAGCAAAAATTGAAAGTAAAATTGTTTTTGCTGCATTTTATTCTACCATCATGCTCCCATCTGTTTTTGCAGTCCTCCCTTTATTTTATTTTGTCATTAATTTATCTTTTGTTTTTCCACTTTACATCTTACAGCAGATCATAAGCATAATTTCTGTTGAGAAGTTGCCCTTCTTAATTGAAAATATGAAAATTTTAGTTAAAACCCAATATATTTATTTTAATACAATAATTATTCTCTCTCAATTAAAAAAAAAAAAAAGGAAAACATCAATTATCATAACTTTTTTTTCCACATCACATCTGAACTTCTTAAGCAGAAGTCTTAAAAAGAGGCAATAATACAATTTAACAGTAAATTGCTCGCAAGCGATACACTTCCATTTTTTCAAGTAGAAACACTTTGTGGGGAAGCAACAAGCTTTCAAATATGTGTCTGCAAAAACATGCAAATAGCTACAAGAGTTTGAAGGCCTTAGAGATGGTTTGTTACCCAACTCAAATAAGCTTTGAAACTGATTTGGCTTTGTTCTCTAACTCTGATTTTCACAAGTTTCTGTAGAGAACAACAAAACACACCAAGTCTCCTATGCAAAACTGTTGCCTGTAGACGGAAGCATTAGAAGGGTCCAAAGAGTCATATTCTGAGTGCAAGGACCACATAAAGTTACTAGAAAACTCAACATCTTCTCACTTGCTTGAGACACACCACTTAAGAGTGCTGTTTAGCAGCTCCTGGTTACACAGTAATGTTTTGTTAATTGCGTTTTAAAAGCGTGTTTTCAACTCAAAGGAAACGTGTGGGTTTGTTTGTTTTTTCTTTCTTTGAGTGTTAAATGGATTTTAACAGAAAAAAAAGTGACTTCTGGCCTGATAAGGATAGAGACTATTCAGCCAGCACTATTACTAAAAGCTGTTGGTATCCCATATTTCCAAACACCCTTGACAGTTTACCATGAAGCTATGTAACCACATTGTTCAGTGCTGTAGCATGACTTAGATCTCTGGTTTTTGGAGAAATCAACAGCAGACTGTGGTCAACTTGTAAAACTAATACTTGGCATTCTTAGAAAACTATTGTCTCCACTGGCTCAAGAAATCAGTTACTCTCTCTCAGCTCCCCATCTGTAAAGCAGGAATAGCATTTGTCCTCCTTATGAAGAGGAAACATAACAGTAAGATGCAAGTTGAGCCACACTCCAGACACAGACTAGTGGCACACTCAAATAGTGTACCTCAGGAGTGATATAAGAACTTCTGAAAGCGTGTAATAGCTGCAAGCAAATCAGCACGAGAAACTGTTTTTACCACACCTCAAACTCACTAGTTCTGGTGGGTTTCTATCATTACTGAAAGTACTAACAATGTCAGGAGCTCTGAAATCCCACTGCAGTGTTCAAACGTTCAGTTTCTGAGCAGAGTTCGCTTTGTCAGCCAAACTCAGGGACAAAACAGATTTACTTCAGGATAGACTAGGAAACCAGAACCTGGGTTCTGCCACCTGGATGTTCACCTGTGGTTTGTCTCCATGCAAATATATCCTACATAAATCCTACATAATATAGGGCATGCCCTTACAGAAGCTTGCTATCCTCCTAAACGCATGTGATGGTGCTATATCGTTCAACCAGTTCAACAAAACTAGTTATCAAGTATTCAAACCCCTTGACACCAGGCTCTTGGTAGAAAGAAAGAAAACCAACTGGCAACATCTCTTACTTCCTTCTAGTTTCCTGGTCTTCTGCCATCCTTGTCAGCCATTTGTCTCCCTTTGGGAATTGTTGAATCAATACTCATGTTCCCCTCTTCCCTATTTTTCTCCCTTAAAATGGTTCATTCTAACTGCTGCCCACCTGCAGTCATCAGCATCTTCCTAGGCAAGCAAAGGACATGCCAGTAGCTCACTGAATGCTTGCTCCCAAACCATGTCAAGCTGAACAGGTGGTGCCATAGCTCAAAAACACAGCCCAGCATCCATCTCTCAGTGATGGATAGGCGATTCTATTTCTACACATAAATACAAACTTACAGTATCAAATTCCTGCAATAGGTTACAGACCTACCAAACACACCAAGAGATCAGAGAGACAAAATATTAAGTGAAGGTATGGTTTTGTAGGAGTCAAAAGGGAAGTTATTCTCACAAGTTTCAACACTATCAGCATTATTTCAGGGCCAGTACAAACTGCCACATTAGGAAAACATCAAGCTTCACAACCCACAACACTTACCCAGTCCTTGTGAGAGAAAGGGAAAGAAGCACAGCAGCAAGCCAAGGCCACTAGTTATTTCTATTTGTACAACCCACCTTCTGCACAGGCTCCCCTATTTCTTCCTCGTGCCGTTCTGTCCTGTCTCCTCAGTCCTCTGCCTCTGCCTCATGTCAAGAAAAGGGTGAGGGAATAAGGAAGACATGAATAAAGGCAGTCTTACACTGCCATTTAGTACCCTTCCCTAGATGAGCATTTACCTTGAGTCTTTCCTCCAGGCTCAGATAAAAAGAACAAAGGTAAGTTACCTCCGCATAAATCTAGTTGCTCTGTGAGGAAATCCTCACAGAGGCCGCTGGCCTCTGCTGCTTCTTCATTCTTACTACATTGCCTTGGAAGGGCAGCATCTAAATTCACAGCTTTTCCTGACAGGGGTCACAATTATTAATGAATGACAACTTCCAGAGAATAATCTACTTTTCTAGCATATTACTCAGGAAGCATTTCAGGATCCATAGGAATACCTCTCCTCTAATAGATAAGATGAAGTAAGAGTATAGCAAGAGGAGTCATGTAATTCCACTGCCCAAAACCTGATGGCATATTAGGTCTTTTCCACCTAGCAGATTTTTTTGATTACTTATCAAAACAGATATTTAAAAAATGTGGTTCTACTGTTTCTGCAAATGCAACTCTACAAAGCTGACAGGCAGGATGTTGAAACCTCTTCAGAAATTTTCACATAAATCTCTTTTGCAATATGAGCTGTAATACTATACCTCCATTGAATGGAAACTCATAATTTTTCCTATAATTCCTAAACCATGTATATATGATCAGTAAAATAACCAAAGTAACCCTTTTGTCATACTACCCATTGGGTCAATTTTAGAACAGATGGAAGGGGAGAGAAACTGTCAAAGGAAAGCATGTTACAAGGCAGCAGAGCAGGAGAAGATGTAGGGTCCAAAATGTAACCGAAGTTTAAGTCCATTTTTGAAAGTATAGCTTGGTCATTTCATATTTCATGCAAAGCAGTTCTCCCATTTCTAATTCTTACCATAAGACACACACCATGGATCATTTAAGACATGCTTGCACTGGATGACTAAAGGCAAAATGTCTTCCTGCAATCTTTGGAACAAGAAATTAAACCCAGTGCTACACTGCTAAAAGAACAATTCTATTATGAGTCAAATCGCAGTCATAATGCTGAATATGTACTATGAGACCTACACATTTCATGTACAGAAAGAATGGGTTTGTTTTGTTCAAAAAATTTTACAATGTTATTAGATACAGTAATTTAAGTCAACCACCAGAAAGAGCTGAGTTGGTTATGATTCTTCAGAGTTATTGTTCACTATGTGCAGTAGATTGTTTTTGTGACGTACAAGAACACTTCAGATATACAGTCCCACTCCTAATCATATGGAAAACAATAAAATTGAAAAGAAAAGGTGGTTTGTACTTTCTCACAGTACTGTCAGCGTTACCTGACGTCCAACAGAAGAGAACGATACTCTTCCAGCATTACTTTAGGCAAAAACAAAAGAGCAATACCATTTCAGATATATCCAGCAAAGTACTAAATCCTGAGAGATAAACCACTTAGGAGTTCTCAGGGGATTTCCAACAACACACAATTGCAAACAGCCACACTCAGGAAATTAGCACCTTTCATCTGAACTTTTAATATCATAGTGCACTTGGAAAATAATTCGCTTTACAAAACATGCATGAGGCAGATTGCTCTCCAACATCTTCACTTGTTAAGGATTAGTTTCATTCATTCAAAGTAATAACTGTATTTCAAAGACTGGAAAATGAAGCCTTCGCGCTCAAAAATGCATCCATTAATGAGTTACTGCCCATCAGGAATCTGAAGTTGATGGATGGTAAGCAAGGTAAACCAATGTTTTGTTGCACTCTTCATTTCAAGGGTAGTGAATAATCACATCACATCAATCCCAGTGCAAAATCAAAACCTGAGTGAGAAATGCAGGATGCAGCAGCTTCAGCCCTTTCCCCAATAAGCTTATTTACATATCATGCCCAGAAATCTGGAAGCACAATCTACCTCTTGGGCACACACTCCAATTCAGACTCACTTAAAAACCCTTCATCTACTTGATTCTTTCGGGTGCAAAAACTGACTTGGTGGTTCTGCAAGCTCCTTTCCAAGGGGAGAGAGTTGCCAGTCACTCTCAGACTCCAGTGTCCTTATGATATTCTATTTTTTTCGACCTCCTATGGTTTAAGAGCCAGCAGATCAATAACTGGCTCCAAGTCTCGTGTCACTGGCAGATTATTTTTTTTAATCTTGAGTCTGTCCACATGACACCAGGCCTGCTGGCAACAAATGGGGCACACCTGTCTCAAATGAGTAAAAGACTCTTTGCACAGGTGTCAGAGGGCTCACAGAAAGAGCTATAAACTATATTTGAAGGGAGAAAACCAGACTCATCAAAGAGAAGCCAGGGGACAGCACACCAAATGTTGGAAGCAGGGTGTGCTAGGGAGGTCCTTCAGCAGGCCATCTCAGTGAAGGTAAGGGATGGAGATCCGCTTGGCAGCAAAGATACAGGGGTTATTGATGTGTTAGAAAACACAGAAATGCCTGAGAATGCTCTTGGAGAAGCTGGACTCAATGATCTAGAAGGTCCTAGTTGATCCTAAATGATTCTATGAACCAGCCTTAAAAATAACTCAGTTTCTAGTTGCCAGTGTTAAGAAACCCACATCTCTACTGCCCACATTATAACTCTTCTGTGAATAAACCCAGTATTTCATTTCAAGGGCTGTCTGTCCCCAGGTTTCTTCCATGATAAATTCAATCTGATTTTTAAAAGGAGCTGAGCATCTGAAGGCCTCTTTTCACAATATTCACACAGTGAAATGAGACCCTGCTATTACAGTAGCACTCCTTGTAGCTCTATAGATGACGTGTCAGCATTTCCATTATCATAACCTCCATTTCTCAGAGGTTAATAACTGTTGTATTACTCTGCAGCTACACAGAACAAGCCACAAAGCCTCCACCTGGAAGGAGTTCCACAGGATACATGGAGGTCTTTCCCGATAAAGATTAATTTCTTTGAGCAAAACAAGTCTTGTAATATAACAATGTTAAGATAATTTTTGAAAGATCAAAAATAAAATTATCGCTTAATAAATATTAACTTAAAATGTGTAAAAAGGTGTACCGAGTAAAACTGCATTTTTAGCTGTAGGTATGCTCCTAATTTCATTTTTGTCTTCAAAGTGTTTGGAACATTTTTTTTTCCCCGTCTTTGAACTATGAAAAGAAAGGTTTCTAATCTTACAAAAATCCTACACTTGAACTTCGTGAGGCTTTTACATTCCAACAGACCTCACAGTCCAAACCAATCAAATGTTACAGTTCATATGTAAAGATTTAAATTTAAAAGATTTGTTGCAATTTAAAAAGTATCTCAAACTCTTAATCTAAAAGTTCTCACTTGATTATAATGTTTTCTCACCAGTCTGTATGTTAGAGCTGAGGGTCACATTCAGTTCCATTTACTTCCAGCACTTACAGAAGATTTACTCTGGCTTTTGATGCACTGTTAAAAAATAATTAAAGATATTATTTCATATACTGTTTTCTAGAACAAAACCTTTCACTTTTCAATCTACATTCTTTGCTGTTCCGTGTGACCCTGTTTAAGTATGAAGGCCCTGGCCTCCAAAACATACTGATTGCTTTCTGATAGGAGTATTAAATATATATTAACACATGGCAAAAAAACGCAGTGAGAATTCAAAGCTGCATTAATGAATGTGCAAAGCAAATGATCTGTTCTGATGCCTTAACACAAAGGTCCCTGAAATTTCACGTGTGCATCACATGCTTTGAGAGACTGAATAAAGATTTATACTGGGGAAGTCAGAACTCCCACTCAAATGTTGATGTTGACACACAACAATTGCACTTCACCTTAAAACAGTTCAGTCACGATTCTGCTCTTATAATACCTGGGTGATTTGGTAACTCATTTTCCATGTAAGTGAAAGATTTTTTAGAGATCCTTTGGCCAGGTTGAGGCTTTAAGGACGATTCCAGATGTCACAGGGTTTTGCTTCTTGCGATTTCCTCCTACCACTATGACCATTGCACAAGCATTAAGGAGATTAATGTGTAGCTAAATACCCACTACACTAAATTCATGCTTATCTGATACTTTATACATTTGTGAAAACTTAAGAACTGATTATCAGCAAAAAAAAAAACCAGTCCTCCATTGGCTTGCTTACTGCAAGAAATAGATAACTGTAGAATTACACCTGATCTCTTATTGCCATTCATGAAATGCACATGTGAAACAACTCAGAGCTCAATGGGACTTGCAATATCTCACTGGCCATCTTACAAGTAACTTGATGTTCTGCTTTGTGAAAAACAAGAAGGTATCAAACAGTCACCTTTCCATAAGAGCTACTGACAATAGTTGCATTTTTCATCAATTAAATCTTCTATAAATTAACTATGAAGTCAACTATCTGCTTACTGTAAAAACCATAATTAATAACTTGCATATTTTTAGCTATGATATTAACATAAAGGTTTAAAACTAATGTACATGTAAACATAAAGACAGCAATAAAATCACAGAATCATTAAGGCTGAAAAATACCTCTAAGACCTTTGAGTCCAAGTGTTAACTTAGATCCAGTGTGTTTGCATCTAAACCGTATCCCCTTGTGCTACACCCACAGTTTTCTGAAGACTTCCAGGGATGGTGATACCACCACTTCCCTGGGCAGCCTGTTCCAGTGCCTGACCACCCTTTCAGTGAAGAAATTTTTCCAAGCATCCAATCTAAATCCCCCCTAGTGCAACTTCAGGCCATTTCCTCTCGTTCTATCACTTTTTACCTGGGAGAAGTGACCGACTCCCTCGCTGCTACAACCTCCTCTCAGTTAGTTGTAGCAAGCAGTGAGGTCTCCCTTAAAGCTCAGCTCTGGCTACCCAAAGAAACTGAATTTTAAGGATGGTATAGAAATTATTGAATTCCAACTGAACAGGCAAAGTACCAGTGAAAAAGTAAACAGTAAAAACTCAAGTATTTAGGAAGCAGAGGTATTTAAAGACATTTTTAGGTTAACAGATACATACTTCTTCAGTATGTAAAATGATGGAAGGAAAGAGAAGCTGTAGATCAGAAAAACCCTGAGTGTTGTATTTGAGTAACAAGATGTGAGCCACAGCAGAAAAAGGGTGAGCTTATCTCTTACAGCACCAAATTTTTCCATCCAGCATGTGCCACTCGGATACATCATGTCAGATAAGATCGCAGCAGTGCAACATTACAGAGTTATTTAACCATGCCTTCTTTACTCATCACAAATGAGTCAAAGAACTGATTATTTTCACCTCAGAGACCCAAACATTGTTACTTCCAAAGAACAAAAGCTTAAGTAGGACCTTCAGCTTATACAGTTGCTGCAAGGTCTGTCAGCATGCTCACAGTTATTGGTGCTTCACTGCTATACAGTAGCCTTTTATGTATTTATGTAATGAAAACTGGTTAATTAAAACATCCCAGGTAACTGTTTATTCTATTGTAAAAAGGAAATTAGGACACAGCTTACCAGACTTCCTAAACTGCTCATCAATACCAGAAATGACAATGCCACAGAAATACTATTGTTATTATTTCTTGACTACCTTTATCGTACACACGTATTATTTCACTATACCTTCTTTTAGAAGTTCAATAGCAAACAGCATGGAACATATAAAATACATGTTCATTGTAAGCAAAACAACCACAGAACTCTTCCCAAGGGGCCACACTGCTTGTCCTCCTCCAGCTCTACACTGTGAAATTGTCTTCAGTTTTTCCATCACCCTCAGCCCTGTCTGCTGACTCCGTGGCACAAAGTTGCCACCACAGCACAGCCGGGGCATCATTATGACCTGCAGCTCTGAGGTTTACATTTGGGATGTACTGGCCTCTGAAAATTTACTGCAAAATCTATTTTCCTTCTAACAGAAAATTACACCATTCCAAGGCTGGGATCCACCACTGCAAGTCATATTTCTTTAAATCTTCGATAACTTTGTCTTAATTGTGAAGCTAAAGAAATCTCTCAAAGTTCAACAAAAGGCAAGAGATGAGAAGAAACTTGTATTTCTATATTCTTTAGCAGGAAAAAAAAATGCTTGAACTTATTTGAGCTTAGTACTGGCACAGCACTAAGAGGCAAGAGGCATTTTTGCATAGTTTCCAAAACTCACACATCTTGGGGAACTTGGCACAACTCCTTTTAAAACAAGCCTTGCTCTCCAGTCACCTTCTACAGGGATGGGGTTCACTGCATCCTCACACTTCACTGAAGGTGTGGGAGCAAGCTGAGACTGGGAAAAACCTGGCCAGAGCAAGTTTACAGAGGAAGCAGATTAAAGAACATTATGATCTATAGACCACAATGTGTAGGAAGCACCTTATGAGCATGCCTCTTTGGAGGCTTGTTCCAAAGCAAGTAAACTCCAGCATGATCAATAAGCCCTTGAAGCTGATTTCAGACAATTCATACAGGGGGAAAAAAAAAATCTAAAACCTTTCAAAGAGAAGAATAGCCAACCAAGACAAAGAGTTAGAGGCTGCAGCTAAATGAGTGCAGCCAAATGAGTGCAGCCAAAGGTAACATAAAAGGCTGCACTCAAGATACAGAAGTCTACTGAAGCATCTCAAAATGCCATTGCTCCTCATATACTGTACAAACCACTTTTTATTCTTCCTCTCCTTTATTATTTCTTGAGTCAAAGCCAGGTGCTCCCTGAACAGATCTCCAATTTCAGAACTGCTGCACTCAGATGAATAACAGATACCGGCTCTGAAAGGAAATAGTTTGAAATTTCAGATTTGCTTTAGCACCACAGCAAAAGCCATAATTGCCCATTGTCTCCACAAGCGAACGCAGCCTGCTGCAAAGAAAGGGTGTGCGTTTCTCCCCAGGACAAAACAGGATTAGTGGAAATCTTTGCTTTGCACAAGCTGGAAGCCTTAACCTGGGTGCAGATCTGCACATTTCCACAGATGGCATTTTC
>JAWWLV010000144.1:16099530-16120744 GCA_035041135.1 Platyrinchus mystaceus
TTCTAGGAGAGGAAAGGGAAGCACAAATATTTGTTTGGGTGCCTTGTTGGGGAAGGAAAGGGAAAAATATTAATCAGCATTTCCTGGAATCAAGTGGGGGCATGAAAGCCATGGGAACCTACAGTTATGACTCCATAGCTTAGAGCTGAAGTTGCATTAGAACTGCAGATGACATTACAGACTGGTGCATTTTTTTGTTATACTATAGCATTCCACAGAAAATCACCACTAGAAAGGCTGCTCAAAGCTTTTTTTACTTTAATGTGGGAAAGCCATAATTGTGCCTCAGACATCCCAGTCAAGCAGAACAAAACGGTAAAAAAAAAAAAATCATTTGAAGTGCAGACGCTAGCTATGACCCCATCAAGCATCAAATGTTTCTCATTTAATTTAACTAAGAACTTTCTCTGCTTACCACATTTTATGAACTTGACTGACTGCAGAAGAGGTATTTTAAGTCTCTACTGCTAAGTTATTGAGGAAACATTTGTAATTTAGCACACGAGCATACAGAAAGTACAAACTTAGCTATTAGTATATCAATAATATGTATTTATTCTGAACTTTATGGGTTTTTTTTTTACCTATTGTGAAAAACATTTTTATAGAACATGTATTTCCTTTCAAAGGAAATCTGCAACATGTACTACAGACATTTTGGTTCTATTCTAGAACCCTTTCCAGAAGCTAAGAACTCCAACTGATGGGGATAAGTTTCTGATTTAAGATTAAGCTGTAACCGTCCCTTGCAAAAACCTAGATGAATAGTGTCCTGTTTACCAATTAAAAAAAAAATCCCTAAGATTTAAAATATTTATAGGAATATTCACATACAGTTATAAACAAGATAAAGCACATGGAGGGGTGGATGAATCTGACCTGTCTGTTGAACATCAGCTGATCTTGGACCAACTGTCCTTGCACTCGCCTTCTTTTCCAAGCTTTGCCTTTTCAGCATGATCAGAAGCAGCTTCTACTGCAAATTGTACAGCTCTGGAAAATTTCCTCAGGTGATGAGGAGACTGAGAAAATTACTTGCCCAGCTTTTGAAGGGGATAAAAGATTAGGGATGATTTGTGTTTGGCCACTGGCAAACAAGGGTATCACAGCAAGGTGTGCCTGTAAACAGGGTATCACATACTCACCTGTTTCATGTCACTGAGTTATTGAGGCACTGGGTGCTGCGAGATCAATAATAATCAAAAGCAGAAAATTCATGAATAGCACTTTTTGCTTTACTGCTTCAACTACACAGTAGATGCTCAGCTAGACTAAGGCTTCTTCCTGCCTCCAGGGGCCTCAACAGCAGTCAAGTTGGGACTTCAGGCCTCTAACTCCTGGATAACAAAAGCCACGAGGCACAGTGAGATTGCACAATCCTTGGACTGCCCACAACAGTTTCTTAAGGTGCAGTGCCTGGCTGTGTAAGTGGTGCTCATTTTCACTTCACTTAATTTCATTTCTGGTGGTATCTGTGGTTTGGTTCCCATCTATCAGGGATCAAAACAGGGCCACCCTGAAGCATCCAGCCCAACCAATTGCTTTAGATATGAAAGTATTACTTGCAAAAAACAATGAAACAGCTTTTCCACCCTCAGGAAATTTAGCAGCAAATGAAAAATTGGATTCTTTGTGTCACTCTACCATGCATTACCAAATAGTCAGGAAATCTCAGTAATACGAAGTGCTACAACTATTTTTTTCTGATGCTGCTGCTACTACTTTTAAAATATATATTTAAGTTTTTCCATGTCTACACTTAGTATACTTGTCACACAGCAACATCCCCCAAATCCTTGTTACATATACTCAAAGCAGCACTCTTTACATTCACACTTACTATTTATCACAGAGGGTCTGAAGAGTTTGCATATCTGCATCCAGCCCTTCTCCACAGCTTTCCATTTCTCACATTTATCTTCGAAAGAGCTAGAAGCAATTGCTGGAAAACCCTGATAATCCTACTCAGATAAGCCACAAGTAACACCACATTGCTATTATCCAACATTGTTCAAGTAAACCAGAACATGAAGCAACCAACCTATACAGATATTGATCTCTGTAATACAGCTTTTTAATACGATTTAGTTATTCCATCAGATGAAGGTTAATAGATGTATTTGGTAGCAGATAAGTCACCCATTTATAGAGGGGTCCAAGGAACAGCCTCACATCCAACAGCCTAGCAACACTTACTTAGGAATGCACTACCACTCTTGAAAACAGGAATTTTTACACGCAGCTAAGTGGAGATTATCTGCTTGCTTTTCTTCAAGGTTATACCCCAGTTTCATATATGGCATGATCCACAGCTGTGCAAATGCTTAACTTGCATTCAGCTTAACAGATGTTAAATATTTCAGCCTCTGAAACCATGACCACAAAATGGAGAATTTCAGTGGCTACATTTGAATACGCACATTTGAAATATAGATCTTGATGAGCCAGCAAAATATTTCCATTTCCTCCAACTTGTGGATTCCTTGATTTCAAATCTGAAAGGAACAGATCTTCTCATGCCACCTGACCTCCCAAATGCCAGCAATACACAGAGTATCTCCAGAAGAACAGAATTACATTTGTGCTCACTGCCTGGTTTACTCTTTCATATCCAGTCTCAAGCATTAAGAGCAAACTCGAACTGTGTATTGTGGAATATCTGATTCTGCTGTGACCCGGAGAAAATTCACTGACCTTTAAAGTTTAACAAGTGTAACATCTTGGTCAAGTAATGCCATTTTCTGTGAAAACCTTAGGCTGTTTTTTTAATGTATACAATTATGTCCAGGAAAATGCAGTGGGCACAGTCACATGAAGCAATAAAGGAACTGCAAATTACAGCCTTCTGTGCACAGCTGAAGTGTCTGTGGCTTAAAAATTCACTGCTTCTTTATAGGATGGCTCTCTTTACAGACCTTGTACTTCTTCCTGTTCAACTGTTGTGCTTGGATGCTGTCTACAAGTTTGCCATAGATAGTTGTTTATGGCATGAAAATAAATGTGTGATGTAGACTGATATAAATATTCTCTCAGATTTACTTCAGGAGAAGAAATTCCAAGAGAGAAATAGATTGCCTGGGAACAAATGGTGATTGTCAGACCACAGCCAGGGTAGTATTACACAGACAACTGCAGCTAATTTTTTAGCCACCAGGCAGGAGGCAAATGCAGCATGAGGCTGTATTTTTCTCCTCCTATTTCCCATAACTACTTCTTTATACTTCAGCTTTCAGTCCCTTCCATTTGCCCTCCTTTTCACTTGACAAGATCATCACTTTAACTAGCTACCCTGTTGCTATTTCCTCCTTTTCTGAGAAGTGCAACCATTCCTTCTATATCTGTCTATAATTTGCCTAACCAGCAGTCAGTCACGTGGTTCTAGCAGCAAACATCCTCCACAGCAGCAAAAAAAAAAAAAAAAATTTAGGTAGCTGCCCTGACACTAAGAGGCAGTGAACACAGCATTGCTTCTTGATGGCAAATGGTGTCTCTCAACTGGTAGAGTTCTTTCTAATAGATGTTTTAAAAGAGAAAAATTTTTAAAATATGCAATTCTAAGATTGTATGTACAATAGCTTGATACTGATACAAAGAACTAAAAGCTCTTTGACAGACCTACCAGCTAAAGCACATCATCCATATTGTGCTACATTCAGTAGCTATACTGACACAATGTACAGACTCACTGAAGCCTGTCTGCAAATTGGATGTATGTAAGTGACAAGCTAAATAAAAACTTACTGTTAAAAAATAGTCAACTTCAGCTCTAGCTCTGGGAAGAATTTAAGTAATTAATCTAGCTCTTCACAACCTTGCCAGTGCATTCTAACTACATGAGTAAATGAAAAAAGCATGGTCTTTGCTTTGAGCTGGTCAGAGTAGGCTCTGGTAATGTTTATAACAGGGTCAGTACATACATTTAGCACTTACTGTTAGGCAAATTCGGTGAATAAAGAATTCCACCCACTTTTGCTGGTTATGGAGTTAATTAAAACAGGGATATTTGACTGTGAAATAGAAAAAGGCTATTTATGGAGTTGGGCCAAATTTTCTTCCCTGACTTAATTTAGAAACCACAGTCATGGGTATGTGTGAGGCAGATGCTGTTCTATTCCACTACTGCAAACAACTCGTAATGGGCACTATACACTTTGGGAGCACTTATACAGCGTACAGATAAGTGCTTCTGACTAATTGGCTTTCTACTTACATAATGCTTCAGATAGATTTGTTGCCTTTTTATACATTTTGTACTGATCTAAGAAAAATCTACTCCAAAAAGCAACTCAAAAATCTAACTTAAGTAACTAGCATTACAAATCCAAGCGAAGAAATCCAATTCCCGTGTTCACTGACAAATACCAGCTTGCTTTGCAGCACTTGGTCACATGTCAAGAAATCACTTTCCAGTACAAAAGTTGAATACCCATGTGTCCATTTTACAGCTGAGTTATCTGAGGCATCAAACAGCCTAAAAATACTGAAGGTCCCAGAAGGAAGCAGGGTCAGGCTAGAGCATCAGCAGATGAAAAACAGTAGTCATTCTTCTGGCACAGCATCAGCGCTCACTAACTTGTGACAGTTGGTCTGTCTGCACCGTCCCTTTTGAACTCCTCCTGCCCAATTACTAATGTGACATTTTAAAGAAAATACTTTCTACTAAAGGTTAGCATCTCCTTATTTTCACATAACAGCCTTCATTTGCAACATCTGCTTTCAAAAAAAACTTCCAAGACAATGGCAGCCCAAACCAGCCCCATGTTGCTGTTGTTTTACTTCACTCTAGGTACACTTACAAGGTTCTTTACGCGGGGATTCTGGCCTTGTGACAATTTTGCAGACCTCATGTATTATGAATTTTATCAAATCTACTAGATTTCATGTCCAGATTGGGATGCTAACATGTGGTCCTTGCATTTAGCATTTCTCAGCTCTTATAGTTACTAATCCAGCTCTTATCTTTACTAATACTAATTATCTTTACTAATTTCACAGCTCTTATCTTTACTAACATTTCAACCGGCCATTCTAGAAGCTGACATGTTGCTGTAGAATTGCAAGTCTACCCACAATGTCTCTCAATGTGCTGTCAGAGCATACTTATTCATGAGCAGCATGCAGGAAAAAGTCAAAGTTCATTACTGACCACAAGCACTCAATCCACTGATAAGAAATATTTGTTTGACTCAAAACTCATCCTGCTGCAGAAGCTTCTTGAATTTGATCTGAACACAAAATTCAAGCGTGATACGAGAACAAGAGGGTAAAATCTCTGGAGTTTGGCAGGACTATCATGTGTTTGGGAAGATTAGACATCAGTGCTGCTATCAGTAATGCAAGGCTATTGTGAGCATACAGGAAAATCATCTCCCCTTGTGCCCTGATAACCAGAGCTGTTCCCAGTGGTCTGCAAGGCCCCAGTTAACCAGGTGCCTTTTGGTTCTGGCTGCTCCCTCATCCCAGGTGCCTCTCTCCAACAGTCCCTAAACTGCCCAGGACCTTTCCTCACCAAAGTTACCTGGCATCCAGCTGGCTGTGGACAGGCATTCCAGCAGTGGCTAAAAGGTGGGATGCACTCCATCGCTTCACCCAACCAGACAGCCTTATTCCTCACAAACCCTTAGTGGAAAATTAGACTTAGGGTGAAAGGGGTGCAACAGCAGCACTGACTGTGCTTGTCCCTGGGCAGCACCAAGGAATTAAAGCCTACCAGCACTGCCACTCTCTGCTCTCCCAGTCACCCTGCCCCACAGTTGCAGCAGCTGAGCTCATTTCAGCTCCAATCGCCTGCAGCTCCAGGTCTTGCCCAGGGTGCCAAGCACAGGATCAACAGCCACAAACTGAGAACCACTACCAGAGCAGAGATGCACACATTTCACTGAACCACCAGTGCCTCTAGCTTATCTTTCCAGATTCAGCTCTCCACAAGAAAAAAACCAGTCAGTTAGATAAAAGCCCTGCATAGACAAATTCAAGTTACATCTACGTCTCCAGAAACCTATGGGCATAAGCTGCAAGCACAATCCACAGGGTTCATAATTAGTAATCAGATTATAAAACTGAAATGAGAAGCTGATATTAATCCACAAAAGAGTTAATCTTGCAGTCTAAAGATGAAAGAAAGCCTAGCAAAAAAAACGATGGTAGCTTGTTAAAATGAATTACTCAGTCTAATGTTTGCCCTTTAAGTCATTCCAGACGTACTACAATATATCTGCTAGTGTTTTGGCCTCTAGATAACCTGCCTAGTAAATCAAAACAAAACAGTGCATAATTAAAACCTAGTCTGGTTCAGATTATAGAATATATAATTTATTTTTACAAGTAAGAGGACAAACCCCATAATTCACTTGACATTTCACCACTCTCTTGAAATACAGTCCTTCCACTGGTGAAAATAAACTGCCTAGCAGCTGTGTTATATATTTTACCTAAATGTATATTTAGATCCATCATGTGTACAGACTAACAGATTTGTAGCAGTTTTAAGGGGCAGAGACAGTCCCTATTCAATTTTCACACAGGCAAGTTGAGAAAACATGATAGTAAACGGTCTTAAGGTAAATAAACAGAACAATAGTAGAGACCAGAAGGACACTTCATTAGTACCAACTAGTTGAGAAACAGCCTCGATTTTGTTTGGATTCCTCCATCCCATCCTGTGTCTTCAAGACCCCTGTGTTCAGAATTAGGTATTAACTGTGCAGATTTCACAGTTAGCATTCAAATAAGCCCAAACCCACTGACATGTGTAAACACAGGGTTTTGTACTGGGTGGGATTACCAGACAAATTTGGAGATCTGTGGTCTCAAGAACGCACCCCACCAATACAAATTTTTCTCTCAAACTCACAGAATTTCAGAGAAATATCTAATATATCTGGCTCACTGTCTACTCCCCTGTGATCTTATTTCCCTGCTCCACCCATCCCATTTATACAGCATAAATGTTGAAGGCACAATGTGCAACCTTAACTCGAGTGCCAATTCCATCCATTATCCTATAGCTACATAATTAGGCCTGTGCACTTAATGGAAGGTGCAAGAGGAGAGGGAATAGTCTCTGCACATCCTTGTCCCTTTTTTTGCAGCTCCCATTCCATCATAGCCAGAACAACTGCATTCTACTTTCCTGAGTCATAGGCAATGCTAACTGTGGCACACTCTGAATGAGTAACACAACACTTTCACCAGCTACAAGCATTGAGTTGGTTTCTGTAAAGAAAACAAAACCTTAATCCCAAGATCACCATCTTCATTACAACAGCCCCCAGCACTGCCTATTAGGTGCTACTCCATGGCTCAAGGAAAGTCTGTATTACAGTAGAAGGAGAAGATATTTTCCTATTGTTACTGTGTTACAATATTTGTATTAACCTTGTCCCTCAATCCTAAAACCGCTCAGCTCACAGCCAGGGATCAAAGCCAGTCATATATCTTCCATCTTCGCTTTGACAAGGAGCTGCTGGGAAGGTTTCAGCTGAAAATGAGTTCTTGCTTCAGGCTAAATTTTGTATATTTTCTATATTGCTACCTCAAAGATCCCCTTACAAAGCAGGACTTCTGAAGTTCTGACACTGTCAGTGCTCCTGACAAGTTTTATCACCCAAAATATAAGCTGAGAAGGGAATATTTATATCACCTGGTAAAACTAATAGTCCTTAGCAAAACTTACTTGCACTAAAGCACAGACCTGGGAATCACTGAACACCAGTAGCTCTGCCTTCTCAGTGAAGTATTTATTGCAGAAAGGAGACAAAGGAACTTCTCTCCAGGTGCATATGAAGTTATCTACACATGAGACTGTATGCATTGAAGAGAAGACATTTCTTCCACTTCTCCTTTAGGATTAGCAATCTGTGTTGTATGCTCATACAGCCACAGGAAACTATCTGAAAAGTAGAGCCTGAACACAAAGCAATCCCAGTTTGAGAATCAGCATCTTCCTGTGCAGTCAAGAGGGCATATACACATCATCAGGCACATGGACACCGGCTTCCCTTGCTGTACTCTTTCTTAGAAGACTGATAGCACCAAATACTGTTGGTAACATTCAACTGCTTTTTACTAATCACATTGCAGTGTAGAAAGGAAGATTGCTCCTAAGAGCCAGCCATCTCAAGAAGAAAACCACAATGACTAATTGTCTGAAGTGTATTTATTCCAGTAGGCCAACCGGCTGTAAGAGATGAAATGGCAGTTTTTCATCCTTCAGAGTGCAAATAACAAGGGAAGCTTTATCAAGCAAATAATTATTACTCACAAGTTAAGGAATGGCTGAGACAACCCCAGAAACTCATACACAGAAACGTACTCAGACAAGAAGAAAAACTTTGTCCCGTTAGTTCTGACTTGACACATAAACTATCTTTTTTGCCCTTTTGTACTGTCACATGTTAGTTACACTGACTCCGTTACTATCCACACCAGCATGTTTTCCATTCATGTGAGCATATCCATGGCTCATTTCAATCTCTACAGAAGAGGCTATCCCATGTGGGTGATCTGAATCACCCTCAGAGGAACGGTTAACCCTTGGGATCACGCGGCTGTCATGGTATCAGGGAGAGCGCTCCAAATATCATCTGCCCTGCCCAATAAATCCCGTCTAAATGTGTTGTAAGCACATAACATCCCAGGCACGATGGCTCCCTCCATAGGCAAGTAGGATAACCAGCACTCTCCCAGGCATCAGATGTCCCACACATCTTAAAAGGTGAGCCACTCTCCTCTGGTGTCTCTCAGCTTCAGGAAACTGGATTATTAGTTATCCACACAGTGCAGAAGGCAAAGCTGTATGGCAGGTGTCCTTGCTCCCTGGCCACCTCCACAGGCCACACTAAGATGGTTTGGGACAACTCACATTTGGCTGTCCTCTCCAGTACTCAGAAACCCCATCTCAGGTGAGCTAGTATTAGCTCGTTTGTAAAGTAAAGGCACAGGACAAAGGTCCACCTCCTCCCTTATCTGAGCCACTGACATTAAGGGAGTTCTGGGTCAGGTTGCATTTCCCCCTTGAGAAATACTATGGGACTCATTTGCCTGGACATGCAAAGGCTTTGTGTGGCCTCCTGTCACAGCTTCAGGCTACTCCTCCCAAGAATTGTCTCCAAACCTAGTGAGCCTGAAAAATTCGAACCCTCAAGGGATCCTAAACTTTTACACAACTCTTGGCTGCGTTTTGTAATTTTTCCTGTCTAAGCAGATCTTAGAAATACAATGCTACTTATTCTTTCCTAAAGAGAAATCAATGGAAGAGAAAAGACTAATTTCCACCTCCAAGGACTGGAACAAAACCACTCAGTTTGAGTCTCCTGTCAAGCCTTCCTCTAAGGAATTTTAAACACAGAAGGTACCATCAGGGACTAGCATAATTCAACAGTTTGCCCTCCAATACTAAAGAAATCCCTCTAATGCTTTTTTTATCTAAAAAAAATATCCCTGGCTAACATGTTATGTGTTTCTCAATTTCAGGAGCCTGGGTGATTAGTTATCCACACAGTGCAACAGGTAATGCTGCACGAGAAGTGTCCTTGCTCCCTGACACCCTTGCAGGCCACGCTAAAGTCATTTGGGACAACTCATGTTTGGCTGTCCTCTCGTACTTGGAAACCTTAATTCAGGTGAGTTCATTTTTTTTTTTTTTTTTTGCACAAACCACCAAGAAGAACTCTCATAGAGAAGAAAATAGGTTTTTAAGACAAATTATTTATTACTATGTTTAGGATAGTATTTCTTTAGTTTCAGCTCAACAACCTTTAGGCTTTTACTGACACTCTCCAATGCACTAGCCTGGAAGCTCTTGTGTTTAATGAAGTGATGCTTTCTCTGTGTTAGTACTGAAAATAAACTATGACACTATTGTGAATCACTGTCTGTCCTTAGGAGCTTAAAATGTTTCAGCAGAGATTAGGAGCAGCAAAGAAGACCAGCTGCAGAGCACATCAAGAATGATCCATGTGAGAAAGCAGTGTCTGAGAATGAGAATGAACCAAGGGTTGTATGTCTAGCACTGAGGTTTTATGGCAGCAGATAGGTTGTTCAACGTTGTAGGAACACAAAACAGTTCAGGACAAGGGATGGCCTGGAGAAAATCCTGAGCAGATTCCTGCAGTCACTTATGAGAAAAGAAGGAGCTCAGTTCCTGCAAAGCACACAAACTGCTGGCAGCAGTAAGCAATGCAGTCAGGTGAGAGTCTAAATGCAATTTTAAAAGCTCTTAATGATAGAACATTCTCTACAGAAATTTTCATATATTCTGCAGCATATTTCCCTACGGTGGGTACTGTTCTTCCAGCTTTTAGAAACACTTGTGGTGATCTGATTCAGTCCTTTACTAGACAACTGGCATAAGGCCACAACTATCATTGATGCCATGGTTGAAGCCCAAATGGTAGCTAAGCAGACACTCAGTCACTTCCCCACCAGTGGAATGGGAAAGAGAAATGGAAGAGTAAAAGTGAGAAAAATTATGGGTTGAGATAAAGGTGGTTTAATAGGTAAAGCAAAAGCCACACACACAAGCAAAGCAAAACAGGGGATTCATTCACTACTTCCCATGGGCTGGCAGCTGTTCAGCCATCCCCAGAAAAGTTCGGCTTCATCACATGTAATGGTGACTTGGAAAGACAAATGCCTTAACTCCTAACAGCCTCTGCTTCCTTCATCTTCTCTGAGCTTTATATGCTAAGCATGACACCATATGGTCTGGAATATCCTTTGGGTCAATTGGGGTCAGCATTCCTGGCTGTGTGCCCTTCCAACTCCTCGTGCACCCCCAGCCTCCTTGCTGACAGGGCAGTATGAGAAGCAGAAAAGGCCTTGACATTGTGCAAGCCTGATCAGCAGTAGCTAAAACATCTCTGTGTTATCAACAGTGTTTTCAGCACAAATCCAGCACAAATCCAAAACACAGTCCTATACCAGCTACCGTGAAAAATATTAACTCTACCCCAGCCAAAACCAGCACCCGTGGAGAAGGCAGCTCATGCATTTCAAGGAAACTAAAGCCCTTAATTAGCCATGCACAAAAAACTAATTATGAAATAGTACAGTCAAGAGATACAAAGGCGAGCCTTAATTGAACTGAGCAGAGCACCTAGCACAGGTGAGGTACAACAAACTCAGAATTCAGCACGGTCTGTTTTATCCAGCTTGTCATCACTAAGTAGCTTGGATGTGTCTGTGGTACAAAGCCCTATGCAGCACAGATGCTGCGGACAAACATCAGTCTGAAGTGGAAATCCACATTTTGCCACCTGACTGTCATAAGGCAAAACGCAAAGAAAGTGGCAAAACCCTGCAGTGAAGGTTGGCATAGCTTCCTATCTTGTCCTTCTGCTCACAAATCTCACAGGAGTTACTGTCTGGTGGGCAGGATAAGGTGCAAGAGTGGCTTGCTGCATCCTGCAGACATAGCCTTTCCCCTTGCAGTGGAAAATTCCACTCTGGGGACTCAGCTGCTCATTAAGGGAAACTACCCGGTTATTTCACACTCCCAGGTGTGGAGATGCAGTGGCTCTCCGGGACATTGTGCATAGCAGCCATTTCCAGGAAACAAAAGAACAACTGATGGAAAACATGAATAAAACATATGCCGTGCAAGGCAATAAAGAAAAGCCTTTATCACAAGCAAAAACCATACTGCACATGATTGATTCTTTAAGACATGCCCCAAAACAACTAAATGGTTTAAAGAGTAACTTTTTAATGGGGTTTAGGTCAGAGAATATTTTAGGTACTAAAACTGATGCCATTTTTACAGCAACCATTTACTACTAGGTAATCTGACAGGGTATTTTCACTTGGTTTCTAACTCACTTCTGCTACATGTGCTTTAACCTTGTGATCCACTTCATTCGAAGATTACTCACTCGCTCAGAATTAGGCCCATGTCAGCATATTTCTGTAGAAGTAGTGTCAAAATATGCCCCCTTTTCATGCAACACCAGCTTTCAGAAGTATCCTTCTGCTGGGGTCTCTCCCTCCCACAGACTCCCCCTTGGAAACAAAGACTGTTACTCTTGCACATCTGTAGCACTTTGGGATATCTTCACAATTCCATGACTGTTACATGGGAAAACATGGCACACTGAGCTGCCAGGGTTGTTAACTCTAACCCATCCAGGGCATGTGTCCCAGCTCACCAGACTGTTTAACAGCAAAGACACAGGACCGGTTCATAACTCTACCTTGCACACAAAACAGTTGGTGAACACCCGAAACTAACAACCTAGTTATATTTGCTGTGAAACGGAATCAATGCTTCATTTCTGAAGCCCTTAAAATGTGAGGCAACAGATTCCCTTTCTATGTACTGCATCTAACTTGCAGAAATCCTAAGCTGACGTTGTGGTGCTCGCAGGAAAATCAATCCAGCTAAGTACAAGGGGCTTCCCACCAAAATGGAATATAATTTCATTTTGTGAGAACGCAGTGATTTGTTCTGCTAGCCCCAGCAGCTTAGGAATTGATTGCCATGTATTGGTGAGAAAGAAAAGTCAACTATTTGCACAGATTCTCTCCTATTTTAGTACAAGCTGATACCACAATCAATGCTGATGGCAGCCAGAAGCAATTGCAGTATGTCAACAAAGGAAGAAAATGCCTGAGAGCTCTACAAGTGTGGGAAACAACTAGGCTGGAGAAGCACATGGAACATATTAAACCATCTTCTCCTTTAACTATTAGAATGGTTTTAGACCCTCAGGAGCAGGTAGCAGCTGGCTGGTATCTCTCTTGCAGTCAGACATTTCAGTAAAAAATAAGTAATCAGAAATGAATATCTTATTTTCTTCCCAGCTCCCACAACATGCATAAACACACCTGAGCATCCCCAGTGACTGCTGTCAGCACAGGATGGAAAGGTGGGTTTGTAAAATCCCTTTGGCACAAGAGAGTTTTCTGCCACACCTCCTTTTCCTACCAGCAGCAGCTCCAAGCTGGCTGCCCCACGAGCTGCAGCAGGATTCCTCAGCACAGGCCAGTGCATGCACAGCTCAGCAATGAGATTAATGGTCACAGGACAACAAAAGTAAGATCAGGGTAAAACCAGATCTGTCCTTGGGCAGAGAGAAGAGGAACAACTAGCTGTGAAACGGACTGTCTGCACATCAGGACATGTAAATGAATTGTCAGTTACCTTTTTTCAATTAAAAATTATGCAGGAGTCCAGTGTGACGAAGTATTACAGCTGATAATCCAGTCTCTGTCCTTTAGAGGTCTTTTGCCAATCTGGCTCCCGAAAGGCTATCCACGTTAATGCCAGGAGGAAGCATGCTGATGGCAATTCGAAGAGCAGCTGGACAATTTCATGACCAGCATCTGTAAATCATGTTGAGAGCAAGCCCAGTGCCACAGGCTCTAAGGCTTTTCTGAACAACCCCACCATTCTGCTAGCAACAGCCCACACATGTGCAAGGTAGGGAAGACTGATTTGAAAATCACCCACCTGCCCTTTCATTTTCTCCAAGTATCCAGCTGTGTCCCTCATCAGCTCTAACAAGATGACAGCATCACTCACCAGTTCTCACTAGCAGGCAAGGCACAATTTTTGTTAGCTCCTCAGCCACATTTGGTAACTCTCCTGCAAGAAGACAATTCGTGAAATAAAAATACTGAAGAGCCAAGTAATTAGGAGACTCAAAAGGCTTATGTACCCATGTGCACGACCCTATCCAACACAGTTCTTCAAGCACTGCTGCTCAGTAGTCATTCTGTCCCTTCAGGTGTCCAAGACCAGACACCACTGACACCCTCAGTGCCATCATTCAGCTATTACCCAACTCGCCCAAAGCACTCCATGGCTAGGCATGGCTTGTGTCCAAAAGCATGCCCAGAGGTGCCCAGTCACTAAATGACAGCCCTACTGCTCCAGCCAAAGGCCTTGCCATCCCAAAAGGGCTTGGAAACCAGATACCATACCCCCAACAAGAAAGGTCAAGCTCACACAGATTTAGCTAACCCTACTCTGCATCCGCCAGTGAAGGAAAATGAAAAAAACAGGGATCATTCCATCTCCAAATAGGGGAATGGATCCTATCACTGCTGGAAGATGCAAGTATTTGCCAAATTCCTGGCACAAGCATAGGCTTCATCCCAACCCCCAGAAAAAGCATACACCACCTCCTTCAGCTGAGCAGCCACTGAGAAGCTGGGTGCCTCTTTTATCCCAGGCCCACAGACTTCCTTGACTAGTGAAAAACAGAGAAACTATAAGACCACTTCTAAGCAAGCATGTGGCATACAGCTACCCAGAGGTGGAAAGTGTCCTCCTGACTTAACCATAGCAAACCACAGCAACAACAAACGTGTTTCACATGTGGCAACTTATGCTCTAGCAGCTCACTTTTTTGATCAAACGATTTAAATAATTAAATCCAAACTTTCAGATGAAATATGATCACCTTATTGGCAAATGGAATGTAACCTTCCACTCAGACCCAGAAGTTAATGTAGTTATTTCTTGATGTGCTTGATTGCTTTGTTTTCTGGCCATACATTTCTGATGGCACTCTGCCTCAAATACAAGAATCTCAGTTAAAGCCTACACCATGGCTGCTCTGCAGAAATTGGTAAGGTACAACCCTTTTCACCTTCAAATCAACAGCTTCTAAAAGCTTAAGGCCTGAACAGACCATTAGGTCACTATGTCTGACCTCCTGTAGATCAGACCCTTAAATTGCACTGTTGCCTCTGGGCTAAATTCAGCCAGTATTAACTGACTAAGCCACTTTCCAGCCAGGCAGCCAGTCTGCATTTCAAGACAGCAAAACAGTGGAAACCTACCCTTTCCTCTGGATAGTTAGTTCCAGAGCTTAGTCCCTGCTCTTAGAACTACTGCTTTGTTTTCTCATTACGGTTGCATGTTTTCAATCTCTACCCATTTGTTACTGCACCTCTTACCCTGGTTTAGTAAATACACTTTCCATGGAAGAAAATGGACAATTACCCACTCCAGGGACTTCTGAAAAAACTCAATAGCATAAATTCCTCAGGTCCTTCCTAAAAGGCATTTACCTTTTTTTTAATCAGTCTGACCACGCTGTGCTTTATTGCCCCAATGTTTTAACGCACCTTTAAAAACACGTGTATCATCATTTCAGGCTTATTTCTCTTAATGATTTTGCCAGCTCCAATATGCAAGATACAAAGCAATAAAATACTAACATACCTATGTCTAATTTGCATGCAGCCATTTCAAGGTCTATTTTGCATTAATAACTCCCCTCCACCCAGACTGTCTCGCCTTACCAGTCTGTCTTCACCGTAATGCAGCATCCACAAATATCATTCTACAACCCATTGACTTACAGACTGCAAATAGAAACGCTGAGTTGTGGCTGTTTCTAACAAAAGCCCTCAGCAGATAAGGATTCCTTAATCAACAGCTAGAATGAGATCAGTTCATTAACTCTTAGCCTATCAGCTCTGAGCAGTTAACTCTTGCAAATCACAAACTCCTGTGAAGTTCAGCACCTCTTGTCCTCTGCACAATTACTTTTCCCAACACTAGTGCTCCTACTTAGCTTGTTTGCTATAGCACCTGTTTTCCTTTAAGCCATAATGACTCGCACTAATACATTCCCATCCTGTAATTCTTTATGGAGTGCATCTCATTTCAGTTTTGATATATTTTCCCTAGGACTACTGACAGAATAGAAAGCATTCTGATGGGCCATAAACTAATATGACCTTCTGGTCCAGTGGTCAACTCCCATCTGTTTGTCCCTTCACACGTGCCACAAAGAGGAGAAACATTACTTACAATTCAAAGGAAAGTTCCAGCTAAAAACAACATTGAAAAAATCAAAGTAAATCTGGAGTATGTATCAAAGGCTGGTTTGTTTGTTTTTTACTGTAGAAGTTGTAACACCTTTTTGCAAACAATAGCAAAAATCCTTCTGATCCTGTTTTGGGTCTTCAGTTACCCCTCCAGTACAAATGTACCTTCTCAGGCCGTGCCTATCATATTAACCCCACTGGTTGAGTGTGCATCCTGAATTCCCAACCAGCATCTAACCACAGAGCTTCCAGGGAATTAATAATCTTCCCCTCTCCACTAATCCTCCCCTGTCTGGTAATCTTTATTCTTCCTGGAAGGAGAAAGCATCTGATCAGAGAAGATGCCCTCAGGTTAGGGGGACAGGGATTGAGCTCCATTAGCAAAAACCCCACAGGCCAAAGCTATTGAGCAGCTGCTGGTAAAGGTGGTTTACAAATTTAAGTCAATGTTTCCAGTCCCCTGTCTCAGCACTGCTTTAAGCAAAAGGACATGTCTTATATCAAGCTACTGCTTTAGTTTTATAAACCTATCTATATATACCTACTTTCTGTTCCAAAAAAGTTTGTGAAAAAGCCTTTAGTGGAGGGTTACACTCAGCAACTCCTTATTCTATACACGCACCCTTTTACTGTCTTTTTTTTTCTGTACAAAACAAAACCTATGAGCTAGGATCAAGTTTGGCTATGGTAACTTTTTTGAAGATTTTAAACTTTTTAGCACAGAAATAACCTGCCTCAAGCTTTTGAAAACAACTCTAAGAGCTTCTTAGTATGATAGAATTTGATCAGTGTTTCAGTATCTGGCCTCCCACAACGATATACTCTTGAATGTTATTGCCTTCTTTTTTTCTATACTTGTCTTCATCTCAAACTTAAAACTGTACCACATCAGTGCTTTAAGTCCCCACAGTGCTTCAAAATGGATGTGAATATAACAACACAGCACAGGTGGTGGCAACCACTACAATTTCCATTTTAAATCTGCAGTTTTTCTAAACCTTACTGTGAGTCTTTATGATTATTCAATGTGTATTCTTTTACAAGCACAGGCTTTGCAAGAGGCATGACAACTCACCTGAGGAATGACAGAACTTGTATCTTAGGATATACTACACTTTCAAAAAGGAGATGACAAAAAAAGGAAATAGCAGAGTCTTGGGGCACATTCAAGTAACAGGACATCTTACAAAGACTGTGAAATTTTAAAATATTCTCCAACTACTCCTCCCTGTTTTCATACCTTACTGTAAAGTTGAAATATATAATGACAATTATCTGTTTTCAGATAAATAAAGATGCTAATTCAAAGAACAAAAACCTAAGTCATATTGCTGCCTATAATGCTAGAGCCTATGAGGAGTCAGAACAGAATGCCAAACCCAACACAGATGAATAAGGCAGTACTAACTATAGAAAGTGACTATTCAGTGTTCTTCAGAGCAGAAAATTACAGCTGGTCATGGATTTTGACCCTGTGAAACACACACAGAATACTACACCTTGCCATTTTCCTCTAATTTTATAGTTACTGCAGTAACTTAGGACTATCCATATATAGTAGAGACCAGTTAGGCAGAACGTGCTGGGAAATGCAGTTTTCATGCTTCCTGGCTCTTGAAAACACTCAGCAACAATCAGTGCAAACCATCACATGATGCTTTGATGGTGCTCAGGTGTGCAGCCAGGGTGTATGTTTTAAAAGCAAAGTCACAGGAGCAGTGCTATCTTTTGTATACAGAAATAAAGTTCCATACAGACAATAATGGAAGAATTTGTGCATCCTGAAGTATAGAAGCTGCAACAATGATTGAAGCATTTGAAAGCCAACAGAAAGATAGCCACGTTAGGACCCACCCCAAACTATGTGGTAACCAATAATATACGTTTTCCTCAATCATTCCCAGAAATAATCCATACATCCTACATTGTGAAAATATATCAGTTGCTTAATTTATAGCATGGTAACTGATTTAGTTCCAACCCTTCTGCCATGGGAAGAGATATCTTCCACTAGATCAGGTTGCTCAAAGCCCCATATGACTTGACCTTGAACACTTCCAGGGACAGGGCATCCACAATTTCTCTGGGCAACCTGTTCCAGTGCCTCACCATCCTCACAGTAAAGAATTTCTTCCTAGTATCTTACCTAAACCCACCCTCTTTCAGTTTAAAGCCATTCCCCCTTGTCCTGTCACTCCATGCCCTTGTAAAAAGTTTCTCTCCAGCTGTCTTGTACCCCCTTTAGGTACTATAAGACTGCTCTAAGATCTCCAGGCTGAACCATCCCAACTCTCTCAGCCTGTCCCATAGGAGAGGTGCTCCAGCCCTTCAATTATCTTTGTGGCATCCTCTGAACTTGCTCCAACAGGTCCATGTCTTTCTTGTGCTGGAGACCCCAGAGCTGGATGCAGCACTCCAGGGGGGCCCTCACGAGAGCAGAGGGGTAGAATCAGCTCCCTCAACCTGCTGGCCACGCTGCTTTCAATGCAGCCCAGGATACCATTGGCTTTCTGGGCTGCAAGTGCACAAGCTCTCATCCACCAGCATCCCCAAGTCCTTCTTCTCAGGGCTGCTCTCAGTGCATTCTCTGTCCAGCCTGTGTTTGTGCTTGAGACTGCCCTGAACCGGGTGCAGCCCCTGGCACTTGGCCTTGATGAACTTTGTGAGGTTTTAGTCTGATGTTTTCAGTCTGGTAAACTTTTTTACTTTGCTTTTGGATTGTCTTTTGCAACAAATAACAAAAGTTAGAGTAGTAACTACTGCGAAGAACATGATTTCATAGAGAAGTCTTTTATCATGTGTAAAGCAAAGTCCCTAAGCCTTAAAAAAAAAAAGGAGACAGATTTGACCAAGTTCAGTCCCACATAATACTTAAAAACATAATATATATTGTTTTGAATCATCTTGCAAAGCCCTGTGGTAATGTTTACTCCCTTGCTCTAAGCTAAGTCTTCTACTTGTCACTTTTAGCTCTGGTGGAGGGAAAACTTTCTGGTACCAAGTGACTATTATTTGAAGCACAGAAGTACAACCTAAGCCCTGCATCTGGCAAGCAAGCTTTGTAACCATGCTCTGAGTACAGCTAAAGGCTCACAGATCTAAAAAGCCTGGAGGTCAATTAATTTTTTCTTCAGTGCTTACTGTGGATGAACACAGTTTAATGTCAGAATAAAGCTGGGAATGTGCTGGTTGTCTTCCACAAGAGCTGAGGCCTCAACACCAGTTATGTGTGCTTAGCTCTCCCTCTAGTGGGCAGCTGCTGGTTTTGGTTCCTGTGAAGTGGGAAGGATTCCCAGGCCAGCAGTGGGGCGAGGGCTCAGAGAGGTTAGCACTGCTTTGTCCACATTTGTTAAGGAAACTTTCCTGTCTGCCCGTCCAGGAGCCAGAAAGAAAACTTTGGAGGCATTTAACCACTGCCCTTCCAAGTAACAAACATAACAGAATTAAGGCTAACAAGATTGCCACAGGGCAGTAATGATTATCAACATGAAATCATGAAGGATTCTCAAAAGTCAGTTGTTGATCACCTGGTTGATCATTTCACTACTCGTTTAATGTGAAAATGGTGTAACCAGTTTTCCTTACCTAACAACAAAATAAGAACATAGTTAGTATACAGTCCCTCCCATTAGGTTCTTAGTTGGATTTTCATGAGAATCTCTTCATTAACTCTTGATCCCCAGGCCATATGTCATGTACCTGTATTTCAGGTGGGCTGGGCTGATATTACTGAGCACACTTCCCCTGCTTTTCAAACCCTTTCTGCATATATGTAACACACTGGGTCGGGCATTCCTGACGGTCCAAGACGCTGGTCTTAGCTGGGATGTAATTCCTGGTAAAGCCAGGTGCCTCCCACAGAGAACTTCTACACATATTTTTGCTATCTTATCTTTTCATGTACTTTTCACTTGTCCTGAAGACTGTGGACAATATGGTATATGTAATTTCCTCTCTATCCCCAAAGACTTACACAGCTGATTGATTATATATTCACTGTAAAATGAGCACCTCTGATTCAGTTATGGTGAAACCTTGTGTCTAACTTCTTCCAGCAATGCTTTTACTACTCCTCCCGTGTCAGCCCTTCTTGTTGGAAATGTTTCTGCCCAGCTGTCTACTACCACTAGCAAGTGCTTGTGCCCAGCCATGGGTGGCATGTCTGCAGAGTCTATTTGCAGTCCCTGCAAAGGGAAGTAGGCCCATGCTTGCTCTCCTAACTCTCAACTGAGCCGGATACTTGAGAACTTTCGGCAAGCAGTCAGCTGTTCCGAGTTTTATTTGCAGTGGCATAAATTCCAGGAGCTGCCCAAACTTTTTGTGCTTGGCTATTACCATCGTCCCTCCACAGGCTTTACCATGAAATCATCCAGCAACAGAGAGTAAACTCTTCTTTGGCAGAATCAGCTTCTCCACAGCTGACCATATTCCATCATCATTTTGAGTTGCCTCCCACTTGTTCCAATGGTCTCTTTTCCTCTGTTTATCAGTCCTTCTCATAGTCTTAGTCTGTCAAATTTGGCCATTCATTCTGATTAACCATCAGAAACACAACACTACATTGTCCCAGAGGGTGCCTGGCTGTGGCCTTTGCAGCTTCATCAGTGAGCACATTCCCTCTACCCATTTTTCTTGGCCAATGCCTCTGCTGTGGGCTGGGCAATGTATTACAGCAATTCCTGCAGGTAACTGTACTGATTCTATTAAACTGTGTATTTCTTCTCCATTAAATACTCTTTTCCCTGATGATGTGAAAAATACTCTTTCCATAACATGGGTATGACACACCCCAAATGCTGCACATGTCAAGGCTACTAGTTCTGCTCCTTGTGGGCTCATCCTTGCAGGAAGTGGCTGTGCTTCCATTACCTGTCCCTGGCTCACCACAGACCATTGCTGTCCTTGCAAGGTAGTAGGATGACCCACCTGCAAATACAACTACACCTGGGTTATGTAAGGTCACATCAGTCAAATTTGTCTGTGGTTTACTTGAAATACGTATCACCAAAGGTCATCTTGGTTTTAAAGCTAGACTTGGCCACTTTTGCGTTCCTTCTTTCAGAAATGTTTCAGTAAAACTGTTTACTGCTTTCCAGAAATCAATCCTGGCCCACAGGGATAAAAGGTATTCCACAAAGCAGCTGTGAACACACACCAGTATGGCTCTGTACAACTGTATTCTCCTTTAAATACCAAAGCAAAGCAGCAAATGCCCTGAACTGGAATGTGTATACCTGTGGAATGGCATCCATGGCACACCTTCATCTGCAAAGGGCATGCTCCCCAAGAGCTGTGTGCACAAGTCAGAGCACAAGCAAGAAGAAAACAACAGGCTCCAAACTAATAGTGATTATGTCAACATTTCACTTGAAGGGAGAGAAAATTCTCAGCCAGTACCACTTCGAACAAGTTACACGTAATTTCCCTTGAA
>JAWWLV010000144.1:16120844-16131367 GCA_035041135.1 Platyrinchus mystaceus
GTCAACATTTCACTTGAAGGGAGAGAAAATTCTCAGCCAGTACCACTTCGAACAAGTTACACGTAATTTCCCTTGAAAAATGTGGTCAAAATACTCTCCAGCCTTGAAAGGGAACACCATTTGTCATCACGGTTGGACTAAGATTGGACTAAGACAAATACTTGCATAGCAGATTAATATTATAACTGGGTCTAAATTCACTTGACAGTTTCTTACTGAGTAGCCCTGAAACAAGACACTTCTTTGTGAATCTAGACAAGAGTAGTAAGTATAGCAGGTGTGCACACTGCTTTCCTGTAGTAAAGATTTTTATTTAACATCAAGTAGTTTTCTGCTGAGCTTGACATCCTGAAACCTTGTGAATTCCTTTCTTCTGCAATGTTTGCCTTGTCAGCCAACTTGGTTTTGTTTCTATAAGCAGTTAAAGAGTTGAAAGACATGAAGTTGTGTGGATCCAAGGTATGCAGTTGAGTGGAGTGAGTTTCCAACATAATAGAGACAACAAAGCATAAAAAGTCTCTGAGGACTCAAATGTTTGCCACGTTTTTTAATTGTGTATCTGGTGAACCACAAGGATGGGAAAAGAGCGCCCAAATCCAGACTGATAAACATCAGAAGGGCCACTTTGATACTTCACTGCTGTGCATAAGCAGTGATCTCAAGTCAGTCCTGCTTATCACATGACACTTTTACCTAGTTGTTGTATCTCATTATATAATTAAGTTGCACAGTATTCTCCCACCACTCCAGCTGCAGAAGTTGTTTAATCTTTTGAGTGCAGAATCCCTACCTGTCAAAGTCTCCTATTACACCTCCAGTTTCAAAAAACCACTCTGGATACTTCTGTATTATTACCAGTGCTGTCCTAGGAAATAAAACAAAGAGCATGCTTGGCTTACCTTACTCAGCATGTTCTATGCCCTCATTGCTTACCATATCACTGCAACAAGCTCTCTTGGCAACATTGGTCTTTACCTCAACTCCCAGCACAAATTACTCTGTGCCCTGCTGCACCACCGGTGCAGGAGAAAGTCAGTATTTCCTTCAAGTTAAGATTTCAAACTTGCATTTTATAAAGAAAAAAAAAGAAGAAAGAAGCTGTTATACATTTAGTTTTCAGAGGCTGAAAATGACAATTACAAAAATTCTACTTATTCCAGTTACTGTTTAAGAAAAAAAATGAAAGGAAACCCAAAAAACAAACCCCCAAAACCTGGGTCCTTACAACACTTAAGCCAAATGGCTTAGCCTTTATTACAACTAAAAGAAACATGGTGCTTCTATTTTCATAGCAGGATTCAAGCATCACAGGAAGTAATGGGCCACAAAGCTCTAACAATACAGTGTGTGTGTGGGGGAAATTAAATAAACCAAACCCAAATCTTGCTGCAGACATTACAGCTTCTTCCACATGAACCACAGAGTTTTCAGGACAGCAGAGTGCAACACAGAGACAGCAACAGCATCATTCTAAGCTCAGAGAGCATTCTAAGCCTGTCACACCAAACGTGGTATCACCTAATTGTGTCCTAAGCCATAGTGAAAGCAGAAGATAGGGAAATGAATGTGGGTTATTTCACAGTCCTGCTCAGTTCCCTTCTTCCAGCACAGCAGGCAGTTGATGGCCTCCATTTGGACAATGGCTGCACAGTCATTGAGCCATCTGGGCCTCCATGGCCTGCGCCGTCCATTCCGGGGCTGTCTGACTTATCTTCTCCAACAGGTTGTTAACTTGGAAACACAGTGACTGAATCTGTTTGTCCCAAGTTGGCAAAGCTTCACGAGCTGAAAAGAAAAAAAAACAAAAAACAACCAACCAATACTAACCAAAGTAAGTCTTAGCAAATCCCTTGCCTCTTCAACTGCAACCTTTCCATCTGCCACTGCCATCACCTAATTCACAGAGGAAGCTTTCCTTGCACCTACATCAGGCTCACTTCAGTATCCAAAAACTACCATTGTTTTGGCTGTTACAAGCCTGACTCCTGCACTGAAAGTAGATTTGAACAGAGAACTTCCCAGTGAGCCTGTTCCTACAAGGAGACTGATGGAATAAATTCACACTTTTCTGTGGGTGAAGCGTCGAAGGTTTCCTCTCCATTACGGCAAACCCTGCCACCTCCTGGCCGCAGCGAGACACAGCAAGCTCACTTCAGACAAGGTATTAATAAACTTAGATTTCCTTATCCTGTCAAACACCATCTCAAAAAGCTCACTCTAAAAGGTGCTAAAAAAGTATATTACTGTGGTTGAACTTACTCTCAAAATGAACAATTCCGTCAATCTGATCAATAAATCCATTCATGCGACCCTCGGTTATCATCTGAGAAGCAATCTTTTCTGCCTGGAAGAGTAAAGAAAGATGGCAGAAACTTCATCCATTCTGAAAGAAGTTAAAAATTATTGACTCAACAGCCTTATAGGCTTTTCCACATTTGCACACATTGTGGGGAAGGAAGCTATAGACAACACTAATTATGAAATGATTAAACTTACTATCAGTGGCATCCAACTCCACTATTGCTCATTCCACATGGTGTACCTTCCATTCTGACACAATGTGCTAGGTATTCAACCTTCCTCATAACATGCAATATTTAATTATTTCCTGATATTTAACTACTTCTCCTAATATTTGCCACAGCTATTTTCTCAAGCTGCTGATGCTCCTTGTTTAAAAAAAAAAGTAGACAATGGATACCTTGGCTGCTGGGATCTCTAGTAATGCTCCGAGCTCTTCAAAAGTAATGTTGTTGTACAGCTTGCTCGCAGATAGTAAGTTGTGTTCAATAACAGCTCTGTCCAGGATACTGGAACCTTAAGGGTTAAGATGAGTAAAAAAAAAAACCAACACAAAACATACTATAAGATTTAAATATTGGTTTATATTGTAGAACAAGTGAAAAAGCACTTTTTTTTTCAGAGCGTTACATGTGCAGAAGGTCCAGATGCATCTGCCTCGCATCAGTGTTAAGCTACAAGAGATAGTGAACAAAAAGGAATGGACAGCACATGGTTGATTTTAAGACCGATAGCTTAAACCCTTTTATTTAATTTCTAGAATAATCAAGTGGATCCCTTGACACAAGACTCAATGTCTGAACTGAGGGAGTTTGACCTCCTGTGATCAGTTCCTAGCTTGCCAAATGGAAAGACCATTGCTTTGTTTTTTTATTATTCATTACAGCTCTTAGGGGTACAATTAACCTCTCTCTCAGTGTTTTTGTGATAGACCCTTATCTAAGGGCCCATCACTGTTGACTGAACAGTTTAACTCATTTGCCCCTTAACCTCTAGTTGAAGATAAGCACATTATTAAATATCAACTAACCTGCATTCTTTAACTTAAAAGGACAAACAGTACAGGTTATAAATAAACAACAAAATGACCCAAGGAAAGGACTGCATGAGACTGTTAGCAAGTACCTTTAACACAGTTTTCACTTCTGCAACTACACGGTTATTTATTTGTCCCTAATCAATAATTATTGTCCACTAGGAAGATTTTCCTGGTTCAGAGATATTTCATGCTTATATTATTTTTCCACTTCATTACTCTTCTAATGTAATGAACCGAGACCAGTGTGTTTAGGATTCCGGTGAAGTCATTACTCGACATTATTTCTCACTATTCGGAGGTTCCAGAGCTAATAAGGTGACAGTGAGATGGTCCAGAAAACAATTTGGGTACAGTGTGATGCCCAAATCATCCCCTCACTGTCCGTCACATTCCTGTCAAGTCAGGAAGCAGTTCAAATAAATTCATCATCTGCACAGACCATTTATGGCCTATGTGCATGTCACATGTTTCTAGGCATCCTATTTATAACAGTGCCTTAGAACGGGAGAAGCTCAGGAATACCGGGAGGTTGTCAGTGAAGAGGACAGAGAAAGAAAATTTGACAAGCTGTCTTCCAGAAGAGTATTTTCAAAAACCTGAACGGCAAATCAGAAAGATTAACTATAGCTAAGGAGCTTTACTATGCCCATGAGGGTTACATGATGAGAAAATAGTTTAAAAATAACAATATAAGCAATACTAAGTTCTTTTCCATTACACTTCTTGCCTGAAGTGGGCAAGTCTAACTCCCACGGATGAGCACCTAACATTAGGAGGTTTTAGAGAAATACATACCGTCAGCTGTAGTTGCTTTCTGGTGAGGCATCAGCATAGCTGCAAACTCTTGCAGTTGATTTCCACGGATAATTCTGTCGAGATACATTTTCTCCAAGATCCCATAGGCTGCAAGCTGCTGGCATCTCTCATCCTTGAAGAGCGTAGCAAGCATACGAGAACGCTGCTGTCCTAGGGCAGTCAGGAAGAATCCTCATAAACGACCACCAAAGCAGCAAGTATTCAGAGGAAAACAGCAGGAAGTTATCTTTTTTTTTTCCACAATTTTGGATTCCTCAACAGATCTTAGTGCAAGATACCTCCACACAAGTAATACACAAGATATCTTGCTTCAGGGGAAATACCTATGTTGGGTCTTTTATAGAAAAATGTATTTTACCTGCTGATGCCAAAATAGTACAATGCAAAGCATGCTTCAGTGCCTCCAGTCGCTCAGTTTCATGGACTATGCTCTTATAGGACAGCTCGTTATATCTTTGGGCGGCCTCGATGAACTTTCTTCTGTAATCGAGAACTCGAGCATAGCAAACCTAGAAAGGAAGGATGGATGCCTCAGAAAAAGAAAACTAGCAGAGGTGGCTGCATAAAACAGGTGTGCAAAAATTGCACACTGTCAAGTGACAGCTCCCATAAATATTGCTCTTCTGCATCCTAGGGAAATCTGTGTCTTCAAAGAATTAGCTTGATTTGAAAAGTCCTTGCTAAAGTATCATGGAAAGCAATTAAAAGGGCACTTCCCACCAGTGTTCACATGTTAAATATTTCAAATGCCTAAAGGCCAGAAGCTTAAATAAATGAAATATGGTACAGCTGATACTGTGCTTATGTAAGATTCCCCTTCACTATTGACACTGACAGCTGGCACTCAGGTCATAATTTGTGTGTTTCAAGTGTTTGCTTTTCCCTTTCAGGGCTGTAACAGCATCTGATGTTTCCTCCTTCCTTTGTGCTTTTCTACAATTTACAGAAAATATTTACACTTTCAACTGAGTGCACACTTTAAAAAATAGCATGGGGGGAGAAAAAAGGGAAAGGGAAAACCAACAAATCAAAGCCACTAGACACTGAGTTACACAGCTCATGGCACACCTGGTTTGTGTTGTAGAATTTTAAACATCATCCACTTGATCAGTACTGTTACACTGTAGTCATCACTGCTCATCAGTTACTAAACTCATTTGAGAAATTTGTATATGAACCACGTACACAGTAAACCCATAAACAAGCACAAAGGTCAGCAGTTAATTAACTGCTTAAAATTTTAAAGCTAATTTTATGGATGGGAATCGTTATCTAATTACTGGGGGAGGGGGGGTGTTGGGCAGGGAGGTCTTCCATTGTCCCTAATTATTGGATGTGATTTTTTTCTTCCTCTTAGATTTACAGACAAAGGTGGAAGCAATATTTTCAATAATATTTCAGATGTTTTGAAGCCTTCTCAATCAGTAAAGGAAACTGGCATTTAAGAAACCTTTACAGACTCATCTCCACATCAGAGGAAAGAGTTGTTTCATTATTGCTGTGTCTCTCAAGCTCCCAAAACCATTTAGAAGCTTTTCCCTTTGTCTCTTTTCTCTTTATGAAAGTTGTAGCATCCGTACATAAAAAAAACCCCATCTCAATGTGGAATCGTCTCCCTACAGAAAGAGAAAGCAATAAAGCAAGTTAGACAACCTTGTAATGGATTTGCAGCTGCTCATTAGTTGATTCATTCTGCAGCAGGGAAGCTCGATTAATATACGCTTCTGCCTGAACGGGGTCATCATCCTCCAGATACAGCCTGGCAATTTTCAGGTAGGTCTCCAGTTTATAATCTACGTTGTACTGTCTGTAGAGAAAGAAAAGCAAGTGCTCAGAGTTGCTGCAGAACTACCCTTGCTCCTAACTGTTCTAAACATATATTGTGACCCTCAAGCACTTGGTAACATTTGCTTTACCCTGTTTTCTTCTTCCCTAACACCAAAATTAGCGCTCTCTGTTCAGTGCAAGGAAATTTGAGATGAATGCTAATATAGAACTGGACCCTAGTAAAAATAATGCTGTCCACCAAGACACAAATGTACACTCTAACATTCTGATTTTTGTGGATTGGAAGTTTGCCATAAGTGGTGAGCCACTTAAGAAGCAAACTTGCAGTGCAAAGCCTACAGCAGTTCCTTCTGCATGCAGATAAAGAGGATAGGAAGGACAGCCAGAGAAAAGCAACAGCAAGGGTTCTAAACCTAAAAAACCCAAACCAAACAAAACCCACCCCACAAACACACAAAAGAATCCTCTACTGTATTTGTTAATAACCCATTTCAAACTGTGTCTTCATTTTGAACTGAGAAGGTGGACACATAGAAGAACCGCCACCTTTCACGAACCTTTCTTAACCTTAGAAGCATTTTTGCAAAATACTATTAAAAAGACTTGTTTATCAACAAGGCTAATTAATAGTGCATAACTTCTGGTGCAGTATTTTGACCCACTAAACTCTTACTGTAAAATACAGTCATCAAGCTATATGTCTGTCATCTGACAGCAGTTCTGGCCTGAACTACAGCAGCTCTGGGAAAATATGCAACCCAAAAAGTCTCAGTCACTGATCTAGTTAAGTACAAAGAGAGCAAGTGCATGTGACAGCACAGAACCGTGTGTAGCATACTTTTGCCCTGTTTCCAAAGGGATCCCCACCAACACTTGTGCTGCGTTTCTCCAGTCTTCTTCTTTCTCATAGATCGATGCAAGATGTTGCCTTATTGAAGCGACCTAAAGAATAATAAAATCAGTAGCAGAAACTAGAAGAGTTGCATGGTTCTGGATTAACTTTCACAGTATTTGTTCTTGTTCCCATATCCCCTCGACCTACACACCACCTTCACAGACACAGCAACCTGCACACATCCAACTCTTCCCATGCAAGGAGTCCTGTGTGTGACTCCTGGATAAAATTTTAATACCAAGCTTTTTAAATATGAGTGCTGGTTTGAAGCACATCCACTTCAGTTTGTGACAACATAAAAGGAGTTCATCATCAGGGAGTGGTAAGTAGTAACCATTTATAAAGCTTTTAAAAAGATGAAATGAATCTTTCAAGAACTGGAGCACCAAGATTCACAAGCCATTTATTGCAGTTACACATCATATCATGAATATGATTAGATCCTAATGCAGAAACTTCTGCTTTGTAGAGGAGCTGTCAGCAGGTAAAATGTCAGTGCTTACAGCCCAGGTTTTAGAAGTGGAAGTGTGGGTAAGAAAAAGAAATCATCAGATGTCTTGGATTTAATTTATACATAATCATGACAACATACGGCAAGCATATTCAGCTCAGACTTACAGTGGAAGCTGCTTAAAAAGACAACAGATAAAGAGAAGAAAATATAAATCACGACAGAAACTGCCTTGCCTTTCTTCTCAATACTAGATCCTAGAGGCTTTTTAGATAAACAGCCTCTCAGATGATGATGCACATTCATGCAGCAAAACACAGAACTGAACTGGAAAAGAACTGCAGCACATTCAGTAGTCAGCTAGAACTGGGATTTCAAGAAAACATTTTTTCCCGGTAAAATGACTATAGCTAAACTAAACACATACAAAAGTTGTTTATTTCAAAACAAAAGCTATCTGTCAAGATGCATCACCTGCCTGCCCCAGTACTGGGGCAGAAGGCAATACAATGAGTACCAGCCTGTCTCTCAACATCAACTCCAAGCTCAAGTATTGTTTCATTGTAAGCAGCCATTTCCTGGTAGCAGAGGAATTACATGCCCAGCATCATGATGAAGTGACTATGTCTGTATTCTTTGCACAGTCCTAAATACTCTCTGCATTTAGCTCAGGTTTTCCATGTACAGGAACGCAAAACTGGACTCTAAGCAGGGGGATCTGTCTTGAACAGCTTTTTTTAAAGGCTTAAAACGGTCGGCAGATAAGGGGGGTGGGGAGGGGAACCAAAGGCAAACCCTCAAATCAAAACCTCCTCATGATTGATCTCTCACCTGCTCTTCAAATGAAATAACTCTAGGCTGTATCTTTTCCAAGGTGAAGTGATAGATTTCTTTGGCTGTGCTGTCAGGAAGACTTGGAAGATGGGTACAGAAATCTGTCAGCAGCTGACGTGAGATCACCAGACTGACGTTCTCGTTCACCACTGGGTCAGAGACAAAAAGAGATGCAACACTTGTCAGTGCTTTCACTATAATTGATCATCTGCTTTTAGAATAAATTTGAATATTCCAATTTTTAAAACTGCATCCGAGTGAAAGGGATTGTTTTTAAAGGTGTTTTTTTTTTTTCTTTCAGAAACTGTTTACACTACAGGTCACCAGAATTCTAACCCCTGACAGATAATAATGAATTTTTCACTACAGTTTATAGCTTAGGGAGGTGTTTCATTCTGAATCACTGTCCTCAGTTGCTGAAGTATCTTGGACAAAGTATACCTTTAGGCTAAACCTCACTAAGTTTATTCTCAACTTTAAAAGAATTATAACAGGTATAATTTACAGAGGTGCTCAATAACCCAAACACCCAACACAACACAAAAAAAACTTTAACAATTTCATTCCCTCTGAACTTCTGAGTGAGGTGATGACTGTTCCTCTTCCTGTTGTGTTTGAGTTCCAACAGGACCTAAACATCATGTGTTTATGTAGCCTCAGGTAGAGCTTACAAATATGCAATCCTACAGACCTCTGGCCTTCACTCACCGCGTAACCAATTCTACTTACTTGCTTCTACAAAAGCTTTCAAAGCTTCAAGTTGTTCTACACCCGACAGCTGAATGGCTTTTTCCAATATTTGACGGTATCTGTCCAAGATTAAAAAAAAAAAAAAAAAAAAAAAAAAAAGGTTAAAAATCGCTCACAGGGCACATTTTGTCACTAAGAAGTTCTGCCTCTCTGCTATTTTCTATGTCAGAACTCTAATTTTGTTTATATTTTCTATGCCTTGAGGTGGCAATTTTCCAAGGAGTTTGTTCTCAAAGGTCATGAACGTTCACCTGGAATCGGTATCTGGGTTTTAAGAAAACCCAGGACTAGATTCTCAGACAACATAGCTCATCATTTTGTTATCTGGGGATATACGTGCAATCTCGAAGGTTTGGAAAAAAAAAAAATAATCCCATGTCTAGGATAGTGATCAGAAAAAGTAATGAAAACTGTTCTCGTTCATGGGTTCAGCCTAATAAAGAAAAAAAATGTCCAAAATGCCACACTCAATTAGGCTGAGTAGTGCTGTCTGTGAGGGGTGAACAGCATGTTACATCCACTTGACAGGAGCACAGTGCAGACCGGGCATTTCCAAGTGTTTATTCCTGCAAAAATGGCAACTTAGAGCTCATTAAACTTTGCCTCGGCGTGTGCCACACTGACGAACTGCTACATCCACGCCGAAGCCGCATTTTAAGGGGGACATTTCTAAAGTTTTACACGACGAGCCCTGGAAGTGACAAGCCCTCAGCCTCCCTGGAACACAAGCAACTGGACTGGGACTCGAAGAATTCCAGGTGGCCGATCCGCATCTCTCGGGGGAGCAAAAACCTACGCGACACATCGCGCCGCAAGCAGTTCAACCCCGGAAGGTTTGCCGCCCGAAATAAAAAGTAGTGATTAAAATAACGGAAAGAATAATCATTGATAACAGCAATAATAGAGTCGTTGACATATCTATGGCGGCCGGGGCAAATAAACTCCCTGACCTATCGCTGCGGCACAGCAGCCGAGCCCTGAGGGGCGGGCGGACACGCGGGGAGCCCGTAAACAAACAAACAAACAAACAAACAAACAAAAAGAAATTACAGAACGACGAAGCGAAATCTTTCCGTCTCCTTTTTATTTAGAGCAGCGCGGCCGCTGGGCAAGACCCGCCGCCTCGCCCCTCCCAGGGCCCGGCCGCCTCCCTCTCGCCCCCCTCGCCCCCGCCGCGGGGACGACTCACTTTCCCGCCAGGTCCTTGTGGGAGCCGCTGGAGTTCATGAGCTGCGCCAGGTCCTGCTTCACCGCGCCCGCCGCCATCTTGGGAGCCGCCGCCGCCGCCGCCTCCTCCCACCGTGGAGCCGCCCGCGCGGCCGCGGGGGGGGCGGTCACGTGACTGGCGGGAGGGGGAAGAGCGCGGGCGGCGGGAGCGGGACGGGGCCGCCCCGCGCGCGATATCCCACGGGATAGGGGCGCGCGCAAATCCCGCGCGTGGGGGGGGGGAAAGGCCGCGCTCTCCTCCCTGCCGCCTCCTCCTCCTCCTCCTCTCCTTCTCCCGGGTGGCGCCCCGCGCGCGCGGCCCCGGAAGCGCCCGGCGGGGCGGGGCGGGTCCCGGAAGCGCGGGGCGCCGCTGCGCCGGCGGTTGCCAGGGCGGCGCGGCGCAGTATTATGGGATGCGGCGGGGGAATGGCGCGGGGCGCGTG
>JAWWLV010000144.1:16132276-16153151 GCA_035041135.1 Platyrinchus mystaceus
GCCCGGCTGCTCCGGCCCGCGGGACACCGCGCAGGGCCGCCCCGGGGGGCCGGGCTGCCACCCGGACCGGCCGCCGGAGGGGCCCGGGCCGCCCCCAGGAACCGGCGGGGCCGCGCCGGGCTCGGTGCCGGGCGGTGAGCGCGTCCCGCCCGTGTCAGCGGGGCGATGGCCCGGGCGCTGCCCCGCGCGGCGGGCGCGGCGCTTCCTTGGCTCGTCCGGGGTGTCAGGGCGCACCTGTGCCTTGAGCGCGCCGCTCTCCGGCCCTGGACAGCCCCGAGCTCCAGGGCAGCGTGTCCGGTCCTGGGCTCCTCAGAGCAAGAAGGAAAAGGAGCTACCGGAGAGAGTCCGGCAGAGGCCACAAAGATGATGAGGTGTCTGGAGCATCTCTCTTATGAGGAGAGACTGTGGGAGCTGGGCCTGTTTGGTCTGGAGAAAACTGAGAGGGGACCCAGTTAGTACATATGAATATCTCAGAGGCAGGTGCCAAGAGGATGGCGCCAGACTCTTTTTGGTGGTGCCCAGCAGTAGGATGAGGAGCAATGGCCATAAACTAAAACACAAGAAGTTTCACCTCAACATGGTGAAGAGCTTTTTTATGTTGAAGGTGGCAGAGCACTGGAACAGGCTGCCCAGGGAGGTTGTGCAGTCTCCCTCTTTGGAGACATTCCAAACTCACCTGCATACATTTCTGTCACCTGGTCCAAGTGACCCTGCTTTGTCAAGGGGTTTGGACTAGATGATTTCCAGGGGTCCCTTCCAACCTTTACGACTCTGTGATTCTGTAAATGTAACTGGACCATCTTTTGGGATGGTCCCAGCTTCTCTCGTCACCACTCTTGTGTGTTATGAGGTATCTGTGATTCTGTGATTTGCATTCAGAATGTGTCATTAATTATTTGTGACCTTGACTTTGAAGCGTGTTGTGTACTAATTATGTAACGCTTGGTATTGAGGTTTTGGGTTCTGGAAAGCACTGTGGCATCCAGACCATGTGCAACTGTCTACTGGAATATAGTGAGAAAGCTCTCATACCTAAGATTTCCAGTGAAGAAAGAATAGATTTTAAAATGATCTTTCATTAAATTCTTCCTTCTGAACAGTTGCTTTAAATATATTACAGTTATTATAGGAAATACTGAATATAGAAAAATAATTTGAAGTATTCTTTGCAATGTTTACATACAGCTGGCAATAGCAAACAGGCAGTAAATAATTGTGCACGTGGCAGCTTATTCACAATAGCTTTTGGCTTATGGGAGGCAAGAAAAATAGTGAGTTATCAGCTGAAAACATTTCTTCTGTCAGTGGAATCCTTTTATTCCTCAAGACATGCAGTTTACATATCTGTCAGCAAGCAGTAACTGTTGGTTATGTGCCTGGTATGAACCTACAGAGATGTGTGGCTGTATTGCTCTGCAGGCCAAGCACTTTTAAAGGCTGTCTTGGAGAGTGTGTTAGAAAATACAGCCCAGCTTCTCTAATGGGTTAAAAAAGTACTTCATGCTTGTTGTAATGCTGTAAGCTTGGAAAGTTTGTTATGCAAGGTTGGTTATTCAGATTATGTATCAAAAACGACCTGCTGATGTTTGGTTTGCTTATACTCCTGTGATGTTCAAGCTCAGATAGTTGGTAACTGAATGCTCTGAACAGTTCAGCCAGAATTCTCAAAAAGGTTTAACTGCTTTCAGGTTCCCTGTCTGAGAACCACAGGTCAATATGAAGTGTGGTGAAAAAGAGCTGTCAGATTTCAGCCTTAGAGCCGTTGTTATCTCGCACGCTGGGATATTTTAGGTTTGGAAAAGCAGTTAAAACCCCTTAGGTTCTTTTTTCCTTATATCTGTTTGAAAAATATGTAAGGGGGGGGAAACCCTAAGGTAGATTGGGGGTGCTGTGTGTTTTGATTTCTGCTCCAGTAACGAACCATGCTTCTTTATGTGTCACTTGTTCCTTTCCTGTGCTTTAGAGGTGGTTCTTTCTTCTTCACATGCTGTCAGAAGCACATCCTAATGTCCTACAGTTTGTGTACTGTGACAGTAGCATGGTACCATGGGGTACTTCATAGCAACTACCTAGGGGACAAACTCACGATTGTTTGGGGGTTTTTATTATTCTTAGTTTCAGGAGCTCTCAGTGAGAAGAGGAAAACGATTCTTGAATTCTTGATTTGAGGGTTTGTATTTTGCCAGGCCTTATATTTGAGTAGCGTGGTTTCCTCGGTTGCTTAGAAAGCCAATAAGCAGCATGTGGCTTTGAGTACAGCCTGTGACCAGGCTCGCTCACCTGACAGCATTAGAAGTATGAAAAAAATTTTCTTACATAAGAAAGAACAAGACTGATGGAATAATTCCTTGATCAGTCATGGGGTGCACAGCTACATGATGTGAGAGATTCAAGTTTGTCGTGTTCCAGATCCGGATGTAGATTAGTGGCTCCTTAACTCTTTCAGCTTGTGTCTCATTCCCCTTCAGGAGCCATCCTTTTGCAAACGGACATGTTGCTACTCACATGAGGGTTGTGTCCTTAGCTTTGGCCTCTGCTCTGATCTGTTGCACGAGTTTTAGGTACATACCCAATCCCCATCTCTATGGACTGGCTGTTTTGGATGTTTTCTTCCTTTGGAGCAGTTTCTGTTACAGACTCAAGAAGCCTATCTGAAAAAGCTTCTTTAGATGTATCTGTTTCTTGGAAAAGATCTTTCAGTTGTGATTCCTTGGTGCTATTCTGGTGCTGGTAAACTTTGAACTGAGCAATCCAAGCATACTGACTCACCAGAATTCGCTTGCTACTTTGTAGAGAAATTTTCTTCCTGGGTTGCACACCGGTGTCAGCAGCGTGGAGAAAATGGGGCTGTGCCAGCCCACAGTTTGGTTTGGATGGCTAGCTTTGCTCCAGCCTGGCTCCTTCATCTGGGCTGCCCTTGCAGCTACATAGATGGCTGATAGCACGAGGAGGAGGGAAAATGTATGGAAATGGATGGGCAGATGCCAAAGGTGGACAGGAGACCTTTAGCAGCAGTGCTGACTTAATACACCCAGGGAACTGAAATATAAGGAAAGTAATGCTGCTGATCACATGCACACAGTGGTCAAAGTAGCAAATGATGATATTTTAAATAGCAGTGCAATAAAGGTATTGTAGGATATTTCTCACATTAAATCCTATAAAATTGTATCAGGTGTTTGGTTTTGTTAGTGTATGATTAGCAGTTTGTTGACATATGTTTTTTAGCTTTTGCTTTTCCTTTTAAAATTATATTGGAAACATAGGTTACCCAGAACTTGCCAAGGGAAGAACGATCTCCTCATAAGTGGTATGTGGAGAAGTGGTTAGAAACTTTGTTGGGTTTGTTTTTCTCTGTCTGTTCTTAAAAAGAAAGCAGCTAGCACCTCTGTTATAAACATGGCAGTGGTAACATGAGTTTAATCAATCCTCCCATGGGAAAAAAACCCCACAAAACAACTAAAAACAAACAAACAACCCAACAACAAAAACACAAACAAACAAAAACCCCAAAGCTGAAACCCTTAACTGTATAATATAAAATTCTCATATACATATCACTTGATAACTCTCAGTTTGAACGTGTAAGAGTTGCTAATTTGTGTACCTTGCCCATTCTTCTGATCTGCTGCCACAGTTGTTTGTGTGGTGTGTCAGGTAGGGAGCATTCACTTAACAGAATGGAGAGTAATGGGAAGGGAATGGTGTGCCTTGGTTGAATGAAGTATGGTTGCCTTGGGAACTCTTTTGCAACTATAGATGGTTAATTTGTAGTAGGAGAACACCTGATATTTTCTTAAGTATTCCTTGTAACTGTTGGAAAAAAGACTGGATACTTACATTAGTTACATACTCAGTGTTTTATAAGGTCTAAGGCTGGAGATTTTTTCTTGCTAGAGTTTTCCACTGGTATTGTATTTGATAAGTCTAGAACTGTGATCCTCTGGGAAGCATGCAGGCAAACTGCTTCCCTGTCCTGGAAATTATTTTGTCTGTGTTCCACTTACATATTTTGTTACTGCGTTAAAACGATTTGCTTTCAGTCTGCTGTTACCTATGCAAACGTGGGGAGTTTGCAGTCTTAGATGATTAATATTTCCACTTACCTTTGTTAATCATAGCGTCCTTATGGATTAATCTTTTTCTGGTTTCATTACCTGTGTTATTTAAAAGCGATCTCTAGCTCAGTAAGCTTAAAAAAGAGACTGTTGAAAAACAGTGGTGAGTGATTTTGTAATTCTTTGCTTTACAACAAAACAAACCTTTCCGTTTCAAAGACAAGCTGTAGAGTGTCAGCACAACTAGGAAAATGGGGAATGCATAAAATGAATGACACTATTTTACCCATTATTGAAATGATAGCAAAACTGAAGAACAGCAATTATTTAGGAGAGTTGTAGTACAGCAAGATCACCTATGTGCAGTTGTGCTCTTTCATTGGATAATATGCCAGCAGTACAGGCTGAGTCTTGGGTGTGCATGTGCTTCTGTGAAGGTTTTTCTAACAAATGAAAACATGCCTAGTGTCAAGAGTTTCTTGATAAATGCATTTCCTATGTTTTTGTGGCGTTGCTCTTTGTGAATTTCAGTTGCCTGGAATAGTTGATGTGTGCTTGTTTGTGTTTGGCAAAAAGGGATGAGAACACAACAAACAAGTAAATTTACTAGCACTTTATGGCTTTTTGTTTATAAAGTAACTCAATGAAAGGATTTGTTTCTCTAAGGTTTATTTGTTTTCCCTTTGAAATCGACTTAGGCAAACCAGTGACTTCTTAATTGTAGCTTCTTTCTGCTTTGCATAGGTAGGTGTTCTAAATCACTTGCACTAGCGAGCAGTGAAGAATCTCTGGGGACCATGAGCCTTTTGCTTTTATGTGATGCATTCAATCTTTTCTTGAAATAAGTTTTGTCTATTTGCTGGGTTAATGTCTGGAACATTAAATGAAGAGTGGAGGTTTTTTTCCATTTGCAAAGAATAGTTCTGGTGCCAGTGCTGTGAACTGGCCACACTGGAGTGATCAACAAGGCTGTAGTCAGTTTTCCACCTACAATGGTATTAGCAAAGTTTGTCACTTCTCTTTTCCTGTGGGAGAAAATATATATGAGCTATGGATTCTCCCAGGACAGAAGCAGAAAACGTGCAAGAGGAAAGCTACATTTGAATCTTTACTGTTGCTACTGGAATGACTGAGAAAAATAAAGGGCTTATTCTTTCTGTTGAGCAGGAAGGTGAGTTTTGGTGTTATTTCAGCAAAAAGAAATGGGTTGAATAGAAGGTTTTGACAAGTCGGATAGCCTGGATTCTTGGAAAAAGAATCTTTAAGGACACTGGTATCATAAGCTGTTACATGTGCTTCTACTGTTTGTTTATGGCTGCAACATAAGGTCTTAGTTGTACAGATCATAAGAACCTAAGCTGCCCTCAACCATGCAGACGCATTTTGCACAAAGGTCCCATAGTCACTTATAAGTTATGTTGCTGCTGCTCAGTTGGTTTGGATAGATTGTACGGTTTGACACAGAGCTGTGTGGCTGCATATCCTGAACTGGATTCTGGAGGAACTTACTGAGGTGCTGAGACACCCTCTGGTTCAAGTGTGTCCAGCTCTGTGGATATGTGGTGTTTTTATCTCTGTGTGGTTGTGAAAAAGGGCAGCTGAGTCACAGCAAACAACCTGCCAAGCTGCAAGTCAGCTTTAATGTCCCATCACAGATAACAATCTCCAGTCCTCCAAATTATGAATTTACAGTTGGCAAAAGCTTCTTTTATGTATACAGAGTTGTCTTAGAGGTAGTAGAGAGGGAAGCTGTAAGCTAGATCTTGCTACATAAAAAAAGCCTAACAACTCTTTTTCAGTGGAAAAATACAGTTAAGGCCTGGCATATAATTGTTTCTTCCCTTACTGATTCTGAGAATGAGAGGAACATTGTGGATCTATGTCAACTCAATGTGGTGGGGACTTGTCCAACTGGTGGTCAAGCATGTTTGCCATAGAAGTCAAATTTGGAACAGTATTCTGTAAGGACAGAAAGGGATATATTGAGCAGCATGGACGGCGCATGGGAAGAATTATTTCTAGGTGGCGTTGATGTGCTCTCTGGAATAAAGCATCTCCTGGGACAGAATAAGATACAGTGTCAATATGTCACTGTCACTTTCAGCATATTGAAAACAAAGGTTGTAAGAGATGGTGGTCCTAGTTACTGAAATGCTTCTCTCTGACTAGTCCTGTCTGTGAGCTTCTGGGGGTTTTTGAGATGTTTATCCAAAGCTGTTGGTTTTCCTTACATCTAATGAAACTTGCCCGTTTGTGTTTCAGAAACTCTTCAACCTTTTACGTTATATCACATGAGACTTCAGAGGTTTGAGAAGCCTGCATTTGAAGTGGCCCATGTGGTTCTGGGGCGGGGATGAAGATTCCCACTTTTCCCATTGAATTTAATCTCCTGACTCAAAATCTTAATTTGAAATTTAATTCCACAAAAGTCAGTCGGTTATTGCACAGTTCTAGTTATATAAATAAGCTTTCTCAAAAATAACATGGGGTGCTTTATCTAGAGATTAAAGTGGGAAGGAGGGGGTAATAGTGTCTTTTGGCATCTGAACAAAGTCAGTTTGCCTGCAGGTGAGTTATTTATCTTCAGCTCAGCCCTTCTGCAAGTAAATATATTCTGCACTTGTGAAATGTTGTCATGTTTAAAGCTGGTGGAGCTGCTGAGATCTGCAGCTAGAAGCATGTTTTCTCACAAATCACTGCAATATAACTGTTGGAGCTATTTTTGCTTTTCTTTTAATGCTCCACTGGACTCAAAAATGAAAAGAGCCAACTTAGATTTCTAGGATAAGTTTAAAAAGCAGTAGTGGTCATAGCAGCTTGACATCACTACCCTGAAAGCATTGTGGTTTGTGGTCTTAAGATTTTTTTACCCAGTTTTCATCTCTTTGTTCTCCTAACTGCGAAAAGAATCATGTGGTTGCATAAGACACGTGAGGAATTAAGTTTTTAAGACAAAATGCTTTTCTGTGCCATATTTGAAATGAAATACCCCACTGAAATCAGTGTTGGAGTGGAGGGGTTGTTTTGATTCAAATGAACTTTACGTATTGTACCTTCAACTGGGCAGTGCAGGTGCAGTGTAGATGTGGTGCACTGCTGGCAAAGTGTCAATAAAACTGGTAGGTTACAATTTTGCTGTGATGAACTATTTCTCATAAACACATGCTAAAATGTGCCCTTGCTCAAATTGCTGGCAACAAGCCTAATCTTAAAGGTGCACAGTGTGATAACACCTGCTGAAAGTCTGTAAGGAACTCGATATCAAGCCTATGAAGGCAGTTTTCATGCTTGTTGTTTTTGAGAGTGTTCTTGATGTGATATCGCTGCGTGTTCTGAATTATTCTGTAGCTGTGCAGTCAAGAGATGTTCGAAATTTGGAAAGCAAGACCTTTAATTCAAGCTATACTTCAAAGTCTGAAATCTGTGGTATTTGGGCCTGGTGATAAGTACCCCTCATGTTTCAGTTTTTGATTGGGGTTTTTTTTCAGTCAAGAGAAGTTCACTGCATGTTTATTCACTTTAGATTCTTATTGCCTTAATATTTGCCTCCTAATATTAAATACAGAAAATTAAATAATTTTAAGTTATTTTGGTTTGGGGGTTTTTTTCCTTTTGGTCTCACCACAAAGTTTGCATAGGGTTAGAAATGCTTCATTAAATGTGAAGGCCCCGGAATCTACAGCCCCAAATTTTGGATTGTTCATGGCAGTGAACACCTTCAGAATGTGTTTAATGGTTGTAACACCTGTGCACTTCTGTGTTTTAGCTTTTGTCCTACTGTATTTTGTGAAAATGACTGAAACTGGTATACAAACCAAGAGAAGGGTGAAGGGAGATGTTCTGATTTTTAGTTTCTATTTTATTTTTAGTTTGTCTAAAGCTCAGCTTGAAAGTAGAACATTGTTTCGAGTTACAAAAGGCAAACTGAACTGCTTTGAAGTATTCTGCTGCAGTGAATGTTATTTCCACTTCTTTCCTGGAAAGTTGCTCTGAGTATTGTGCGTGATAAACAAGCAATGTTTAAGACTTTACCACAGTAAAAAGAAAAGGAGGATGTGCTTTTCAGCACACTCTGAAATTTAGTTAGCACTGGTGAGGATTAGACCCTCAAAGGGCACCGAGTAGTTGTCAAGAAGCAGCTTTATCATCAGCTTGCTGATCCTGGAGCATCTTCAGAATGACATGGAAGTCTGAGTTTCAACTTGCTGTGAGCCACAAGTAACAAATGCTGAAAGTGTCAATTGATGATTTTGAGTAGATAGATAGATAAATGTCTCTGCAAATTTGACACATAGACATGGCTTGAAATGCAGACTAATATTAGTAAAATGGTATGGGTTTGCCCTTTTCTTAATGGACATTTAACCAGCATGTGAGAGCAAGGGGATAGCTATGAGCCATGCATGGGAAAGTAATTTGACCTTTATGTGGCTTAGTTTTCTAGATACTAATGATTCTAAGTAAGTGCTTGGAATTTTGTTGGGTTTTGTTCAGTAATACTGCTCAGTACTTCACAATGGCTGGAATGTCCTTCCTTAATAATCTTTTGTAATAGATGGTACGTTTGGGCAATGTGATGTTTGCGTGTGGTGAAAAGGAGGTTGTCCAATCTGGAGCTAGATATGTCAGTGTTTTGAAATGCTGGTTTTCTAGGATGCTGTGCACTCACATGTGCAATATGGTTCAACCATTTGCAATGTGTATGACATGCTGCTTTTATCAAAAACTTAGGTGTTGCTTTTTTTCTGTTTCTCTCCACCTTCCATTTTGCCTGAAAGGCTCTGACTCCTGGGGATTTTTGGTTAGGTACTCTATCTAAGGTCCTTGTTAGTTTAATTGTAAAAATTCCTTTTGCACTTGATATGTGTAATCTAATTTCTGTGGTAGCTTGCTGTGATTCCTGGTACGTGAGAAATAATTTTGATGTGAATAAAACAGCTATAGCTCACAGGATAACTGAGTCTTAAAGTATATTTGTAGCAGCTGTTGTGGTGAAGGAGGAAGATACAGTCATGTAAACCATCTCAGTTTTTAAGACAGTAAGACATGAATTTTTGAAAACTTTAATAAAATATCCTTTTTTTGTTTTACAGCAAAGAACATCGTCTCATTCTCCTTCTGTGGGTTTTTTTTGGGGGGGGGAGAGAACACTCATTGTGTTTTAACTGTCGTTGACAGTCTTGTAGTATTATATGTCAATTATACAAGCATGGAGAGCTTAGTAACTGTTTCATGGTTCAAAATAATTGCAGCATGCTTTTTCCCCCTCCATCCCAAGAACTGGAAATTCAGGAAGATGAATGGGAGTAAGTCAATGAATTGCTATTGCAGTGCAGTGTTTCCATTGGATCGTACTTTAGTATTGCTGTTGTTGCAGCTTCCAACTGCTCACACAATCACAAAATGGTTGGGGTTGGAAGGGCCCTCTGAAGGTGATCTAGTCCAACCTGCCTGCCAAACATGCAGGTTGCATGTGTTGGTGTCCAGGTGGATTTCTGCAGAGAAAGACACTCCAAAACCTCTCTGGGCAGCTGTTCTATATAGTGACTGCACTGTTCCTGACACAGCCCAGCATACCATTTGCCTTCTTTGCCATAAGGACACACTGCTGGCTTGTGGTGGACTTGGCCACTGGAACTCCCAGGTCCTTACTGCAGACCTGCTTTCCAGCAGGTTGCCCCCCCAGCCTGTACCAGTGCTTGGGTTTATTCCTCCCCAGATTGCAGAACCCTGCACTTGCCTTTGTTGAACTTCATTAGGTTCCTCTCTGCCCAACTCTCCAACCTGTCCAAGTCTCACTGAATGGCAGCACAACCTCCTGGGGTATCAGCCACTCCTCCCACTTTTGTATCATCAAATCTGCTGAGGGTGCACTCTGTCCCTTCATCCACATCATTTAACAAGTCGAACAAGACCGACCCAGTACTGACCCCTGGGGAACACTGCGAGCTACAGACATCCAAGCAGACTCTGTGTCTGATCACAACTCTCTGAGCTCTGCTGTTCAGCCGGTTTTCAATCTACCTCACTGTCCACTCACCCAGCGCACACTTCCTGAGCTTGCCTGTGTGGATATTTTGGGAGACAGTGTAAAAAACCTTACTGAGGTCAAGGCAGCATGCACTGCTCTCCCCTCATCTACCCAATCAGTCATTTCGTCGTGGAAGGCTGTCAGATTGGTCAAGCCTGATTACCCCTTTGTGAATCTGCGGTGACTGCTCCTGATTAACTTCTTCCACGTGTTTAGAGGTGATGGCCAGGATAAGCTGTTCCATCACCTTTCCAGGGACTGAGGTGAGACTGACTGCTCTGTAGTTTCCTGGGTCCTCTTTTTTGCCCTTTTTGAAGACTGGAGTAACGTTGGCTTTCTGTTGAGGGCCTCATTAGCTCGGTCTTCCTGGTTGGGTGGCCTGTCTGTACAGGTGACCCCTAATGTCACCTGTCCCTGCCCTTCTCTTAATCCTGACCCATAAGCTCTTGGTCGCCTCCTCACCATCCTCAGGCAGAGCTCCATGTGCTCCAGCTGGTCACTGACATAGAGGATGACACCCCCTCCTCGTCTCTTCTGCCTGTCCTTCCTGAAGAGCCTGTATCCTTTAATTCCAACACTTCAGTCACAGAAGCCATCCATCCCACCACGTCTTCATGATGCCAGTGAGATCATATTCCTGCAGGTGTGCACACGCCTCTAAGTGCTTTTGTTTATTCACAAATGTGTGGGGGCATAGAGGCATGTAAGAAGGGTCCCTGATGAAGCTGATTTACTGGCTGGAATTCCTTTGTGCTGCTCTTCGGGTTCTCTCCTGCTGACTTGCCATCCATCTCCAGGCTCTGGGCATCTCTTGCTGGTGCTGACATCAAAAATCCAACACCTGGGCACAGCTTTTGCAGACAGGCCTGCTGCCTGTCCCAGGAGAAAGGTCTAGGCACTGGCACTTGAAGCCTGGTGATTTTAAACTGCTTAATCTCCAAGTATTAAGACCCAAAAAATCGGACTTTTTCCAGCTCAGCAGCCTTCGGGAGTTTACATGTCTGCCACTACTGGAGAGGGCAGATAAGCAGAAGCTGAAAAATTTGAAAAGCCTATAAGCCCCTAAATTTTGATTGCATGTGATTGACAGTGTCTCATGCTTCTCAGTTAAATCATCAAGGATCCATTTTGTATTTCCCCTTCTTCCTCCTGCTCTTGCTTTTGTTCTAATGAATGGCCTTAGGATTGGAATAAATTATGTTTTTAAACCTTAACTACTTAAGGTTTAAATATGACAATTTATTTATGAATGAAACAATAAAAATACTGTGGGATTTTAGAGTTAAAATCTTCACGTGAGCCATGACCTGCTCACAGTCCTCTGCTCCACCTTGATGGGAAAGAGGAGGGATGGTGTTGGCACATTTTTGTCTTAGCAGTGGAAATGCCAAATGTTACCCCTTTTGTACTGACCGATCCGTGATACTGAATTCTTTTGTATTCATTTTTGTTTAGAGTTCATTGTACCTCGAGTGAACCATTATTGGTTAGGTTGTCCACTTTTACTTCTCTGCCCTTCATCTGACCCAAGTTTCCTGCCTTATTCTCCCGTTTCTTGAGGTCAGGCTTCATTGTTCTTCTCCATACTTCTTTTTAAGGGCTTTTGCAGTTTATAGCTCGGGAAGTTGAAAACATTTGCACTTGCTGGTGCTTAATAGTGCTACACTTAATTGTGTGTATCTGACCGAGCTTTATAGAACTACTAACAGTATCTGGTAAAGATACCTAGTTTCAATTAGCATTTCTTAGTTTCAATTAGCATTTGCTGTGCATGTGGCAACAGTTTTACTGATCCTGCGGGGTTACATTTGGCGAAATGCGTTTATGAAGCCTTTGATTTTGGGTGGTGTGGGTTTGTTTTGCACTTCGGGGTGTTCATACAAAAGCTGTTACTGATTTGATTTCCTTATTTTCTGTGATGTTTGAGAATTTAGTTAAAAAATTAATGTTGCCAACGACTTCAGGCAGGCCTGGCCAGTGCTCTTAAATCTGCCAAGTTATACTAGAGTGTTCCCATGGCTGAGCACCACCAGGTCTGTGCTGTGCACTGAGAAGGGAATGGGAAGGGGGCTGCTAAAGCAGACACGAACAGTGATGAGTCCCATGGTCTGCTGCTTCATTCTGATGACCTTGCTAACGTGCAGCACCTTCCCAGGACTTCCCGTAGAGCTGGTCTCAGCAGCCTTATTTCTGTGTAATCTGAATTTATGGACACTTTTATTTGCAGTACATCGCCTCACTGATGGTTTTGTAACATCATTGTACTCAAACTGGTCGTGGTTGCTGTTCTTATCTTAGTGAAATAGAGACAATTCTGGATCTAATAAGATGCAGTTACTGCGAAATGCAAACATCGTTATACCTTGCATTTTGTTTACTTGTTTGCAGATCGCTGTGCTTTATGATACTGATTTTTTTGATTTTTGTGTTTCGTGTGGCAGCTTTGGTGTTTTATCCACAAAGGTGTTGATATGATCAGTCTCAACACTCGTAACAGAGTTTCTTAAAGATTCTGCAGTGACATGCTAGTGACAAAGAGAAAAAAGATCAGAGTTCACAGATACCTGTCGGACACCATTCTGTGTCTTTACCAACAATCTTGGCAGTATTTATCCTCTTCCTTATAAATCCCCTTTACAACATCATATATATATATATATATATATGATATATATATATTATTCTTTGTGAATATCAAGAGTAGAAATCTGTTCTATGAGTAGGATGATCACAGGTGGCTCACTCAAGCTGAGAATTTGTCCCTGTCCTCCTCCTAGCAGTACCTAGCATTTTTCAATGTTGTTGGTCCAAGGCTTTGCTGACAATATGCTTTAGTCCCAAATTTTTTATATGTGGCTGTTTGAGTGTCCTGAGCTGAGCTGTGTTCACAAGTCTTCGTTGAGTGAATTTCTTCTTGAACTTTTAATTTAGCTGTCTTTTGTAGGCTAAAATTATCTGTTTAGTAATCTGATCCTAGGATTTTTGTGGAGTTCCCCAGCCTGATAGTGTGCTCATACACTTCCTTGGCCTAGATTGGTTCTTTTCTTCAGGTTTTGAGCCAAGTTAAGTGTAAAGATGCATCTTTTTGAGAGGTTGTAGGTATACTTCTTGCATTATCAAGTACTCAAAGCATAACTGCTGAAGTGAAGGAAACTTTCAAGGGTTTTAAATAGATAAAATAATTCTCTACACTTTCTTGAAGATCTAAGCTGTTAGAATGTTAAAAGAGGTTGGCATGCTTTTACTGTTGGTAATCACTTTAGTAGAGGAGCTGGAAAAATGGAAACAGTATAAAAGCATTAGTGAAAAATAAGCAGCTGAACTGTTGAGAAATCCTGGCTAGATACCAAGAAGTAAAAATCTGCGGGGATGTTGGAGCTGCCTTTGATGACAGCAGCCTGTGGTATAGCTAGGGTGAGATTTTCATTGTTGCCTTTCATGTATCTATTTCAGTCATATCCAATGTGCAATGAAGAAATAGAACAAGTGGGTTGTGTACGATTCTTTTTTGCTGCTGTTGGTGGCACAAGCCTGAACACATTATGGGAAGCTAACTCTGAAATTATGAGACCTGGAAAATGCAGAATCTTCCAATGTGATCTCCATCAGCTGTTAATTCAGTAGCCATGAGTAATATTTCTTTTCTCTTTACATGTCAGTTGCTGATTCCAGACTTGATGTGACGTGTTTCTTTTCCTTTTGCATTCTGATTTGCAAGTGGTTGGTTTGGAGTCAGAATGCTGTTTAAAATCCTGACTCTGTGTATTTTATATAAATATACCTTCAACTATTTAATAACCATTTACTGCTTTGTAACATAACCAAATGTCAAGAAGAATGCAAATTGTTGGACTGCAGAACTACTTAAATATATGCAAATACAGTCATAGTGTTAAAAAATACTAAACATTACCTTTTTTTCTAGGGAATAACATATAGAACTGCAAACCAAAAGCAAGTTATTTAAAATTATAATTACTGCATATGGTGACTTTTCCGCTGTCTGATTTAGATGATTCTCTCCTTTTCAAACTTGTTGGCAATCATTATTTGGATTGCAGTTGATCCTAGGAGTCTTAACTTTTGGATCCAAGCCCCTTGCACTTATCACTACACAACAGGATGATGGTTTGGTTTGGTTTGGTTTGGTTTTGGCTTTGGGTTTTTTTGTGTCTGAAATATTTTGAAGTTCTAATATCTGAGGCACAAGCTTTTGCAGGTTGCTGAGGAGACAGTAAAGTGACACAGCTCAGAAGAAGAGCTAGTGGCATTAACATATGCTGAAGCAGTCTACTTTAAGCAATCTACTTTTACTATTCCTATTTTTGTGTAATCTCGTATGCAGTTAACCAATTTGACTTTAAGGCAGCAAGGTGATACTATCACTGCTGTGTCCTTAGGAGTGAAGCTGTTTTGTCTAGGGCTGGTTACCAGGGCTGGCATCACTGCAAGCTGTGCAGGCATTACTTTGGGAGAAATGCTTTCCAAAGGAGGTATTTCTGGCAGTGACATCAGATCACTTTGTATCTTTAAATGCCTGCCAATAAGTGAGCTGTGAGTTTGACCGTCAGTCATCGGGACAGGAACTTTCACAGCTCAGGCGTCTTGAGTGTCGTGGCAGTTGGATCTGTCTTGTGCTCCGAGGTGAGGGGGATTCGTTTGGCACCCTTCGTAGTCAGGGAGGCTGTGGGCTGCTCCATGCTGCTCCAGCTTGGCTTGGAAACTATGTAATTACAGCAGGATTTTTGCCCCCCAGCCCTTCTACCTTACGGGTAAAAGGCAGCTCTTCTGCTCTTGGCTGGTGTGTGAAACAGGCCCACGATGACTCCAGAGGAAACAATGTCACCTTGGCATTTGGTCGGTGTTTTTATTGGCACAGTTCCTTATGAATTAGTATTAATAACTCAGCCCTGCTTTTCCTAGCAAGTAGGAAACAGAATTTGCAAGGATGTTGTCCTCTTGAGCTTGTAATGAGTACTTGGGATCTTGTACACACATGCACATGGTGTGATCACCCATCCAGTGCACAAGTGTGCTCATGGAGTCAGCAAATGGGGAAAATGCCTTACTAAACTGCTCTGTTTTCAGACTGACAGTAATACAGCTTTAGTGGGAATGGTACATGTGACCATTTCCAGCAGTGTCTTTAAGGCTTCTCAAGTGGGAAGTTATGCTGGCTTTGAATCTCACTAGTCGTTCTTTAATACATAAATTGGTTGCTCTTACCAGGGAGCTTAAAAAATTCCATTTTCTTTCATATGGGGTGTTCTTTGTTTTGTGTTTGGAACACCTTTCAAATTAGTCATGAATTTGGGCGTTACGTTTTCTGGTGAGTATTGAGGGGAAAAAAATTACTGAGCTGCTCTTTTCACAGTGAGCATTGAGGGATTATCCGTTCATCTTGGAAATGCAGGGCTTTGTCTTGGTCCTGAGGTAAGTGGGCTGCTGATTGAGCTTGTGGTGTTGTTAAAGCCCGTCACTAAAGAGCCATTTGTTTTTCTGAGATTTCCAAAATGAAAATTTGGCAAAAATGTTATGTCTGGTACGGATAACAGGTCTCTTGAGGCAAGATACCCTGCTAATCAATGATGACATGTGTGAGAAAAGACATCATCTGTTGGATTATTTTTTTTTAAAGCTGTTTACCTCTTTCTTTACACTTCAGCAAGTTTAAATGTCTGTGTCCATATCTTTGGGGAGAAACACTGCTTCTTTGTGTACTGTATTGTCAGGAGTGGACTGGTAATCCATGCCAAGTCAGTGCCTTGATTTGACTTGATGTTGTAAAGCTTTGGTCTAAGTTATTACTGAGAGTAAGTTCAGCTTAATGTGTTACGTTTTGATAACAGTTTGTTTCCATGATACCCCTTTGGTGCATGCACAATACTTTGAAAAAATTCTATGGTGTTTTCTTCTTTGGTAATATTATTTATAGAGCTTTGATAATGTGTGTTTTCTGGAAGCCAATAACTTTTTAAAATATTGCAGTACCTGCTCCAGTCATCACTGCCACTGCTGCTAAAATGGAGGTGGTTTCAGCAGAAGTCAACAGCTTGCTCCCTGAGGAAATAATGGACACGGGCATCACTCTGGTGGAAGATGACGGCATCGAGGCAGTTATTGTGTCGTCGCCGATCGGAGACTCTATTCCCATGGAAACAGAACTGGAAGAAATAGTGAACATAAGCTCCACCAGCGACTCCTCAGCCACGACCACGGCCACAGCCACCACGGAATCGGTCACTGCCCCCGGCAGCCACTTGGGCGATGCGACAGCGAACGCCACGACCCCGACGCCTGATGTGAACGCAGCTGCAAAGCCCACCTTTCCCAGCGGCCTCCATAAACTTGGTGCTCAGACCCCCGTCACTATATCAGCCAATCAAATTATCCTGAACAAGACCACCGACATTAAAATAGGCAATCAGAGTATTAAACCGGATGGGCAAAAGCTCATTGTAACAACTCTGGGCAAGTCTGGCCAGCCTATTGTTTTAGCATTACCCCACAGCCAACTCCCGCAGTCACAGAAGACCGTGTCCCAAGCCCAAGGCGGAGACTCCAAGGTACAAGGCCAGCAGATCAAAGTTGTTATTGGAGGTCGGTCGGAAGTGAAACCCGTTGTTGGTGTCTCAGCTCTGACACAGGGAAGTCAGCTGATAAACGCTGCGGCCCAGCCCTCTGTCTTGCAGTCCCAGCAAGTAAAAACAGTGCAGGTAAAGTGAGTTATGCTGATGAAACATCTTAAAACCAGTTTTGTTGCTGCTGTCGTTGTCTGTTTCCTGCACTGATTGACACACTGTTGTTTTCAGCCTTTGCATTTATTCTTTGTATTAAAAAATACAATGCTGCTCTTAGCCCATGCTTTCATCTGTGGATGTGTTTACCATTATATGCTGTTTGCCTCCAGCTACTGTCTAGAATTCTAGGAATTTTCTCAGAGAAAGTGAACTATTCAGTAAAATGAAGATAATTTACTCATTATTTTCATTTTATTAAAATAAATTCTACATACTTTTGGGAAGGCTAAATTGAACTTTGTGTGCATGTTGTTCTTCATTCACAGTGTACACTTCTTATGAAAGAATAGCTTAAGCCTATCACATTTAGTTTGTTTAAATAAACTCTCTGAAAAAAACTTCCAGCATCTGAAAAAGAATAGAAAGGTATATCTTGTCTGCCTCAACTCTAGTTAAGCATGTCAGTAGATTATGATGGACCAGACACTGTCATAAGATGAACGCCTCAAGGTCTTATTCCCTATCTCTGGCATGGATCTTGAGATATTTGAAACCACAGAGAATCTGCTTGGATCTGAAAATGTGTTGGAAAGACTTAGGTTATGACTCAAAGGGTCTGATCTTCATCTGGTAGTAGTACAGAACTAAATATGAGTGACTTTGTTCTATTTGGCAGTGAGGCAGAAATAAGACCTCTTGAAGTGAAGGAAAAGTAGAACTCATTGCAAGTTATGGTGGAAAAAATATTTATTTTTGCTTCTAAATGAAGTAAGAAATTAAAACCCAAGTATCCTAATAAAAATAATCAGCTGCACACGAAAAACGACAAAGCTTAAAGTGTTTTGTTAGCCGAATGTTTCCTGACTAGTATTTTGTGGAAAGCAAATGTGAGCAACTCCCAAGATTTTTTTAAGCTGCAGATGGTTCCTGCACCAATTTCTATTTTTTCTTTTTTTTGCTACATCATACCTGTGGAAACATGTTTAATAATGGCTGTTTGAAATGTAAATTTTCTCAAGGGACTTATAATTAATGATCAAGGTAGAAAAATGGTTCTCGCTGTAGCCTTCATAAAAGTCTCTGCTCTTGACTCAGCATAGGAACGTTTGAGTGGGTCGGTTCCTGTTACTTCAGTTATTCTCTGCCAAATGACAAGTACAGGAAACTGAGGAGAATGACTTAGCTGTGATGTGGTTTTTGTTGCATGAGGTGACCTTTGCTATCACTGACTGAATACAGTGACTTGGCCCTTGACCTCTGCTGTTTGTCATTAGAAATTCTACAGTTCCTTGATAGAAGCTCTTACAAATGGGCTTGCATCCATTTATAAATCTAGTTGATTGCAGTTTGAGTAAAGTTGTTTTGTTTGGGTCTCTTTTTGTTAAACCATTGCTTCCATTTGCACAACAGGTTGAATTGTTAGTACCTGACATTCCTTTTTTTCCTGTAAGGAGAGGGAGAAGTAGAAATGAAAAGCAAGAAGGCAATGTTAGTACCTGATACTGCAGGGAAGATGATTACATTAGCACTTCACAGACAGTGCTTTTCCCTGTAGAAAATCACTAAAGTATCAGAGTCATCAGGCTGGGTGAGACATTCATGGTCTATTCTACAGGGGATGTAACCTGGACCTGGAGTCCCTGGCTTAGAAAATGAAGTCCTGCGTTTACCCTATCATCCTGAACAAGCCCCTTAGCTTCTCAGTGACTGGAAAAGGAGGCTGTGAATGCCTCCCTGCCTTCCCAAGGGTCTTGTGTGACTTGTCTCTTGGGGCTTTGTGAATCAGGTATTTCAGGTGGAAGGCAGCACAGTACTTTGGCTTGGTGCGGAAAAGTGGATTGGCTAAAGATTAGATGACAAAGACCTCATCAGTTCTTGTTACATTGTCACTATCATAGGGGCTTTGCATATCATTAGAGAAACTCAATTAGCCTTGCTATAGTCTAATTGTGGCAGTTGAGCTCTCAGCACTGGAGAGGTAATTGGTAGAGTTCAGCAAAAACCTTCTTGGATTTTCGCTCCTTCTCTGATTGCAGCTCTAGAGGTATGAGCCTGTGAGGTTTAAAGTGTGGCAGGACCTTTGGCCTCATCTATATCCAGAGGTTAATTACTGTCTTTTGGAAACTTGTCCTGATTTAGTTGCAACTATTGCCAAGGACATATGGAAAAAACTACTGGATAAGTGCATCTGCTTTCAGCCCGTGGCTTCTACCTCCATAGAGGCTTGACAGCAGTGATGTGCCTGCTGGTGTTACTACTTTAGTCTGCACTAAGCAGGAGTTTGGCCTTGCACTTGACTCTCAACCAGACGTCCAAACACATCACCATGGCTGTCATTAAGCTGGTCTGACTTGAACTTGGCTTGACGTGGTAACTGGCTCTGGTTTTAGCTGTTACATCGATGTCTCCATAGCATCACTGCTGCCACGGCAAGGCAGCTGCTAAGCCATCGTTGTGGCTTTGTCTCATCATGGAAAAGTGACCTTATGCACTCCCTAACCTCAAACTCCCACTCCTAGCTCAGTTTCTTCATCTCTGAAGTATGCTGTTCTCCTTTTCTATTTCTGAAGTCCCTGATTTTTCATATTATGCCAAATATAAATTACATGGAGGGTGCCTACATGGACAAGCTCCTGAGAAATCATCTAGAGAGTGGATTTATAATATGTTAGCTCCTTTGTGGTAGCTGACCAGGCAGGTATCCAGCAATAAATGTGAGGTATGGGTGTGCCTATTTCTGTATGAATAGAACACAGTTTGACAACCAAAAACAGAGTCCAGCCATATAAACTTGCTAGTTCATCTTTAGTGGAGAATGCTTAGGGAGACATAAATTGACTGCTTAAATCAAGTTGCCTGCAAATAAATCTCTTTACTTCTGTAGGGGAAGGAAGGTTGGTGTGTAAATATAATAATATTCTTACGGAACAGTGTGTTGCCCCAGGAAATACTTTTGCAGTGTAATTCAAAGAAACTTGGAGAGGCCATGCTTAGCTTACGTAGGCAGAGGAATAATGTTAAGCTTCTTGTGATTAGTATAGGCAATAGCAGAGGGCTCCAGAGAACTTGCTCTTTCTGAGTATCAGAGGGGCAGTCTGTCATCTTGATTATTTCCCCTGGCTTCTTCACTCTTTGCTGAAATGTGTAGTGAGTTTCCCACTGATGTAAAAGCTTCTCAAAGGTGGGTGGGGTTATCAAGTCTGGTGGCAAAACCTCAGAAAGCCTTGCTTGGCAGCAGGTAGAGGCAGAAGTGCTGTTCCTCACGTATAACCAAACATGTATGAGTCTTGTTATGTTTCCTAAGCCCTGAGAGTATTCACTTATTTATTAGATGGTCTTTGTAGACAAACAGTTCACCCAAAAAGCAGGGGCAAATTTGTCTGAGGAAGATACTACAAGTTGAATATGAGGGAAGCAGAGCTACTTGTGTTGACCTGCTCTTGTTTGGGGATTTTTAAGGTTTTTTTCTGAAATACTTCATCTTAATGGTAGCTAGTATTTTACACGTATTCATGTTAGTCATTTAAGCACACTTATTGACTGTTACTGGGAAACAACTGCTGTTGTCCAGAGCTGGCTCTTCCTGCTGGATGTTGATCATGTTGCGAGCCAGACTTTGCTCTCACTTCAGAGAGTAAAAGCAATAGCAGCTGAGTTGCAATAATACCTCATGGCAGGGTAAGATTAATTTAAGCAAAACAGAGAGCTCAAATCAAGCAGATGAAATGTGTGGAATTTATCAGAAATTAAAATGTGTGCAACTTAAAAAAAAAAAAATTGCTGATAAAGTGCCTGCTCATCTCTCAGCTGTGTGTGTGCTAAAAGAACTGAATCCTTGAAATGTTAAAATTACTTTGGGTTAAATTTGTGAACAGGGCCATGAATGAAGCTTCCTTCTACAAACAAATCATATTTTAAAGTTTTAGTTAATATATCTCCAAAAAGAGCAGGTTTATTTCTTCTGTTTCGTTTTGAGCCTTGGCAATTGTGTGTCTCCTATAAAAGCAGCTGATGTGCCCTGGAAGCAGCGTGTTTGGTCTGAGGTG
>JAWWLV010000144.1:16169535-16193803 GCA_035041135.1 Platyrinchus mystaceus
AGGCTTGGATTTGTTTTTTACTGAATGGCACTATTTCCTAAAGAAATCTACTGCACCAAGTCCCTAGGAGGAGTTGAATAAGCATCCCACACATGCTCTGGGATAGAATGTGTTTGTGGAAGTCAAAAACAAAGTTGTTGTTACTTCACCTGCTAACTGATCAGTCTGTGGATGTAAAGACAGTGGCAGACTGACTTCTCTCATGGCTCAACCATCTAAATTCCCATGGAAACTGGAGGTTGGTGAAGAAAGGGATGAGTGGGAAACCACTGATTTACATTTTATGCTCTATTATTTGATTCAAGTATACGTTCTGGGAAAGCATCTCAGCTTGAGGTAAGAATTTAGAGAGAAAATTACTGTTTGGGGGTTTCTTCTAGTGGCTAATTGGTACAAGATTAAAACAAGATCTCTTTTCTCTTGTGGCTTGTCATAAAAGGGGTCAAGGTTGCAAAAGGTCTCTTATGGGTTTTTGTTTCTTTCAGGCAAAAATAATGTGTTCTTCCATTTGCAAATGCATTGGCTGTAAAAATTTTGAAGAGAGCCCAGAGCGGAAGACGTTGATGCATTTAGCAGATGCTGCAGAAGTTAGAGTTCAGCAGCAGACTGCTGCAAAGACCAAGCTATCTTCTCAGATCTCAGATTTGCTGACAAGGCCAACACCAGCACTCAGTAGTGGTGGTGGGAAGTAAGTTAATGCTGCACATGTTTAAGTTGTTTCTCGTGTGGGTTTTTTGATGTACAGGACAGGTATGCCTGTCATCTTTCAATCTTGTCTGTGTACGCTGTAGAAGCAGGAGCAGTCAGGTGAATGGAGCTTTTTTGTTCCCGCCTTCTGTGGGACCTGGGGCAGGCCAAGCTTAGCTGTAACTAAGCATTGTCTTCTCTTCATTGCCTGTGTGCTCACAGAAAGCATGGAGTACAAGTGTCCCATTTACTGAGAGGATGCAATCCTTGAGCCACCTGTGTAAATAAAAGCTGGAGAATGGTTCTGTCTACCTGGGCATTTCAATGACTGTTCCAAAATGTCCATCAGTGGAGGCAGGCACCAAAGCATAAAGGCCCACCAGTTAATTTGACTGTTGTTAACTGGGGCTTATTCACTTCCTGTAGCTTGTCTAAAGGCTCTTGGAAGCAATGGGACAAATCAAATCTCACCAGCCCATGTACTAAGAAGTTGCCCCACCCCTGAGTTAGGTGCCTGGTGTGTTTTTGCAGAGACTAAGGGGATCTTTCTTTGTTTCAGGCTGCCCTTTACGTTTGTAACCAAGGAGGTGGCCGATGCAACCTGCGAATGCCTTCTTGCGCAGGCCGAGCAGGCGGAGAAGACGGGCAAGTCAAAAGCTGCAGCAGAGCGCATGATCCTGGAGGAGTTTGGACGCTGCTTGATGAGGGTTATTAGCTCTGCAGGGAAGTCCAAAGGTGACCCTTGTGCCATGAACTGCTGACTCATGCACATGAGCCACAACGAAGCGGACTGAAACAGAACACTTAAGGCACAGGGACACTTTGGTGTAGCATAAAGGATTTAATAATATTTGTTAATTTGGTGCTTGTTGTAAATTGACCAGTGTAAGATTGAAACAAGATCTTTTTTAACAAGATGTAGAGCCTTTTAAATCTTAGCTAAATCCTCTTCTACTTAAGACAATGCCTAAAGGTCAATTTTTCTTCCCAATGTACAGCTTTTACCCTGGGTTTCTTAAAAATTAGATGTGTTCTCCCCTTTCCCCCAGAATAATTGCCTGAAGGGCATATATAAATTATTATAATATATATTATTTACAGTGTATGGATTTGCATCACTTTGTGCACACAGGAAAACACAGGTGATGTCAACAGGTGGGTCATGCTTTTGGTGACAGACCTGTAATAAGGAGGTACCAGTGTATCAAAGATAATTCTGAAAGGAAGCATGTAAAAATGAGCATTCAAATGGAAGGTAGTACTTGTATTTAGGACCTGACACAGCATGTTCCTTTAGTGCACAGAGCACTGTGAAATACCTAGGCAATAATACAGAGGGGTTGCTTGCAGATTTAGCATTGAGCAAGTTGTGGAGAATCTGGCTGGAGTGGGGCCCAAGGAGTTTATAGGCAAATGGAATTAATGGGAATTTTTGATAGGACTGTGGCTGAGAGCTCAGGTGTTTCTTAAGATGGAACTTGAAGGCTAAGACAGTGGCCTGTTCTCAGAAGTGATGCCACGTGGCATCCATGCCACAATGCCAGACTGTCTGCCCAGCGTAGTGTTACCTAAGTGTGCAGCAGGTGGATGCTGTTGCTTAGGTGAAGATTGGTTTTTCAGAGGCCTGCAGCAACCTAATCTCTCACTGGAAGTAGGGCTGTGCAGTCCGTTGTGTTTTCTAGGATCAAGCTGTAGCTCTGGAAGTTGCTTAAGCCTGAGAAGCTGAAGTCATGGGAGATGACAATCTGCATCTGAATCGTCCTGCAAATGCAGGTAGGGATCATGTTCAGCCTGGCTGTGGGTATTCAGGATGCTGCTTCTCTGTACCTTGGCAATTCTCTTTGCATAAGGGCTTTTTTCGGGTTGTTGAGAATAATTGTGAGAGCTGTGATCAGAGATGCTAGCACAGAATCAGGATTGCTACGAAAACAGACACACAGATCCTTTTACACTAGATGGGGGGCAATCAGCTATAGCTGGGTATAGACTAAGGCAGGGGATTTTTTTCAGTATTTGTTACAGGCAATCTCAGATCACACTTTTGATAGTGGAACACATTTGCAAATTAACCTGGTAGGTTACTTACCTATCCTGAACATCCATTAACCATGTTTAATCACAGGCGTTTTTATTACCTGTTTCACTGCAGCCTGAACTAGCTATGTTTTTCCAAAAGGTATTTTGTATTCCTTCTATTAAAACTGTAAATACAAAGAAATGCAGCAGAGCTCTTTCTCCAGGCTTTCTAGCAGGGCTAGGCTGGGGAAAAGTAGAGCCTAGGCAAACCAGCAGCAGAGATATGTGCCTATCCGTGTGAAGGCAATAGGATGGGAGGATGCTTCACCTCACAGCCCTGTGCACTGAGCCCTTGACCAGTGCCTCCTCAAAATGCCTTGGAGGCATGAAAGGGCCTGGGAAGCATCCAGCAGCAGTGCTGGGCCCACTGAGTGGCTGTTGCAGACAGGGCTTGGCCTGCCAGTCACTGTCTGAAGGGCTCTGTCTGCCATTAACATCTCTCTGAGCATAAATAACAAGTATATTTGTGCATATCTCTGAAAAAGGAATACACCTCCTGTGTACGTAAATGCCATTTTTCTCATGATTAGGATTTGGATTTACTAAAAAAATCAGTGCGGTAACTTTACCTGTAGATAGTGCGGATATTCCGTTTACTCCTAGTGACCTAATATAGTATGTCCAGTAAGATTTGTATAAATGTAAATTAGTGTAAGTGAATAAAGTAATACCTACTTACGTTATTTTTTGAACAGATTGCAATATGCCTTTTGTTTAGACTTCAACCCATTGTTAATTTTGTATATATTCCGTGTCTTACTCTAAATTGCACCTTTTGTGATGTGTATTTATATACAGTGTGCAAAAGCACTTGTGAAATTTAGATTACAGTTGTAATTATGTATGATGGCATTGCTGGAGAATATTTTGCTTGTAAAGACTTTGAAGGTGCAATCAAATGCTCTTAGTTCTTCTATTTTGTTTTGAACAAGCTTTCTCAAATATTAAGCTTGGATTCCTCTCTCCCCTCTCCCTGGTGTAGAGTGTGTGAATTGGTTTTTGTACTTCCTTAGCCATTTGCATCAAACTGCTGGACAAGATTTACAGTCATCCAGTTCATCCAGTTAAATAAAAATAATTGGGAATGGGGCAAGGGTTCATTTTATAGTTCTGTTTACATCCAAAAGTAGAAAAATGAAATTTATATTTACAAGACCTATTCAAAAAATACACTTTTCTATATTGTACAAATAAAACAGTCAGATAAATCACAAAAAATAAACATTTATACTATTCTGTAAATACGATTTTTTTTGCACTCCTTTTCTTCAGCACTGACAAATACACACAGAAGGTTTTTCACTGAAATATCAGAATTATTGTTAACACTATGTCCACTTCTGATGCAAGTACTGACTTGCATTTTCAGTATGAGACCAAGTCCTACCAGAGGTAAATATCCCTTGGTTACTGGTGTATTGCCATGCACAGCAATCCCATTTCATAACTACTCCTATTGGGGCTGGAGGTGTAGGCAATGCAAGTGTTACATTACATGATTGCAACCACTCTACCACTGGGATTTTGGCAGCATTTTGTCCTAAAAATCACATATATATTTCACTCCCATATATATATATATGGGAGGGAAATAGTTTCCTGCAAAGTCTCGTGTAGCTGGAATTGGCTTCATGACAGTGGTGGCTTCAACACGGCTCTTTGCACAGGTAATTGGAGTTGAAAAAACCAGTCTGCATGTTTTGGATTGTTCCTCCCAGCAGCGACTGCTTGAAGTTCTGTGGTGATGCTGCTCTCAAAGCAGAGCTTGAGGAACTGAGTGCAGCAGTCCTGCTCCCACCGTGCATCATTAGGACTAAGGGGAGGAGGAAGAACCCAAACCAACCAGGGACAGTTTTGTCAAGTCACTGGTAGGCAGAACGGCACCTTTAATTATTATTCCTGCCCTAGGACATGGTGGATCACCATTTTTCATCCCATCTCCATCATGAAGCTTGAAAGTAACTAAACGGCAAGTTTGGTGGGAATTAGTTGCCTTCTGTCTCTATGGATGCAACTGCTGTTCTGCACAGTAAAGGGATGCCATTTAGTAGCAGTCACACCAAACCTTCTTATTCCTGGTAAAGCACTGGAGGCAGTTTCAATTGCCATGGAAATGAATTAACTGAAGAAGCCTGTCCTACTTGGTGGCATCAAAGCTATGATTCAGGTCATCAGTGGAAACATCAAAAGGAGACTCCCTTGTGTCCTGGGCTGCAGAACACAAGTTTGAGTAGGTGAGCTCATGGGGCCTTGAAATGGGACCTGAAACACTCGCCCTGCTGCAGCACACCAATGTACAACTCGAGTGCCACTTTCTTTTCACATCTTTATTTTGCTTTTAAGGTAAAAGCTCTTCAAGCTTTCTTGCCTGTGGCTTTTATAAAGCAGACGTGTTTTGGTGAAACCAAATTGCCAGCACACGTGACCTCCCCCATCCGCATGGAATATGCATCAGTTTTCTCCTGGCAAGGGCGCTCACAGCATGGAGCCACCCAGCACCTCTAGGGGACACTGCAGTGTCTCCCACCACTGTCCCAGGCATCTCAAGCAACCATTGCTCATCCTGACTTGCCACGCAAGTTTCATGAAGCGTGTGGCTGCTTTGCAGGATTGCTAGATGGAACACAGGATCAGATAAACCTCCTTGCTTTGCTTACTCAGACTCCGATCAGATGCTTTGCCGTGGCCCAGCACATCACCGTTTATCAACACCAGTTTTGCTGGCCAAATCATGGGAAGACACGTGTTGCCTCGATCCAGCCATCGCTGAGCCTCAGCAGGGCACAGCCATCCTTGGAACAGCAGAGAACTCATGACCCCACGTGAGTACAGCTTGACTGACAGCTACCCAGTGGTGATGGAAATAAATGTCTCCCCTTCAGTCTTTTCAATCTGCGCCTTCCACAAGGGTATTTCAGCTTTAGGTGTTGTGCAGGGTTTGTTCTGATGTTTAAGTAACATCTTGTTATTTCTTTTATTAAAACTGTATAATGGTTGTTGATGCTCAACTCCCCATCAAATAAATGGTTTGTGAGTGTGGGAAAGAGAGGCCTTTCTCCCAGAAGCTCCTGGAAGACTTCCTGTTCTATAGACAAATGCCACAGCATGGTATTTTTGCTGCCATCCCCTACATTGCTGTACCACTTCAGAACTCGTTCTGAAATGCTTGCTATGTGGTGCACACTTGCTGAGGGCAGACTCACGCTGCCCAACTTTTTTATGTACAGCACTGACCTGCACTTCAGCCTGCTCTCATCTGAGTCAAAGAGGGAAGCAAGACAAGCTTCACATTGCAATTCCGAGGCCAACTGCTCAGCCACAAAGCCCGTGGTGCAGGTGACGCTCCGTGCGTGGAGTGACAGGTCCGTCAGCGCGTTACTCAGCGCAGAGCTGTGCAAAAGGAGGCCGGCACAGAAGGGGTACTCTGTTGCCGGTGCCCTCCCATGAGCTGGGTTATACTGAGCCCAAATGCTGCCCAGGGTCAGATCTCTGCTACAGGACAGGGATACATCCAAGGAAGTCACGCTGCCCGAGCCACTGCCGTGTGGTGAGCCTGGTGACAGGCTGAAGCTGGCCAGCAGTTTGTGATAAGCAGCCTGGAACACCGTGCAGGTGGGGCTCCCACTGGTGCCACAGGCCTGCCGGAGGGCCCGGAGAAACAGCTCCAGTGCATCCAGGCTGAAGGCGTAGGTCTGGAGGTGGTGGGAAGGAGTGCCTTCTGGACACGTGTAGTTGGAGTAAAGCCACTTGAGGCTTTCAGCATTGAGCAAAAGACTCAGAAATCCTAGTTTGCGTTTGCTCTTAATAATGTATCTCCCCACAGAGTCTGTTAAGGTGACAAAGAAGCTCTTGGCCTCACTGAAAAGGTTGCTTATTTTGGTGTAATTTCCAGCCAACAAAGGCACCTTCAGTCCCTTTCCATAGGGACCTCTGCCACAAAATACATCGCACAGAGAGCTCATCAAACGCACAAACTTGACAGTGCCACTGCAGTCTTGAAATGAGGCCAGGCCCAGCTTCTGGAGGTGTTCTAGGGCATCGGCAACACCCTCACTGAACAGCAGTGTAGCAAGGTTGACCTTCAGGTGGTAACTCTCTATGCTCCCAGATCTGCCTGACCCGGGACTGCATGGCTCCAACACCCTCTGCTCCCGCAGAGCTGCCAGATCCACCACATGCTGCCACCACATGGTGTCACTGAGCCACTCTACTTTCTGGAAGCACTGCAGAGCGTTCCTTATCAGCTGGAGCGCGTGACAAACATCAAAGAAGTATGTGATGCTATGAGCAGAACCAGGCGGATGTCGGAAAGTGCACCGAATCCTTTCAGGATCCATCCTGATCCCCAAAGCTCTGGCGGTCTCAGCACCGCGAGCAGAGGCACCCGATGTCACAGCCAGGACCGTGATCCCAATGTTATTCAGCTTACTGATGGTCTGATGGAAGAGCTGAGCAAGCAAGCGGCCGGTCATGCTGTTCACAAAGAAGTACCCAAGTGGAGCTGTCCAGGGACTGGAGATGCCAACTGCCATGAGGATTATCGCTTCCGAGGCCAGCGGAGCCTCATCAGCATCAAGGACGCCTGCTCCCAGGTCAACAAAGCCTGTCAGGCGCCTGGTCTGCGGGTCCCACTCCTGCTGCTTCTGCAGGGACATGTCTTGTACCATCACAGCACAGCAGCAGTAGGCCTGATCCCCTCTCTCCACCTTTTCCTGAAGCCGGAGAAAAATGTCATTGCTGAAGCCTGCAGCAGCCTCATTATTAGACAGCCAACTGGAAAAAAAGGGATGATGCGATTCTGAGACGTGATTCTGAGAAAGCTGAAGCAACAGTCAGCACCTTTTACCCCTCAGGATGTGGTCAGCCATGCCTGGAGCTGTGCAGGCTGACACAGAGTGTAAAACCAGCAGCCCTGCCTTTCTTAATAGCGTGAGTTTGTTTTCTTGCATTCTAGTGATGGGAAGCCAAGGAAAGTACCTTGTATAAAATCTCATGATTAACAGGGAAAAAAAAAATTACACCCAGAAGTGCAAATCAGGCTATGTACAGAGCCAGCAACAGCTGTATGCTCTCCTTCCCAACTGGCTTTCTCCACACTGGACATTGTAATCCAGATTAGAAGATGTGAAACCCTCAGCAGTCCATGTGGAATGCTACTCCTCCCAGTACAGTATACCCTGTCCACTATCTCCTGCCACCCCTTTGAGAAGATTCCTTGGAGAAAGCTGTGTAAAACCCCCATAGGCTGGCATGGACAACGTGTGTATCTTTTGGGCATCCTCCAGCTGCCCTACAGGAGTCTGAGGCTCTAAACCTGCAGGGGGAGAGTTCCTTCAGCCTTTGTTTTGTGTGTTGTTACAACCTCTTGTTGACAGGTCTGACAGCACTTCAGGTAGTAAATTCTGATTTACTACCTGAAGTAGACACAGTGCAGGTGTGTTACTGTTATGCTGTGACCCACATGCGGGAATGCATTCTAGCTCTCGAGGGCTGTCAGTGTTCCTTGACATCTGCTTTCCACTCTGCTCCTATTACTAAAAACAAAGCAGGGAAAAATTCCTACCGTTGAATTACTGCTCTTTGGGACAGATCTGTTACACCTACTTCTACAGGAGTACCCGGAAATACGTTCAGAATGAAGGAATGAATAAAAACTTGCTTTGTCAGGCTGCAGGGATGAGGGAGGGGAAAAATCTTCCGCAGATAATCATAGGCCTTAATATGGTAGAGGTGGAGAATACAGGCAAATTGCTTCATTTCTGGCGAGTATTCTGCCATCTGCCTCCAGCTGTGCAACTCGAAAGGCAAATCTGCTCGAAAAGAAATCAGAAGAGGTCAGCTTCAGTGAAGCAAATAAAGGGCTCATAACAGAGGGATGCATAATACTAGTACACTGCAGAACACAAGGCAATGGGGTGGCCTCTGGAACCACTCGGTCCTGAAATCTGGTTTTCAGTAAAGACTGCGAATCTTACACGTGGGTGCTGCTTAAAAACTGACGTAGCAAGAAAGAAGCCAGCAACTTACAGCTGAACTCCATGATTTAAAATGGCTTCTTCGGGTTAGATCATGAATGTTAACAGAATTCACTTCTGGGCAGCACAAAAGACAAGGTTTTCCTAGTTAAATACACTCTATTCTTGAGTCACGTGACAACTAAATGGTGACAGTTTCATTCACCATCCTTGGTTACAGGTCTGACCTGAACACTGCAGCCAGCCTCAAAGCAACTGGAGTTTTTGGGGAGTCTCTAATCCTCTGTAGGATTGGTTGCTGTATTCCGGACCTAGAAAGCACAAATCTAGGAAGTCCTGGGAGCCTAAGAGTCAGGGATTACCAGCACCACACAGTCAGGCAAAGACACAAAACCGGGATGAAGGAGCGAGCACACGCTCTGTCTACCTCAGCAAGCGTCCCTTGCAGTACCTGAAAACTGCGCCCGCAGCAAACTCACGATTTCCTCAGGAAGCTGCCGCTTCCTCACCAGCATCCTGAGGAGGCTTGCCACGGTCCGCGGAGTGTCCGTGGGGCGGCCCCGCAGGCTGTAGTTGTGGTCCCCGTCGGGGGGGCCGCGCAGCGACTGCTTCGGAGCCCTCCCGCCGGTCCTCCTCCTCCTCCGGCCGGCGCCCGGCGGCTCCTGGCGGGGGAGGGAGAGGGGAGGTCACGGCACACGGGAACACCCCGCGGGGAGGGGGCGAGGGGAGCGCGGCCGGTACCGCCCGCCCCGCCCCGCACCGCACCGGGGGCAGGAAGCGGGAGGGCACGGCCCCCCGCCGCAGTTTCCGCCGCAGCCCGAAGCGCTCGAAGTCCCCCTCGGCGAAGTGCCGGGAGCAGAGGATGGCGCCGGGGCCGGGCAGCCACGGCCGCCGGCTCTGCGGGTCCACGCGGTTCACGGCGCGGATCCACGCGCGGCGCTGCGCGGCGTCCACCGGGAACCTGCGGCAGACGGAGGAGAGAGAGAGAGGGATGGAGGGATGGAGGGATGGGTGGAGGGACGGGTGGAGCGCGGGAAGCGCGGCCGGGGCGCGAGGGGCGCGAGGGGCGCTCGCTCACTGGTGGAAGGAGACGCCGCGCTCGCGGCTCCGCGCGCTGTCGCGCGCCGTGCAGCCCCACGCGGAGCAGCTCCGCGTCATGGCGGAACCCGCGCGCGCGCGCGCTCCCGGCCCGCCCTCCCGTTGGCCGCCACCGCCCCGCGCGCCCCGCGCGCCCGGCCCGCCCCCTTCCCCCATTGGCTGGCGGCGCCATCGCACCGCCGCCCCATTGGGCGCGAAGGCGTCCTCGCCGTCCGGGGGGGGGGGGGAGCGGGCGGGACCGGGAAAGGAAGAGAGCCAACCGGGAGCGGCGTACTCGGGCGGGCGCAGCCAGTGGTGAGCGGCGATTCTCGGGGCCAATGGGAGCGGCGCTCCCCACCCATATATATACCGGGGCTGGGCGCACCTCCCGCCTTTCCCGCCGTGCCGCGGTGCGGGGCAGGTTCGCGGTGCGGCCCGGGCGGCGCCCGCCCCAGCCACGCCGTGTGCCCGCCCGGCGGCCGCGGAGCCCGGCGGTGGGGGGGGCGGCAGCGCAGCTGCGCCTCGGCTGCCGCGAGAGGTGGGTCCGGCGCCGACCCCCCCCCCCCCACCTCCCGGCTGTGGATGCCGGCTGGTCGCTCCCTCGTGCTGTGTCTCCCGCCCCGCCCCTGTCCGATGATGAGCCTCACTGCTGTTCACATCATGAGCACGCCATGATTACTCCCTTAGAGCTGAGGACAGGCGGCACCGCAGCCCCTGCGCTGCCGCCGCTCCCCCTTTTTTCCCTTCTCCTCTCCTCCCCCCGCCAGGGCTCCTCTAGATCCCCTAACTCCTGTCTCCCTCTCCCCCAGGGCTCATGGCTGCGCCTGCCCCGAGAGACGCGGCGGAACAATCCCGAGGAAGGAGGCGGCTGCACATCCCCATCTATACACACACACACATCACCCCAACCCACCACCAGCCCCACACGGGCTCTTCCCGCCGCGGGAAGGCGCGTCCCCGTCCCCGGCGCCGCGGCCCGGAAGGCGCGGGGCGCGCCCGGAAGGCGGTGTTGGCCGGGGGGCGGTGCCGGGGCTGCCACGTTGGAGCGGTCCGGGAGCGCCTGAGCGCCGGGGACGCGGGGGTGAGCCGGGTGAGGGAGGGAGGGGTGGGGGGGGAAATCCCGGCTTTCCGCTCGTTTTCCCTTTCGGCTCCGGGTGGGAAGCGGCGGTGGGCGCCGGTCCCGCTGGCCGCGCAGCGTGTTGCCGAGGGTGGGGGGGGGTGTTGAAATAAGACCCAAAAAATGGGCTGCTTGAGGGTGTTTGGCGGCAGGGGGTCCAGGGAGGGTTTTCTTGGGAGCGGGTTTGTTTCGTGGGTCAAGGCAGAGAGCTGCTGTAGGGTGCTGGATCCCTGGGTGCTGCTGGAAGAGGGGTTTTCGCAGCAGTTGAGGGTTTGCCCACGTTTTCCTGTGTTATGTCCAGCAACCATCAGTTTCCCCTACGTGTCGATGTTACTCTGCCAACGGGGGGTTGTTCCTCCCTTCCCCCCTGGGTGTGCTCTGGAGAGGATGGCTGAGGTGCCTGTCCGTGGGATATCTTTTGGAGAACGGTCCCTCTGGCAGCTCCTGCCAAGTCCTGGTGCAGCAGCTGAATCCGTGGCAGTGCACCCTCACCATGCTCTGTTTAAGCATCACCTTTCTTGGTCTTTATTTTTTAGCAAAATGAAGCTGAAGGAAATAGATCGTACCGCCATGCAGGCATGGAGCCCTGCCCAGCAGCACCCCATTTACCTGGCCACAGGTGAGTTTTTGGGAAGCACGGATTAACAAACCTCTGGCTATGTGCAGTGGCTGCCCTTATTGAAAGTTGTAGGAGTTACTTTGCGTCCTGGAGGCTGGAGCAGGGTATAGATTGTGGTGCCTTGAGTTCTCCAGTTGTGCCAGCATGAAAACATGCTTTGCATTTTGCAAGTGACAGCAAGCCATCCTCCTCTTTCTTCCAGGGGAAGGTGACAGCAGTCCTAATTTCTGGTCACCTGTGGCTTTTTTGTAACTGATAATTTTCTGTGCATCATCAGGGAGAGAGAGGTACATGCCCAAAGCTTTTCCTGCTGATATTGGTTAAGAAACACCCAAAGGGTGAACCACAGGGAGAAGAGTTATGTAGAACTGCATCTAATTAACAGAAACAGAAACCTGACCCCCATCTTTTTGCAAGGATGTTGCTTTTATGTCCCTCCTTGTGCTGTTTTTGCAGTCAGTGCTTTGTGTATTGTGGCTTTCTCACTGCCAGGCGTGCTTCCTCGCAGGTACATCAGCTCAGCAGCTGGATGCCACCTTCAGTACAAGTGCTTCTCTAGAAATATTTGAGTTGGACTTATCAGATCCTTCACTGGATATGAAGACCTGTGCCACATTTTCCTCCTCCCACAGGTAGGCAGTGTTGTAAGGGAAAAGTAACATCTGTGGAACTGTTGTATGTGGTGTGTGTGGAAAAGTCACTTCATGTGGTTTATCTGAACTTGTTGAGGAGAGGACCAGAAGTTCAGCTCTGAAAGATGAAGGCACACGAGCGCCACTGATGTTGTAGGGCAGTGAGCTTGGACTCCAAGGGATTGCAAGCAGCTCATGCTCGGACATAAACCTAAAATATCTGACACTGGCTGGAAGGTTTGAGTGTGTATGTGGAGCCTCTGGGATTCACAAGAGAACAGAAGAAAATGTGAAATTGTGAAAATACAGTGCTTACTTTTCCTATTGCCCCATCCTGTTTGTATTTAGGCATTTCAGGGAGGCTCCTATAACATAACTAAATCGGGTCATGTTCCCACAGCTGGGAAGCCAAGTTTGACTGTACAGCTCCATTTAGTGCTTAGTTCCTTACTGTATGCTCATCCAGAGAAACATTATTAACATCAGAGCATCCAGTTTCCATCTCAGCAGCACTTGTAGCAGCTCTTTGGCAGCTGGTCCAGTGGCTACTGCTCCTTGTGGGTGAGACATCGACAGTCTCTGTGTAATGCCCTGCACTGTGGGCAAAGCTGATGTTAACGTGTCCTGCTGACCTGCTTGGAGCAGGGCGAGGTGTTTGATCTTTTAGAATTTCATTGTTCTACTTTGTTTTAACTATGTCTGAGATTTTTTTGAGGCTTGCCATTTGTTCATTGAATTTCAAAGAACACTCTTTATAGCCAGGATGCAGTGCTTCTATGAAAGTACCTCCCTTGATGAGCAACACAAGAATTTGACTTTGCCCCAGAAAATGCATTACAACGGAGGTCGAGAGTTGTTTTTTTGTTTGTTTTTTATTTAAGATAAGATAGCAGTGTATACATCAGGCTTTATTTTGGTTTGCAGCAAGTGAAAATGTCATGGTGATTAGACTCACAAAAGATAAATCCCTGCCAAGGAAAGTTTTGCACTGCTCTTGTAGAACCATACTTTATCTTGGAAAGAGCAAAGGGCAAGAGGAAGGTAGTTGAACAGTTGACTCAGATTTTTTTGTTCCTTACTCTTTTCTGCCTTCATTTTGGATTATCTGAAGTCCTGTTCAGTCTTGCTGGTGGTGCCTGGACAACCCTGTCAGTCACTCCGTTTCTCGTCAACTTTCATGGTTAGGTGCAGAAGTATAAAGATCATACCCAGGGAATGGGACTGTCTGATATCACAGACCAATTTCCTTTTGTAGTATCATTCTTTGGGGAACCCCCACTGTAATCTGAAGAGTGAGGGACTCTGCATTTGGCTGTTACAGTATTTCTCACCCAGCATATGCTCTTTGTGTAGCTTCCTGCAGGATGTGTTTTATCCTGCTGAAGTTGCTGTGATTTAAAGAAATTACTTGAAGACTTCCCAGAGATAACAAAGAGATTAATAATAATACAGTGAATGCTAAAGTAGCTCCTTGCCACCTTCCAGTCTATGTGGGTTTGCTTTCTGTCTTTGCATAAGAGCTGATGGGTAACTATGTCATTTTATTAGAAGAAATTCGTTCCTTGCATGGCTAAATACACAAGAATTCTGTTTTGCTTATGTAGCAAGTTCACTGAGTTGAAGGAAATTTGAGTATTTACAGAGGGACACAGTGGTGCAAAAATTCTTAATTTCTGGAAGTATGTTTAGTTTCCTGTGATTTAGGCGGGATAATAGACGTCCAAGAGATGTGTCTTGGAAACCAGTTGCTGAGCGCCTGGTGTGGCAGATGAAATGCTTGCACATCCAAAAGCACAGATACGTGAAGGAAGGTGGAATTTTTCTAGTTCCACCTTTTTTTTCCCCCTTGTGTGAAGCTGCTGGCTAATGGCAAAGGTTTTTCTCCAGGCTGCAGTTGGTTGGGCTTACAGTCCTTACTTTGAGTACTCTTGTTGTTTTGCAAAGCTGAGCTCAAAATCATGTGCAGCTGGGAGCACTTACTTGCTTTTGCAGCCAGGAGATTAGAGATGTTATCAGTTTCCAGATTATTGGTTGTTCGTGTTGTGACTCTGCGTCTTTATTAATGAGCAGAATTGGGACATGTCTTTCTGATGGAAGGGGTTGGAAGTACGGAGACTCATCCTTAAGGAGAAATGCAGGCAGTGCTTTTCTCTGACATGTCTGCTCTGCCTGTTTGCAGCAGAGGCTTTAGCTGGGGTGAGCAAAAAGTGGAATCATCCTTCTGTGGGGAGCTGGTGGCGGATGGTTGTAGACTGTGGCGCTCTCTGTGCCTTACAGGTACCACAAGCTGATCTGGGGCCCGCACAGCATGACCGTGGGGGAGAGAGTCTCTGGAGTCCTGATTGCTGGGGGTGAAAATGGTAATGTCATCCTGTACGACCCAGCCAAGATCATAGATGGAGACACCGAAGTAGTAATTGCCCAGAAAGACAAGCACACTGGACCAGTAAGAGCCCTCGATGTCAACATGTTCCAGGTTGGTTTTCTGCTGTTCTTCATATCACACCGTCGTAGAGCACTGGCCTATCTTCATTTGTAACCTAAAAATGTTTCTGTTGCTTCCTGTGCCATGAACAGTGTGAACTAAATTTAGTGTTTGAGTGTCTTGTTTGTATTTAGTAAGGAAATGCTGTCCTGTTGCTGGCATTTCAGGATGGGGCATGAAAGCGTTTGAGGTGTCTGCTTCATTCCTTCCCTTTGTCAGTTTGCATTGTCAATTTATTGGTCTTTTAGCTCAGCTTATGTGTAAAGTAGAGATGGCCTTCTGTGGTGTCTTTAGCCACTCTCCTTTTTTAGCTTCTGTGCACCGTGCCAGTATTGTTCTCATCGCACAGGAAGTAATTATGGGCTCTCACTCATACTTATGGAGAGATCAGATTTCAGGTATCTCTGGGAATTAAGTAGGATCCATCTTCAAGACCTCTAAGTATTGTTGCTTGGAAAGAGGAGACAGCAAAACACAGCCACTTGGCCTTTTTAGCAGAAAGGCTCTCAAAACCAACAAGCTTTCCCACATCACTAATGAGCATTTACTTCCCACTAGATACAGTGTGTTGGTTTTTCCTGGTTCCCACCAGCTGTGTGAGAACTGAGTTGAATTCACTCCCTAAATAACACTTCTGTCCCTGCCCTCTTGCTTTCAGCAAGGCTGCCCTGTGTCCATTGTATCTGCTTTGAATTGCTCCCTTCCCCTTTCTGCCTGTTATGAAGTCAGGACTTGCTTGTCGTCAGCCACGAGATGTGGTCAAAGGGCACTTGGTGCCCTTGGCTCATGTTGTCCTGCCTGGACTTTTGCATCCCAGATGCAGGAGTGCCCTGGGTGGCTGCACTCACCAGAGGCACAAATGCCACTCTCTGTCTGGAGCAAAGCTCTGTGGTGGCCACGGCTGCAGCGCAGCTTCCTCCTCTGCCCCTTCGCACAAGTGTCTCCGCTTTTCCCTGGCCCGTGTGGCTGTGCCCTTGCAGCCCCTTCCTGAGTGTTTGCTGTGCACTGGAGGAGCACTCCACAAATTCTGGTCTTAGCATGCCAGCCTAGCGTGGAGTGTGAGTGTTTTTTAATTAACTCAATCTTACCTGAAGTCTCAGAAAACCTTGCCTTTTTTTACTAAGCTGCTCTGTGTGAGCCAAAAGCTGTATCCTGAGCTGACAGGGCAAATCAACAGAGTCCTGCGGATCTGATGCCTCCCTGCAGCTAAGACTGTGAAAGCTGATGCTGAAAATACTCTTAATGTCTGTTAATGTGTCTTACAGACTAATCTGGTGGCCTCTGGTGCTAATGAGTCTGAAATCTATATCTGGGACTTGAACAACTTTGCTACGCCAATGACACCAGGAGCGAAGACACAGGTACCAGATTTGTATTTATTAATTTCTGCAGAGCAAGCTAGTGAAAAATATGTATGTGAATTAAATAGAGAGCTCATTGAAACTTACAGTTTTGAAGCCTGCCTCAAGTGGGGTAGGGGACAGCCTTTTTAAGTCTAACTTGGGTAGTAGTTAATTGTGATTAGCTGTGAGCTACATTTCTGGCAAGGTTGGCTACAGTCCTTAAGGTCTCTCAGGTTATACCACTCTTCAAGTATCCACAACCATTACATGTCTTAGTCTTCCTCTGCATGTTTCACTGCATGGATGAATTTGAAGATTATGAAGGTACATAGAGGAAAACAGGAGGAAGATAAAAAGCAGCTACTGAGAAGTCAGATAATGAGGCAGTAGGTTTTGCGATTATCTTTGTGGGTCTCAGGGTGTGGTTTAGTAGCTATACTCAAGGTCCAGTGTTTAGCCTTTGTCTCTTAAAGATGATTTGTGGCAAAAAACAACAGTCTTTTGTGCTTTGGGCCTTGTGAAGGAAATAGAAGAATGGGAGGAAGTTGTTTCAATGCATGCATGTTTCTGTAGCTATTACAAAATTGTACAAGAAGTTTGTGGTTACTGGAAAATGGATTATTACTGTATGATGATTTGGAGACAGTGAAGTGAGCAAACGAGATGAAAAGTTAGTTCAAATAATTTATTAACATGTAGGCATTTGGGAGTATACTTACCTTAAAGATCCCTGTAAGAGATTTTGGTTTTTATACGTCTAATAGTAATTTTTTAGGCTGGGACATCTTTTAGTCCATATGCTTAATGACAGCTGGAAATAGTAGGGCGACAAGGACTGGGTTAACACTGAATTTAATTCGTGGTCTAAAAATAAGTATTGAATAAAAAACCTCCATAGAATTCCTCCAAACAAATTTTTTTTTTTTGCTAAGTCAAAACCTAACAAACAAGACAAAAGGGCAGTTCATATACCCTGATATGCTTCCGTGGAGTAATTTTCTGTTCTTGAAGACAGTTGTGCTTAGTCTTGTTTCAGTAACTAATGTATAGTGTAAAGCAGAAAATAATTTTACAGAGAACTGCCAGTGGCTCACAGACCAGGCTTTTCAGGAGTTGTACCCTACAGCACGTGTACAAAGGGAATCAGAACACGCAGCATGTGGGATGAGTCCCCAGGCAGGCTTCTCATTTATCGAGTCCTGAAACCAGCAGGGTTTGAGCCTTCAGTTTGGAAAGGTTGTGACAGGCTGTTCTATGTGTGCAACAGCCTCTTGAGGACATCAGCTGCATTGCATGGAACAGGCAAGTCCAGCACATCCTGGCATCCGCCAGCCCCAGTGGCCGCGCGACCGTGTGGGATCTCAGAAAGAACGAGCCCATCATCAAAGTCAGTGACCACAATAACCGGGTGAGTTTTCTCTCATGCAGCTGCGAAGGTGCTTGCAGAGAGGTGTTGGGGTGCTTCTTGACATGTGGGGACAGGTCACGGCACCCCCTGGTTACATGACACAGACACTGGTGCTTGGCCCAGTTTTCTTTTAAAAGGCCGTGTTTATGCAGAGAGATTGTCAGCATTATAAATGAAAATACATGCAGATTAAAGCAGGACAAGGCACTCAGATGTCCTATCAGAGCGTGAGTTAGTTTTGAGAAAGGCTTTACTGATCGTTTTGGGGCTACCACAGAAAGATTTTTATTCACTTGGTCAGAAGTGACATGTTTTATGTGCTGAAGAGCTGAGGCTACAGCTGATGTGCTCTGGGCGAGCACGTCTTTGTTTCACAGAGCAGGTGACCTCACGGCTTGGTGCTCAGGCAGAGAGGGCATCCTCCCTTGGCATCGCATATGGGATGAGCACAAGGGCTGAGCCCTGGCAGGACACTGAGTGATGGAGCTGGGGTCTGTTCTTCTGCTGGTCTGGGTGTGAACATGGCAGCAGGCTGCAGCTGAGCTGGGAGAGGGCAGGGTCTGTGGTGGACAGCACCACGGAGCAGTGCAGCACTGAGCAGGTCACAGGAACACTGCCTCGTGTAGCTGTAACCACCACACCTGGCCTTAGGCAGAGTAAATGTAAAAAAAAAAGAGCCTGCTGAACTTGTGGAGAGATCGTATCAATTTTTTATAATTCTGTATTATTTTAAATGGAGTGTTGCTTTAACAAACTTTGAAAATATAGCAAGAGTTTAAAATGAAACTGAGAAATGGGTGCTTGTGAAGTAGTTGTTAGGTCCCTGCACTCTTATTTTGATAAACTTTATAACTTGATGTTTTATGTATTTGTTGCCTAACATAACAGCAGCACAGTAGGCTGTCTTCTTCATGTGGTTGTAGGTCTCTTGATACAATGTTCACATGACAATAACCTCTGCCTAATGGTAGCTTTTATTAAAAATATCAATAAAAACAATAGAGAAAAAGGTTTGTACAGTAGGCTTTACGGTTTTCTCACGTTAAAAAATAGGGCTGTGGAAAAAAAAATCAGCACAACGTCATGTCTTTGAGAGGACCTTGGGAAACTAACTGCAAGTCTCCTCACTCACAGAAATGAGGAGAATATCCCAACCTGAATGCAGTCAGAAATCATGCCCAGAAGCACGGCTGCAAATTCCCTCTCAACAGTGTTTTACCATGCACGTAGACAAATTTGGTCTAGTTTCCTTTTTTTTCCTTGAGTGCTGCTTAGTTATTTGATGCTTTGTTGCTACGTTGTCCCGCAGATGCACTGCTCGGGCTTGGCCTGGCACCCTGATGTTGCTACCCAGATGGTTCTGGCCTCGGAGGATGACAGGCTGCCTGTTATTCAGATGTGGGACCTGAGATTTGCTTCCTCACCGCTTCGTGTTCTAGAGAGTCATACGAGGTATGAGTCTTGTGTAGCCTGCTGCTCCATGGCGTTAGCGCTGTTGGTGACTGTGTGCCACAGCCTCATGTGTGGACTTGCATGGTTTCTCTGCCCCTCAGGACCCTAAATGCCTTAAATTTGGGTAGATTCTGGAAGATTTTGTTAAATTCTTGTCCCTGCTCAGTTGCGAATGAAACTTTCCGTATTGCCCCAAACCACTGCTTGATTCAAGGAGCAAGAGCAGCAGTAACAAAACTGCTGCCAGTGGTTCTGCTGACTTGAATCTCCTGCTAATAAAAAGAAGCTGACAAACTTCATAGTCACTGACCTTGCCTACAGGTTTGCACACCATGTGTTAATGATACTGGCAAACAAACCATTTTGTTACACCGGTGTCCAGGTTCTCCCATAGGACTATTGCATTTAATTTTCGGATACAATGGCTGCATCCTTATAACTTTTCATACACAAACTAGAAAGCGTGTATTTCAACAAAAAAAGTGCTGATAGCATTGGAATGTTTCTACTCCAGTAAGAGGAGGCAGCGGGCAGAAAGGGTGCTCTGCTAGTGTAGAAACTCAACTTACAAATATGCTTTATTTATCACTGTTTTTCACTTATATTAAACTTTTTTTGGTTGTGACTTTTCACGCAGGGGTATATTGGCCATTGCTTGGAGTATGGCGGATCCGGAGCTGCTGCTTAGCTGTGGGAAGGATGCTAAAATCCTCTGCTCCAACCCTAACACAGGGGAGGTATTGTATGCTGCTCACCACTTAAAAATAAAAAAGAAATTAAGAATCTCTGTTCAGAGGTGGCACATGCAAAGAACATGTTGCTGTTCTTGCATTCCTAGGAATGATGCTTCTATGAGATGTTTCTCCCTATCCTGGGTACTTGTGTTTGCTCTGTGTGTCTTCTGAGCGTGTTCTGGTGGTGCAGGATTCCTTCCTGGTATTGTCAATATTAATGCCTGTCCTTGCTCCTTCTCTCCTTCTGAGTAGTAATGTCCCTGTTCACTGTAAGAGATGGAAATGGCTCCTCTTAAACTTCTAAATATACTTCCTACTCTTTTGTTTTGGGCCTTGTGTGGCTGGATCATTGTTGCAATTGCCTTTTTCCTTCTGTAAGAACTTTCATCCAGACAGGAGGGATTTTGTAGCTTACTACAGTAATGGCAGATCAGTAAGAGCCACCCTATTGCACTGCCACACACCTTTCTGGGCCTGGGGATACCTTTCAAAGGGGATGCAGATCTGCTTTTCAACCAGCTAGAGTGTTTGTCCCTGGACTATGAGAAGTGCTTCGGGCATGCTGGAGGGCTCCTTGCCTGCAGTGGGCAATAATCATGGAGTGGGAGTGAGAAGTGTTTCTAAAATTCAAACACTGGCCCAAAAGTGCAAAAGCTCTGGGGTGCTAAATGAGTTATCTGAGCTGGATCTTGTGCTGTTATGAAGTTTTTACGTGGAGGTGAATCATACTACTTGTTTTTATTAAAAAATAAAAAAAATTTTCCTGGGAGACAGCATTTTGCTGACAGTTAGCTTTTTGTCCTTTGAGTTTCTCCTAGTTTATGGTTAAATGTCTGCTGTAAGGGAGGGGCTTGTCTGTTCCAAGTCGCAAGAGGCTCCCTGCCCAGAATGCAGGTTTTACCTTTTCCAATTTTCCTGTGAAAGTACTTACTTTAGAGCCTGAACATCTCTCTCTGTAGTGTGTGGGGATACCTAAATTAGCTCTGAATAACCCAGAACGGATGTCAGCAGCTCACAGCTTGTGGGAGACAGCACAAACATACCTCACCTGTATAATTTGCCCTGTGTGGATTAAACAGAAGATTTAATGGGAGAAGAGAATGAAGCAGCTGTTTGGGAGTTGTCAGAGTTTGCCCACTCTTAGTGTGAGTGGTGATGTGGAGGCTGCTGGGGAGCAAGAAGAGCAGACAAGTCTCAGGGCAGGCAGGAGGATTGTTGCTATTGGACATGGGGCTCCATAAAAACTCTTTTGCTGCCCAGGTGCTGTACGAGCTGCCCACGAACACGCAGTGGTGCTTTGATATCCAGTGGTGTCCCAGGAACCCTGCTGTCCTGTCTGCGGCCTCGTTCGACGGGCGGATCAGCGTCTACTCCATCATGGGAGGCAGCACGGATGGCTTGAGGCAGAAGCAAGTTGACCAGGTGTTGAAAAATGTTTGGCTAAGAATAGGGGCAGAAAGGGGGGAGAACAAAACATGGACTCATGGGAAGTCTTCAGTGGCTGTCTGCAGCCCTGCTTGCAGGAGCAGCAATTCAGTGCAAATAGACACTTATGTTTAGTTTAACGGAGAAACATCACATCTGTTTTTTTCCCCTTTTTGTGCTATCAAAGCTTTCATCGTCCTTTGGGAACCTTGATCCCTTTGGTACAGGACAGCCCCTCCCGCCCTTGCAGCTGCCCCAGCAGGCTGCCCCACAGAGTGTTGTTCTGCCTCTGAAGAAACCACCCAAATGGATCCGGCGGCCCATGGGAGCGTCGTTCTCGGTAAGGATGAGACAAGGCTGGGCATGGTTGGCCAGCCAGGGAGGGAGAGAGGTGGCAGCTGCTAAACACAGTGGGAAAAGGGAAGTTCAGTGTTGTGCTTCACCTTGGGAGAACTTCCCCTGTTTGTCATCGTGGTCGGAGATGCTTGGGGCAGCTTCCAGACAGGGCACTTGGGACAGCAAGCTGGCAGCAGCCTGAAAAAAACGCTTGGGAAAAAGAAACGTTGCCAACAGACATTTGTTTGTTTCTGTTTTGGCATTAGTGCTTTGCTATTATTTTTGTGCAGTTCTTGCTTTGGAGTAAACAAATATACATGGGGAGGGGGAATGAGACCAAACTGGGCAAGTATCTGAGACTTGAGTGCAGTTTGAAGGTATTATGTGTCAATATGCTGGAGAATACTTGGGTCAGCCTTGATCAAAGTAGCAGGAGTTGCTGTAGCAGCACATGGCTCGGTTCCTCCGTGGCTGGTTGATTTGCAGAGGAGCCAGGTGAGGGGATGGCAAGGCCCTGCTTTTTTGTGAGAGCAGAATCATCTGCTCTTTGTTTCCACCTTTGGCTTATTTTCTAAACCCACAGGCCATTTCTCCTGGAGATTTTAGCCTATCCACTTAAAATGGATTTCTTTGCTGAAATAATTCTCAGTTTTCAGCATCATATGCCTGCTTATTCACGATCTGGTGCACAAATCAAATGCAATTTTCTCTTGTCAAAGAGAAGTGATGTTGCCTAGTCACTGTCTGATGTGTCATTTTATAATGGTGTTTATTCCCTTATTCATCCTGGTTTTCCAGGAGCCAACTGTCAGTCTTTTTCCTGGCTAAGCTTCTGTTTTTTGTAATGCGTATTTTGTCCATTATTGGACTGGCCTGTGTAAATCACTTGGAGCTATAGAATGAAACAATATTATAAGCCCCTCCTAATTTTTTTCTTATGTTGATTTTACTTCTCTGAATTGTCTCACAGCTTACTGCCCATCTCTCAGTAGGCTTTTAACTGGTAAACAGCCTGCAAAAGCGGGGCTTGAGCATTTATTTAATGATACGTGTGTTTCTTTGGTAACTGCATTGCAGTGTCATGAGATACTCCATTTATGCTGGGCACTCTATACACCCACAGCTCTAGTTCTCTGTTGCTGGTCAGTCTTCTGCCTGAAAGAAAACAGGCACAGGAATAGCTGTGCTCATAAATCTTATTAAATGTTCACCTACTTATCCAGCAAGCTCCTTACATGCATAGAAATACGGGGTAATAGGGGGAAAAAATTCAGTGAGTTGATGTGAGGAGTATTCAGTTATTGGATGATAAGCATAAATGTGTTATATAAAATCACGTACATACGTTTGTGTATGCTCATACTTTTTCGAATATGCTCCCCTGTATACCTGTATTTTTCACATGCTGCATTGTGCACTTCCATTCCAGTTTGGAGGCAAGCTGGTCACGTTTGAGAATGCCAAGTCTCAGCAGCAGCCGGGCATGGAGCAGCAGCAGCAGCACCACCATGTCTACGTGAGCCAGGTTGTCACAGAGAAGGAGTTCCTGGCCCGCTCCAACCAGCTGCAGGAGGCTGTGCAGTCCGAGGGCTTTGTCAGCTACTGCCAGAAGAAGATCGATATGGCCCTGGCTGACTTTGAGAAGAACGTGTGGGCCTTCCTAAAGGTAATGGGTAACAGCCATTCAGGAATTCCCCAGTGACTTGGAAAGCCAGTGTGGAAGTGGTTCCTTCTGCACATCGTGGTGTTTTAGCAGAGGAGATGCTGGGAATGAAAAGATGTAGGCTGTGGGAATAGCACCCATAAGCCATGTCACTGGAGCTGGCTTGCCAGGAGAGGGAGGGTCCCCAGGGCCAGAGGGGGTTGTTAGAAATCATGGCAGAAGCAAAGGCATGAGTAAAGGTATCCTGTGGTTTTTGGCATCCCCCAACAGTACATTATCTGTACAGGGAGCTAGTGAGAAGGAATAAAGCTTTGGCATAGCTTTAGATGGGCTTTTCACTGCTCACTGTGAGCATTTAGAGGTTTCCAAGTGAACCAGATAAGGAACAACCAGACTGAAGCCTTGCCCACCTGCTCAGGTGCCAAAGTCACTGAAGACTTTTGCAGTTCTCTTTATTACATTCAGTCTATTCAGCCATTAGCTCTGACTGGGTAATTTGTGCCAGTCAAGTAAAAAGCCAGTGAGGGAAAAAATGAAAAACTGTGAATTGCAATATATTCTTCAACTTTTTTAAAGGTGAACTTTGAAGAAGATTCACGTGCTAAATACCTTGAGCTCTTGGGCTACAGGAAGGATGATCTAAGGAAGAAGGTAAATATGCCTGGAAGTTGTGCTTGTGTTAAAAGCTTTACTTATCAGTGTATCTGCAGAATACAGCCTAAAAGGTTGACAATGCCATGTATGTCTAAGTACTCATGGAAATGTCAAAGCAGGCAACAGACTTCAGAGGCATGTCTGCATCCGACTGTCCAATTCTCACCCATTAAGAAGCTTTGATATTTATTGGTTCAGTCTGTTCATGTAACTGTGTTACTTGACATCCTTCTACAGTAACATCATGGAATGGCATCTGGTTTTAAGCTTTCTGGTTGAAGGAACATGTAAGCAATTTTCAGGATATCATTAACTACCTTGGAAAACCTGGGTTAGTCCTTTTTTTTTTTTTAACAAAAATTTGGATTACCAGGAAGAAACTTGCACATCTTTAAAGATGTTTCTTCCCAGTTGTAAGGACATACAGTGTTACAAGGAGATACCTGCTGTGCCTTTTGGCTCTGTTGCTTTCAGTGCTCTACCCAGGACCTATCTAGTATTTCTTCAGTTCTGTTTCAGTGGATTTGAATGTTTGATTTATTTTCATTGTATCAATCTAATGTTTTATTTTCAAGGACTGGCTCC
>JAWWLV010000144.1:16193903-16229873 GCA_035041135.1 Platyrinchus mystaceus
TTCTGTTTCAGTGGATTTGAATGTTTGATTTATTTTCATTGTATCAATCTAATGTTTTATTTTCAAGGACTGGCTCCGCTGAAGTGTCATTATGCTTATACAAATTAAATGTCCTTTAGGGCAAACTTAATACGATTTCAGGGGAAAAAAATCACGTTTTTGCTAACAGTCTGCCCTCAGCTTCAAAAATTCTGTCCATGACTCCAAGGCAAGCACAGCAAGGGAAATCCTGCTTTTGAAAAGCAGATCTCAATTAGAAAATCCAGTTGAAATTTAGTAATGGTATTGCAGAGTGGCCTCATGAGACTAGAGCCTACTGCTGCTGTTCCTCTGGGCTTGATATGCCCTGTGCATGGGGAGAAGCTGGGAAAATGGGCTTAGCTGAACTGAGTGGCCTGAAATGCTTAGCCTACCCCATTATTTCAGTATTTAAGAAACAGATGACAGGAGCTTGAAGGCCATGATTTTATGTAGCTGTTTCTCAACAGAGCATTCCACATTCAAGTTGAATCCATGTTTTTTAGAGTCAAGAAACAACACGGGACAGCTCATCTGTAAGTTTATGATAGCCAAATGATGATAAACTCACTATATCACAACTGGTTTTTCACATTATTGGTAGCATAGGGAAAGCAAAAGGAGGTCACAAGTTTCAGCTTCTTGGAATAAGCTGTTAAGAGTATGGAGGGGGGTTATCTTCTTAAAACCTGTGATTCTCATGCAGACCAAGTACTGGATTTCTTATTTTTATTGTAAACCAATGATTAAAAAAGAAAAAAACTGTCTCCAGCAATTTGGGCTCAACTTTTTGCACAAACCAGCCTCCAAGGGTAAAATAAAGCCTGCAGTACCAAAAGCAGTAGATAACATTAGCAGCAATGCTATGCTCCCTGAAGCTGAACTAATATATAAACTCGATACAATTGGTGGTTTGAGGGCCCTGGTTGAATTTGGAGTCATGGTTTGCTTTGCAAAGCAGTAAAAGCTGGGCATTTTAACTCTTTTATACCTTGGAAAATTCTAGCCCTCAGCCATGTGCTTGAAACCATAGCTTCCTGATAGGCTCCCTGCTCCACAAGGATTGCCACTGCTTCATTTTTCCCTGACCAGAACAGACAGGGGGTTTTGTCCTTCATGTTCTGATACTCCTTTTATTACTGTGGTTTCCAGCAGCTCTAGTGAGGTTTGAGGCCCTTGAGTTAACAATTAAAGGTTTAAAAGCATAGAGCAGCTATTGTTTCCATCAGAGCTTGGGGTGCAGGGGTTATTAGCAGTAAATCCATCACCTGGAAAAGGAAATGGCTTTAGTTTCATGTTAACTGTTCTGCAGGCAACATAGTAGCTACATGTTCCAGTTTTGCAATCTGAGAAATGAGTGAGAGGTCTGCCTCTAAAATAAAAGATCTTGCTTGTTTCCTAGATTACATCTGCTCTGAATAAAGAAGGTCTTGCAGATGGTGTCCTGGGAGAGGTAAGCAAACACATGTGTATAACTCTGTGATTAGTTTTATAATGACGTGGTAATGTGCAAAGTAAGAACAATTTTTCTTTCCACTGGATAGCTGTCCCAGAGTAAGTCACAAATAATCCAGCATGTGTCAAATTCCTACATTCAGTAGGATGAAGGTACTTATTTAAAAAAAAAAACAACCACTTTTTTCTTCTCAAGTGTTCCCAGTGAAGGGTTCTCAGTCACAGGATTTCATTCAGGGTCTCACTGGTGTCCCTCCATCTTTCCTTTTTGCTGCCTGCCTCTTGCCCACTGTGACACTTTGTGCTGCCTATGAGATAGGGCAGAGTCTTGCTGCCTGACAGCTGATTTCAAGAGCAGCACCTTCACCAGGCTTTAAAAAAATCAGGACTGGGAGTGTGGTCCCATAACACTTCCTACAAGAATAACTACCGTTCAGGCATTGCCTGTTGTAATTGCAGTGTCCTGAGTCCACAACAGGAGTGCAATGCTTTTGTGCAGTAGACAGTTCAGATATCTGTAGTTGCCTAATGGGGAGGAAAGATTTTGTTGCATGTTTTCAGGCAGCTAAGATGAAACCAGCACAAGGTGCTGTGCAATGCCATAGAAAACAGGGCCTCCACCATGTCTGTGAGAGCCAAGCATATATGGCCACTGCATTTCTGTGATCTGCAGTCTGGTTCTAACTGTTGTTGGTGGGAAGGTGGCTGTACTCTGCAGTGCAAAGTGTTTCTTCCTCTTTTGCTGGCTTGTTTTTTTATGGCATCTTCTCCCTGCTAAAGGCTCCTGCAGAAGCTGATGAATCTGTGCCAAACGATGGGGATGAAGGCCGAGCTACGGAGGAGCAGTTCTTGGGAGAGGTATCTCTTGCCCTCTAGACTAACCCTGCTGACCTCCCCTGTGTTTACTTTGTTACCATTAAGAGCATTTTATTTTGTTGGCTTTTCCTAGTGCCGAGGACATACAGAAATACAAAAAGTTACTTAGAATGATAAAAGCGGTCTCTTGTTAAGTTGCTTGAGATTTTTCTCATCAGCTTCAGACATCATGTGAATAGGTTTTGGTGGCAATGAAGAACAAGCTTGTTTTATAAGAATCCAGTTGGTACCAGACTCAAGGACTTTATTCTGCCATCATTTTCACTCTGCAATTCCCTAACACAAATTATCTGCTACCAGAACTCTAATGCTTTTTTTTTTTTCTTCTTTTCTTTTCTCTTGCTTTCCTCATTGCTTTCTTTCCTCCCTCTGGTTGATTATTACCAAGCAGTCAGCTTATTACTGCCTTCTTTCAGGGTACTGGAGGAGAGGTAGAACATTCATTTTCTGCATTACTCCCACCAAAGTCACAGTGCCATCCAGCCCTTGGCACCTGAGCAGCGAGTGTCAGGGCTCTGGCAGCCAGCTGCCTTAGGAGTGTTTGTTGCAACACTTCAGACAGATTTATCACAGGCAGTTTGGGATCAACCATGCCAGCTCTTGGGATCCTACGGCTACTGTTCATTTCTGTCCATTTGAACAGAATTGTTTTCAGCCCTATGTTTTAAATATGGGGACGGATCTGTAATTAGCACTGAGGACCAGCCTCTGCCTTGTGAGGTCAGTAGCACTGAAAATACTGTATTGCTCTGTGAACAGACCAACTTCATTGTCCCTCATTCCCTCCGTCTCCTTTTTGGGTTAGAATTCGAGCTGTTAGCCCAAAACTAGCTATGCTCCCTGTGCTTCTCTGTAGTGAAGATGAGGACAGTTTAAGGCTCATGCAGGCTGGAGTGGTTCACTTGACTCCATATAACAAACAGCCTCTTAAGGACACTAAAAGCAGAGTGCTCTCCTTAGGTTAGGTGCTGGATTGCTTGTTAATTCTTTAGGCACTGCAGTGGCAGATGTGTATCTGACTGTGTAAGGATTTTGCTGTATGCAGTCCTGAAGATATTAGATGTCTCATTACAAATGTTTGCTCTAAGAGAGAATTCACAGCCAAATATGACCCCAGCCTTCCAGCATGGATGGTAAATATTTGTGAGACTGGCCTGGAGCCACTGATGATGCTTCAGAGTGTGCTGTCAAATCCATAATGTAACTGGAAGGGCACATTATTCCTGTGATAGTCAAAACATGCTCTAAGCTGATACCAAACACTCATCATGTGTTATCTGAGAGCAAAATACTTTTCCAGATGCTGCCTCCTTTTATGAGTCAAACATGAAGGTTTTTTCCGACTTGCCTCCCCATCCAAATGCCTGGTTTTGGTCGGCTGTGTGCTTCATCCTCTGAAGTGCAATTTCACTGATCACAAACAGAGTGTTCTCAGCAGACTCATGAACTCCCCTTGCATGAACTAGAGCAATTTCTGCACTCTTCTTAAGCTGTGCTCTGAAAATGGGTAAAGGAGAGAAACTTCCCTCTTGGTACCATTTTTCTTATTACTGAAAGGTTTTGTTTGAAATCCCAAATGCACAAAATTGTCTCTATCTTAAATCCTGGGGGAGTTTTATAAAAAAAATGGGCAGCTTCTGTCCACTGAGCACTCCTGTACTGAGTGCAAAGTGCTTAAGTCTGGTCTGTACTGGACTTCTGTGCTGAAAATGAAACGTGTTCACGTGTAATTTGCTTAATTAGACTAGGATGCATGTCTAGTGCAGAGTATTTCGAGGACAAGCTGAAATTCTAAGTGGAACAACATGGAACCTAGATAATGTTATGGTAGACTGTTCTTGGTAGGGGTTGAAGCTGAAAGAAGAGGGAAGGGAGAGGTTTCTGACTTTGTGGTTGTGGCTGTTGTTTTGCTTGGAGGGGATTGTGTGTATATGAGCATGGATGTGTGTATGCAAGTTAATGTTCTCTGAGGCAACTGCCAGTCTGAAGGTCTAATTTGCAATGCAAGAGCCATATTTTTTTAAATGTGTGTATATTCCAAGTGTTTACATAATCTCACAAATTATGCTTTTCCTTTCTCTTAGATTCCGAAGGACCATAAACAAGAAACTGAAGGTTTGGGATCTGCAAAGATGACATTTAACATTTCTGTTAGTGGAGGTAAAAGAAAAACCCCTTGATACTGATTTAATTTTATGTGCTGATATTTATAAATGCTGATGTTAATACTGGTGTTCCAGTGAGAGGGCAATTTCTTCACAGAAATTGTGAAGGATTGTAATGACTTGCTTCTAACTGCACTTGTTTCAAGCAATCTCAAGGCACTTGAAAATGCAACTTCTTGAAGGAAGGAAGGAAAGTATACAGCACTTGTGTACCCCATTGCTGAAAAGCAGCTGCTCTGGGTGACTTCTGATGTAAAGGAAGCCACGCCTGATGAGGCATGAAGTGCTAGCAGAAACTCCCAGGGGATCTTGAGTAACACAGAAGCCATTGACCCCTGACTAGTTTGACTTTTTCTGGCACTGTATGCAGGGTAGTTATTTCAGAGGCCATTCAGACCTCTAGCATCCTGCTCTGGTGCAAGGTAAGTGCTGCTTGACAGTGCCCCCCGTGATGTGGCTGTGGCCACGTGTGCTTGAGGCTGGCGATGAACCGGAGCATCCCTGTGAGCGCTGCCCGGAAGCAGGCTGGGTTGCAGGCAGCTTTGCGCAGCGCTGTACAGTTGGAATCAGAGCCGTCTGTTGCATCTTTCAGTGACTTCTGTGCCCCCCTTTGACAGTACAACCCCTCTCTCGCTGCAGATGTGGACGGTTTGATCACGCAGGCCCTGCTGACGGGCGACTTCGGGAGCGCGGTGGATCTCTGCCTGCACGACAACCGCATGGCCGACGCCATCATCTTGGCCATCGCGGGCGGACAAGAGCTGCTCTCCAGGACACAGGAAAAGTACTTCGCTAAGATGCAGAGTAAAATTACCAGGGTGTGTTTTTTTCACTTCAGAACTAACATGCTTTTTGTGCCTTTGCCAGCTCCCTTTTTCACCTTAAAAGTTTGCTTGCCGTTTTTTAGGTTTATTTCTGGGAGAAGTTAATAAGTATTCAAATCACCTCTAAGATCTCGGAGCAGAAAAGCTTCCATTGCTCTTTTTTAATGCATTGATAAAGAGGGAAGTCTTGCACGCTACCTGGATATAAGTACACAAGAGTATTCTTTATCTCATCTCTGGTATCTGAGTTTCATATACACTAATAGATTCTCACCAGTAGATAAATATCTTAATCGGGGCACATTTCAGGCTGTTATTTTGTCACATTTTTTATGACTCACACATGACCCATGCTCAAGGCCAGGCAGCATTATGTAGATTTCTGCCTGTGGTCAGACTTAACAGATTTTGCTGATGCTTTGTTTCACTGCCTGCACAGAAGAGAGCAAAGTATGCCCCGGGTAGATCAATCATCCTTTGTCTAGGAGAGAATGTGTTATGACCAGCTGGTTATTGCTATTTTCAGCTTTTTGCATTGCTAGGGATTGCTGATGCTGCTCATTCAAGTTTTTCTTCCTTATTACTGACATGAGAAAGTAGCAACAGAAAGGTGAAACAGGAGAAGTGGCTTTAAAAGCACACAGAAAACTGCTCTGCTAATACTGGACAAATGAAAAGAGGAAAATCTCAAGTATTAAGACTCTGCAGGATTTCTTCCCCCAGCTACTGCCTCTGGCCTAATCAGAGAAAGGAGAATTTTTAGTGTATGAGAAATTTCTTCTTCACTGTAGTTAATCCTCTGGGGAAAGGATTGGAGAGCTGACCAGTTATCTGTGCCTGTGCTAACAAGGAAGCATTGACCTTGTATTTAGGATCTTGCATTTGTTGTTTAGGTGTGGGGGTTTTTCTGGTCCCAAAGTGCACACTTACTCCTTGTTCGGAAGTTTTTGAGCTTGAAATCTTGGCATCACAAGGGCTTTGTTCACTGAAGAGCAGCTCAGCTGCCAAGTCTGTCTTTTGTCCAAAGTAAAGTAACTGGAGGCAGAGTTTGAGAAGAAGGAAACTGGATTTTTTTTTTTTTCTGAGGGCTTGTGGACTGACAGCCTGTGTGTGGGTGAAGGGTAGGGACACTACAGCCATCTCAGGTTGATACTGCTGCCACTTTGCTGCTTCCTTTACACAGCCTTTTCAACTTGGCCTCGGGTCAGCCTGAGGCCAAGAGCTTAAAGCCAAATGAAACAATTTGACAAACAAAACTCATACCTCTTCCTGGGCATTGTGTAGAAGACTTACAGCTAAATACTTAGTATGTTACCTTTCTCTGCCAAACTGCTGAAAACCATTTTCAGACACCACAGCTTGTGGAGATTTGTGTATTCTTCTCTTGCACATTTTGTAGCAAGAATAATTGTCCTGTGTGTTATATGAACTCATGTTGTTGATTTTTTTTTCTTTCACCGTACTCCTTTTGAAGTAAAATGTACTGTTGTGCAGCTGTTGAACTGCAGTGCAGTATCCTTTGTGACCCTGGATACAGTGGGGACAAGTACACTTGAAGAGATACAGACTATACTGTGGGTTACACAAAGGAAATCCTACCAAGATGTTAACTGTGGTCTCTCTCCTTCTGGTCTAGCTCATCACTGCAGTGGTAACAAAGAACTGGAAAGAGATTGTGGAGTCTTGTGATCTGCATAACTGGAGAGAGGCTTTGGCTGCTGTGCTCACTTATGCCAAGCCAGAGGAGTTTGCAGCCCTTTGTGGTAAGCACACTTATAGGCTAGATGTCATTTTTTCCACTTACAGCAAACCCACGCTTTGCCAGGGTTGTTTTCCTTCCCCTGTGCTGCTGTAATGCCTTGCTAGCTTCTTTCATGGGTCATATAGTTCCTAAGTCCCGTTGCAGAGGAGGAGAGGAACCTCTGGGGTGCTATTTTACCGGTGCATTCCCTGATTTTCCAGGCACAGAACTCAGACCCTTGTGAGCAGCTCTGTCTGGGTATTGCCTGTGTAGTGCACAGCTGCTGGTCTTGTAGCGCTGGGGATGTTGACGTGACGGGTGTCTCAGGCGAAGGACCAGTCTTAGAGTGTTTATGGATGGGGCACAAGTAAAAATGTTTCAAGGAAGCGCTTCACTCTTCTTTCCCAAGATCAATTTTTACTTCTGGAAGGAGTCCTCTTTCCAAGGCAGTGAGCATGCCTGCCCTCATGTGCTGTGTGGCAGACAGCTGGCTGGGTTTAACCCTCAGGGAAGTTATATTGCCAGTAGCTGTGAGTCTGGCACCCCTGTGTCCCTCAGCCACGGTGGCTGGGGAGGTGTACGACTGCCTTCAGCCCACATCAGCCCAGAGCAGTACCATGGCTTTGCTCACAGTTCCTTGGCCGGTTGCACGTTCGGGTCACACTCCTGAAATGAGGGACTGCACAGGTGGGTGGTGGAGGGGAGAATTGAACCCTGGCCTCTTGTCCTTTATCATGTCAGCAGATGGACTGTCCCCTCTGCTGTGTCTCGTGTTTGCAGTCATTTGATAGGTTCTTGCTGCCATGACATTAACTGCCTCTGAAGTGCCCTGGACTCCCATGAGATAATCTGTGCTGGACACCAGAGTGTGTCCTTACCAGCAGAGCCCAGGGGCAATATCCCTTCTCACTGTGCTAAGCACAGACATGACAGCCATTGTAGGCTTCCCCAGCTTCAGCAGCGATGGGGAGGGATCACTGAAGTGATTCACCAGCATCTCTGTTTATATTCCATCTAGATCTCCTGGGCAGCAGGCTGGAGAACGAAGGGGACAGCGTTCTGCAGACGCAAGCTTGTCTCTGTTACATTTGTGCCGGCAACGTGGATAAACTCGTTGCTTGTTGGACCAAAGTTCAGGATGGAAGCAGCCCCTTGTCCCTTCAGGTTGGTAATTACTTCAAGAGAGGTGTTGGAGGTAACACACTGCAATCATTTGGCGCTTACATCAAATAATCTAGTGTAGAGCTTTGCTGTCTGATAGCTGGATGTACATCAGGATGCAAGCCCTTTCCTTCTGGAATGGCATAACACAGAAGTATGATACTGGAAAATGCACAGTTGTGAAACACAGTGGCCCCTGTTCCTGCTCTGATCTTTGGGTAGTTGAGCTACAACACTTCCTGTGTAAAAGAGTAATCATGGAACTTGAGTGTTTTGGTAAAGAAGAGTCATTGAGTGCTTGCATCTTTGGCAGCTAGGGAATACTTGGACACTTCTAGTTTTGGATGTTCAGGTGAAGAAATCTGAAGCATTAGAGTTAAATCTGGAGAGAAAACTGTAGGAAGGCTCTCCTTAGGGTTTTCTCCAGGGGTCTACACATATACAAGCACATTTCCAGCAGTGAAATATATTGCATATAGCAAATGTCTCGGGGGAATAGGATTGAGTGAAATGAAGCAATTATGGAATAATTTATTTTATGGTACAATCTTAGTTTCTTCCATCTGTTCAGGGCCTTTGAAGGACCAGTTTTAGAAAGTACTTAAAGTAACATTATTTGGCAGCTCTGTGAGTCTCTTGTTCAGTTAATTGAAGGAACTGGAGTGTATGAGTTTTGCTTTGCATCATTAACTCTCTCCAGTTTTGAATTATCAAAATTACTTGATTTTGAGAGCTTTATTTACAGATTTACCTTCAGTTTGAATTTGCATTTTGATTGCATGGCTTTGCTCTCTTGGACACTAAAATTGAAAAATATAGTTGGAGTTATAATTAGGCTGCTTGTTTACTCTGTGGAATTCATAGAAAACTGACAGAAGCTGTTGATTATTTTGATTCGTTTTGGGGATTTTTTTCCTTTTTTGAAGGGCTGATTTGTTGGGAAAAACAAAAATGTTTTATCGAGCAGTAATAAAATCCTTATTAGTGATGTATGGTTGAAATTCTGTGTGTGGTACACTCATTAAATCTGCTGTAAGATATTAAAAAGGGATTGAATGTTAATTAAAATTTACTGCATATCAATATTTGTAGTATCTCTCAGTATAAATACAGTGAAAGTAAGAAAACCATGAGAACTGACCAGAAGACATTCCTGTAATTTAGGACTGGAAGGAAACCCAACCAAGGCCAGCTCTGGTGTTTGGGGATGTGCAAGGAAGGCAAGATATGGAGTGTTCCTGGTGAATATCAGGAAAACCATTTTTGCTGTAGCGACCAGAAAGCAATGGACAACTCTCTCAAGGGAGTTATTAGGTCCTTTTAAGATGGTTAAGAACTGACTTACTAAAACACCATAAATGAATGTGCAGCAGCACAGCACTACTGTCGGTGACAGGCATGATGTTTCCTGTTTGCTCTCATGCTGTCACCAGATAATTTCATGAAAGCGTGCTTTTGGTGGGCATGCTCAGTGCTGATAGGGCCCTGAAATTCTTTTTAATCAAACCAGTTCTTTTGGCTTTGAACTCTGCTGGCTGTGCTGTTAGAAACTACTCGGTGTGTGGTTGCTGTTCCGTTATCTCACATGATGGGGAAACCTGCGCTTGGCTTGGGCTTCTCATTGGGTGAGAGGGGTTTTCCAAGGCTGCCCTGTGGAACAACCCCCCGTGACAGTTGTTAGACTGTCAATAGTTGTTGACTTTGTTCTCAGTTGTCATTTTTTCTCCTGATCTTTCAGGATTTAATAGAGAAAGTCGTAATCCTGCGCAAAGCTGTGCAGCTCACCCAGGCTGTGGACCCTAATGCCGTGGGGGCCCTTTTGGCTGATAAGATGAGCCAGTATGCCAACCTCCTGGCTGCTCAGGGAAGCCTGGCTGCAGCTCTGACCTTTCTCCCTGCAAACACCAACCAGGTATGGGGCCTTCGGGCTCTTCACTCTCTCTCTCTCTCTGTGTGAACAGGTTCACTTTGAGCAAAGGTCTTGGCACGATGCAGTCAGCGATCACATCTGCCATTTGACATGCACCTCAAGATGTGACAGTCAGGCTGTTTCCCCTCTCCCTGTGTTGATCTTGCTGAGCTGACAGAAATGCACAGCCACCTTCTGCTCCTTCTTCATTTCACACCCTTGTCTTTGCAGCCAGTGACTGCCAGAGGGTGTCCCTCCTGCAAGCCAGACACTGTGAATGAAATGTGTGCCTTGACACTTGGTTGTTTTCTTTTGACTTCTCATTTTCCATCAGCTGACATTTGTAGACAGGGTGGTTTGGGAAGGAGGCAGGCACAGGTAAGGCAGTCCCAATTGGCCCCATGTCTCATGCATGATCATGATCGTGCCTCAGTCCCATCTAACAAAGCAAAGCAGGCTTATGAGAGAGCTCATCAGTCAGTGGGGGGCCAGCCAGCCTCTCGGTGTGATGCACTGTGTGAAAGGCAGTTCAGTTAACCTTCCCTCACTGTCCTGCTCTGATTGCAGCCAAACATCGTGCAGCTACGGGACAGGCTTTGCAGAGCCCAAGGAGAGCTCCTGGTGGGACAGGACGGCCTCAAGGGACCATATCAGAGAGAGCCCATGCCCAAAGGACGAGCTGGCCCTGTGGCTGGACGGATGCAGGCACCCCAGGCTCCAGCCCAGCAGTATTACCAGCAGGTAAATGGGTTTTGGCAGTAATGGAGGGACATGGTGCTTGAATTCTTCAGAGTGATGGATATAATAATTCTTTTCCTTTCTCTTGGTCTGAGGCTGTATGACATATACCTCCCGAGGGCCTCGTGGTAAAGGTCACTGGTGTTTCACTGGTGCTTCCTTTCAGCCAAGACAGATACCTCCTTTATTCCTTATCTGGAAGCATCCATTAAACACCTTGCCAAGTAGCCTGCTTCTGAAGATTTGGTGTTTTCCCCCTTTGTTTGAACGTGTGCTTAATGCCAAGAATAGCTGCATGGGAGAGCACTGCAGGAGTTCTCTGTGCTTCCTCTCGTAGTCCCTGATGTCCCATCCCTGCAGGCCGTGGGGCTTGTTCATGCTGCTCACCAGACTCTTCTGGGGCTGATTACTCCCACCCCTAGCCCTGATGTTGACTGCAGAAGTTGCTGAGCAGTGGCTGTAGCAAACTGAGGGCATGTCTCAGCAGCTGTGGGTACAGCCTGCTGTGAAAGCACCTTCTCAGATGGGCATAAGGGGGCACAGGCAGGTGAGGAAGCAGGTGCTTTAACTTCCTGGACTGAGAGTGAACCGTGCTAGAAGAATGACCTGGTAAGTATGAGACTAATAAGGGAGATGTGCAGGAAGGAAGAGGACAAATGGGGGAGGCAAATTCCCTGGTTTTATCTCTAACCTGAGGACAGCACCACAACAGAACTCACTGGCCATCACTGCAGTGTGGTGTGTTGAGCAGCCCTGGCTACGTGTATGCTTGGAGAGCGTTGCCAAGTCTCTAATCCCTCACTGCAGTTCCTCTGGCCCTCCTCTGCACAGGGGCTCTGGGCTGGGCTTTTCTGAAAGCAGAGCTGTGTGGGGGCTGTAGGTGTTCTCCTTATGCAGAGGACACTGGCACCAACAGTGGTGTGTCTCTGTGCTGCACTCAAGCATTACCTGCCATAAAAATGGGGCAGGAAGGAAAAAGGGCTGAAAGGTTGAGGGGGAACTGGGAGTTCTTGATGTCAACAACGTGTGCCTCTGCCTTCTTTCCAGGGTGTTAGCAAGGTAGATTTCAGAAGGGGCAAAGCTTTCATCCAAGATTACCTTGCTAACACCACTGCATATGATTTGAAATGCATAATCATCAATAATCAACTCTACTGTTCTGTCTATGCCTTTGGCCTCCCTCCTTGTAACCAATGAGTTGTCTTGAGAAGTGATTGTGTGATTCCCATTTGGCTGTGGGGAATAGCAGCTTACCTCTACATGGCAAGATCTTAGCAATGCTTTTTTTAAACCAGAGTTCCCTCTTTCTCCTGCTGTTTCAGGAATGTCTCAAACTATTATTTCAGCAAGCCCTGCTCAATAATAAAAGTCTGGGTTTATCACAACTCCTTGAGCACACTGAGTGAGTTATCTCCCTGTGTTCTTGGCTTTTCAGGGAGTCCATGCTCAGCAGGAAGGGCTTGAAGAGGACAGGTGTCATGTCAGAAAGGTGCCCAGCAGTATGCTGATGAACCAGAATGGAGAAAAATTACATGTTTGAGTCATAGGATGCTTATTTTGACTTTCTTTTAAGAAAGTGTGTGCGAAGAACTTGTTTAAGCTTAAGGCAGCTTTCGTTTAATTGCTGTCCCAAATACGAACATATACTTAAAACTTGGAATCCTTTCAGCATAGGTTTTTTTAAGCCTCTTTTTCATCTAGATAAACCAGGCATGAAAGGAAGTGAAAAAGTCTTTTTAGATTACTTCAATGATGAATTATGCAGACACTAACAGTGGTTGTTGTACAGCTGACTGCACCATTAGCCTAGCGCTGTGTGGAGTTAGAGACACATAGCCTGAAGCCAGCTGAGCCACCCAGGACAGCAGGGTCACAGCTTTCCCTCTGCCTGTGCTCACATGGGGTGTTGAACTCCTGAACCCTGGCCATGTGTCCCACTGTTGGGCAGCACTCCCACTCCTTGCTCAGGGATGTCACAGGCGTAGGAGGTTTATGGCTTCTGTCCCATCAGAAAGGTAGAAGTGGTCATATGGAATTGAAGGGCTTTGGAGTGGCAAAGCAGGAAGACAGAGGAAAGGAGCTATGAGAGACTGGCTGGGAAGCAATTACCACTAAGATGTGTATCTGTGCATGTGCAAGAGCTGAATAACAGATTTTAACCTTTTGTAATTCGTCTTGACCTCAATTTAAATAGAATTTTTTTGTATGAGGCAGTATGTTTGAATTTAACATGGAACTTGGGACTTGCAGCTGTGGTTAGTGATGCTTGGTGTCATGGACTAATGGCAGAGGGTGGGGGGGGCTTCTGCCATAGGAAAATGTCATGAAAGAGGGAGACCTGGCTTACTGGCACGTATAACACTGCACTTGCTCCACAGCCAATTGTAGCTGCAACTCCAATGTGCTTCGTTTTCACTCTGCAATTCACTTTGGCTCCAGTGCACAGTGATTTTGTCTGTCTTGAATGCACTTTTCCTTCTTCCTCTGAGATTTTATGGCTGTTACAAGTGCCAGCATGCAAACCTTCTTGCATCTTGTTTTGTGAAACCCTTTACACTTTTTTTATTGTTTTGTTTTCCATGATTGGTATTTCTTTGTTCGATTCAGGTTAGAATTGCCCCTACTGTCACTACCTGGAGTAACAAAACTCCTACTGCCCTTCCCAGCCATCCTCCTGCAGGCTGTCCCTCTGACACACAGGTATAACCTTCATTATTCCTCTCTGAGCCCCTGCTCCACCCCAATATGTCCTCTGATGTAGTCTGTGTGCTTGACATGGTCTGGTACAGATAGACAGAAGGAGCAGCTTCTATGTGTGCTCTGGTTTTACTCCTCTGCATCTCATTACAATTTTTTTTTCACCAACACCCAGATGAGTGGCTCTGGAAAGCCTTGAGTTGGAGCTCAGTGTGATCTAGCCTCCCCACCCCTTGCCCCACACTGGACTATTTGAAGTTTGATATTTTTCCTTTCTCCCCCTTTCCATGAAAATCAGAAGCTTCAGAGTTAACGTTTGATTAGTTGAAAGATGGCAGGGTGCTCTCAGACTTGCCTGAATAAGAGGCAGCGCTAGCAGGGACCTCTTCCTTGTGCAGGAAGGTGTGTGCTGCTCTGCTTGCTGCTGAATTCACTGCACATACAGGTTGTGCTTTCAGTGTTAGGCTGGGCACCCTACGGCACTGGGCTGGTTGGAGGCCTTTGCCCCTGTGCTTCTGGCTCTTCCAGGGAATGTGGTTGGTCATTTTGTTACAGCTCTGCTTCAGCACTGTATAAACATTGCTGACTAAATCCTGTCTCTCCCAACCATTTTTCCTGAAATCTTTTTGCTACAGGGAGAGAACCCACCTCCTCCAGGGTTTATCATGCCAGGTGCTGTTAACCCCAACATGCTGCCGCAGCAAGGCACATCTTCCAATTACAGCATGTACTCACAAGCAGGGACACGGCCAACATACCCACAGAGTAAGTAACAGCAACTTCCCCCTCTCTCCCTCCCACTCAGGTGGACCAGCCACATTTAGCTGGGGATAACCAGTCCCTTGCTTGTGGTTGGGAATGTTCAGACCAAGACGGTCCCACATTTCTTGTGGGGTGGGGAAAAGGGCTCTCGAGACATCGCCTGAGGGTTGTCATTTCACGGTGGGGTTCAGACATTAGACACCCTCTGTCAAACACTGTCTCCTCTGCTGAGAGAGAAGGTGTCTACCCACAGCTCTTAGACTCACTCCTCAGCTGGTGCTTCCCAAGGGTGTGCTGGGGTCAGAAACTCCAAAGCCTCAGTCCTGGAAAAGCAGCACAGGCCTGGTAAAGAGGAACACAACTCATCTGTGTGCAGCTGGGTGATCCATTCTTGTTGTGACTCCATGAAGATGGGAAAAGGGGATGAGGAAATGAGGGCAGCACTGGAGTTGAGTGAGGAAGGGGGCAGAGCACTGACACTCAAGGCAGAGACTAAAAATACAGATGTGAGGGAGGAAAAATATGCATAGATGAGGAGGACACATAGTGAAATTAGGCTGCAGGGCCCACAGTGAAAGGCTGTGAGCTTACACTCACTTCCAGAATGTTATTCATTTGCTTGGCCTAGGATTTCCCTTTGTGCAAATCTGGGACAGGGCTTTCCCTTCCCTGAGAGACCCTGTGAGGATTGCAGTGGTCCAGAAGAACAGCAGTGTCCATGTGCCCCAGCCCCACCCCAGGTGCCATGGCGGCTCTGGCCCAAAGAGTGTGTGTGGTTAAGCAGTCCTACAAGTGCAGGCAGAGTTGTGGGAGCCGGGATTTGGCTGGACAGGTAAGTGGTTTGAGGGGGTAGGGGCATGAAGAGAGTGAGATAAAGAAGGAAGCAGAGACAGATGAAACTTGCTCCTCTGTTACGAACTCACTGACTGAATGTTTTCTCTCCCTGTTTGTAGCTTATCAGGCCACACAGCAGTACTCCTCTGGAACAGGGGGACCAGCTCTCTATCAGCCTCAGCAGCCTATCGCTGTCCCTGCTTCAGCCTCTTACCCCAACCCTGCCCCAAGCACCGCCCCTCCCTACCTGCCCTCTGCCCCTGCCCACTCCATGCCCTCCCCGCTGTACCCTGGGCAGCCTCAGCCCTCCCCGACAAGCCTGAATCCTGTCTCTTCCTTCCCTGTTCCTCCTTCTGGCACATCCTTTCAGCATGGCAGGCCAGGACCTCCAGCAACTTCTGTGGCTTATGCATTACCTACTGGACCAACAGGTACTCTGCCTGCAACCAGTGACCTTCCTGCATCCCAGAGAACAGGTCTGCGCTTGGACAGGGGGGCAGGCGGGGGGAGGGGAGGGTTTTGGTCTTCACTCACTCACTCAGTGCAATACTCACCTCTTCCTTGTGAATGCTCTGTACAAAGGTTGCTTTTGCTTAGAGATCAGTTCAAAGCATTTCTAAAGCACGTCATCATCCCTATGCAACTGGCAGTGGCACGGCTGTGTTGCCACAGTGTGAGCAGTCATCTTGCCACGGCCACAGAGCTTTTTGTCTTGCCCAAGACAGGAGGCTACAGCAGTCTTGTTATGAGGCTGTCATGCGCCATGGATGGATAGTGGCACAGCTGTAACCTTGTGAGGCTGGCGTCAAAACCTGCTCTGTGACTAGAGAGCAGAATACAAAAACGAGCAAGTTTTTCCTAATGGCTGCAGACAAGATGATCACAATTCTCCTCGCACAATGATTTTGCAAATGTGATTTGTCCCTTTGTCCCTGGATTTTGAGCAGCCTTTCAAGCCCAAGATTGGCAGTACATTTAATTCAAACAGCATTTCCTGTGGCATCAGCTCACTTCCATTATTTTGCTCTGAACCACTTAGTGTGATGGAATTTACTGTAGCTGCGAATGCCTTAAAAGGTAATCGGAAGTGATTTAGAAATGCTTTTATGTGTCTCTTTCTTGGATGTCAATTAAAAGCATGTGTGTGTGGCTGGCACATGAGAGCATGTTTGAGCATGCTTGGTGAGAGAAGCACTTGCTGAGGTGGGGGCTCCATGTCTGCTCATGACTGCCTGGATGGAGCTGTTTGCTGTGGGACAGTGACCTCGCTTGCGGTAACAAACCTGTCTCTTCACTTAGCAGCCCGTGAAACAGCAGCTTCTCGTACATCAGACAGTGCAGGAAGTAGGAGCAGTCCTTTTCTAAACTTGGTCATAAACACACTACACATCTAGGTGCTCCAGCTGAAGTGTCAAGGACCAGATCTGGGAAGCAGGGAGTGGAGGGAATATTAGGAAAGATTTGAGAAGTGTTTTGGAGATGACAACTTTGCCGACAGGCCCTAATAAGCCCACTGTGATTCCACCTCTTATTTAAAAGAGTGAGGAGTGAGGCAGTGCAGAAAAGGCACTTTGCTTTTGTCTTGGCAACATGAGCCCTATGAGTAGGTGCTCCTGGCATCCTTCAGGCTGGCAGCTCACACCTCTCGTGGCATTGCCTTCACACGCGCCCTCATGTTTTGGGGAGAAACTGTCATTTGCTCTGTTAAAAAATAGGACTGGTGTAGGGCTGCCAGAGTTGCAAGGGGAGGAAAGGCCTCTTCCCTCCATGGTGCTGCCAGATTTGGTGCCCTCTCTGTTCTTATGGATACTGTACTGTGACCAACCCCATGTTACAGGGCATGTCAAACTTGAATCTCTAAGCCAGAGGAATTATTAAATTGGACAGAGAAATATGTATTGGATAGGGTTTCTGGGCCTGGGATGTTAAACAGCACATTATAATGCAGACAGCATAGCTTCTGCACCTCCAAATAAATGCCAGGAACAAGAAAATTGTTCTTTCTTATCCATTTTACTGCTCAGCTTGCATCACTGGCAGGCACCACAGATCTACGACTTTCTAAGTTTCTTGCAGTGAAGTGACATCGTCTATGTGGTCTGCTCAGAGCGGGTGAAGCTCTATACATTGGACAATAGAAATTAGGAACATTAATGACAATACCCCAATACAAAGTTGATATGTAAAGTAGCATAATCCACACAGACTGTAGTCTAATACATCCTATGTCATTTTAATGTAAGAGGAATCGAAGCAGTCCTTATCCACGTTTCCTGGACAGATTTCCTTTTTCAAAGTTAAAAGTTGTTCATACCAGGCTTTTTATAAAACCTTACCTACTGATGCTGCTTATGTTTTTCCCAGCAGCTGTGGTGAGAAAGTAGCCAGTATAAAGTGGCAAAAGCTCAGGAACCCAAACTTGGGCATCATCTCTGATTTCTGGCAAACAGCAGCCTTAGGCTGAAATGCAGAGGTGGACTGCAGGGCGTGACAAGGTGCTGAGACCAGGATGGCTCATGAATGTGGACACACAAGTGCTGCCTGCAGCTGGAGAACTATGGAAAAAGATCAAGGGTGTCTGAAGAGCACGCTGTGTTTGTTCTCTTCCAGTGTTTAGATTACGCCTTTCAAAAAGCATACAAACAAGAAGGAAAAAAAACCCACCTTGTTTTTAAGTGCAGAAATGACAGTGTTCATGCTTAATATGCTTAACCACCGACATATCTGCTGAGCAGCTGCACTGCTTAGTGAAGGATGCCTTGGCATGAGATTCTGCAGAACCACAGAAATCTGCAGCTAGAAGGAGATCTCACCTGTAACCCCATGTTCTAGTGCACAGCATACAGTGATGCTGATCTTGGCATTGAAGTGGTGTGCTTCTGTGTGTGGTGATAATCTAATCTGTAAATGTGACTCATTTAAAGGGAGGGGTACAGGAGGAAGGAAAAAGATCTCAAATCCGAAGTCTTGAAAAGCACCTGACCTTAGAACTGGCTTGGATTTAAAGATGCACTTAAAGAAACAGTTCTATATATATCTTCTAGTTTTTTGAAATGCATATAACATCAGTATGTTAAGCTGTGCTTGAAGCTTCAGTAAGCAAGAAAAGCCCACATTTAACTTCATTTTCAACCTCTCTCACTTTTTGTGACAGATCTTTGAACCTGCTTTCAAGGGAGTTTTAATTTTCAGCACCTTGAAAATGTGATAGGCCAATTCTTAGCTAAAGTAAGGGTTTGCACTAAAACTATAAGCACATCAGACCAACCCCAGGGACAGGAGTTCTCTCATCCCCGAAGTTCCTCTTCTCTTTGAAATGGTGAAGGCTTTATTGGCTGCATTTGTCGTCTGGATTTATTGCTCAGTCTGAGCAGGCAATGTGTCACTTTGTGTGAGTGTAAAGCTGCTTTGTGAACATACTTTTATTGCTGGGCTGCATGCAGTTGAGAGTGTGCCTTGATTTGAGAAAATACTTTGATATCCACCTGAAAGTCAAGTACTTTAAGCATCTCTTGAAAAGCTTTCTGGAACGGTAAAACAATGTCAAGAAGATTGCTGCTAAGAGTAATGGTCTGTCAGCTGCACTGGAATAGAAAATGAGAACAACAGAGATAAGAAAATGAGACAGAACTCGGCAAAATTTGTTAAAAGAACTAGAAACTGATTTACTGCATGGAAAGAGCAACAGGCTTGTTTTTAGGGAAAGCGGACAAAAGCAATTCCACGGGGTGGTTTGAACAAATGACTTGTCTCTCAATTGACATTGTAATCAGTTTAGGTGTTTTTTCTCCTGACTTTTCATGCTCATTGAAACTAAATTGCTAATCAAAAATTGCAGACCAATCATTTTATTATTTTTGAAGAAAATCTTTTTTTTTAGTTCTCTTTGCATTTTATCTGCAGAAAGCCTACCAGCTCAAGACCAGGCCTCTCCCTTCGCTGGTGAACTAGGTACCACCTAACCTGAAAATAATTACAGCCACTATGTGAAATTAATTGAACAGACATCAATTATGCATTTATTCTTCAGAGAACATTAAGTGTGATGCTGTTTGTCAGTTAATCAAATCAATTTTTAATTCCTTAATTAAAACCAATAACAACATATCTGGAATTTTTAACCACAGAAACAAATTCTGGTTTTCCTTTTTTAAAGCAAATTATTCCAAGAAATTAACAGTGGTAGCAGTCTGGGATATTTTCTTAATGTGTTACCCCTATCAGCACTGCAGCAGTTAGACTCCCTGTATCTGAAATACCATGGGGTTTTCTGGATAGGGAGGAATAGAGGAGCCCTGGGGGCACATGGCTGCCAGGAGATGGCACTGCCATTTAAAGAGAAAGCAGGTGTGAAAGGGGTTCTGAATTGTTTTTCATTTACCCCTTGAACATACTCTGTATGCGGAACTTGTTTAACAGAAGATGGGGAGCAAATTCTGCAGTGACATTAAGCTGTGCTGTGTAAGGTTGAATTCGTCATCTGCTAAGTGAAAAACACTGTGGTGAAAAAGTCCATTGAGCAGGGATTTGGTTTTGTTGGCTTTTTGTGGCTTTGTGCAATAAATCCCGATTACTCGGTGGGGCCATGGTAATGCCAGGATGTGATGCTGTGGTGCCGGTTACACGTGGTCCATGGTGGGATGGGGAGCTGCTTCTAATGCACTAATGTGAGCTTTGGTGTGCAAATCTGGCAGCTGCACAGAGCCTGGGAGATCACAAGGTCTGGTATGGAGCAACAGCCCAGACTTGGAATGAATCTGCTCGGACATCCTCTGTGCTTCTTCCAGTTTCAAACAAATTGCCTTTGGTGCAGAAAGCTAGATCTTTTTCACCTTGCTCAAGCAGCTCTGCTCTGATTTTGGGATACAAAGCACCCAAAAACATGCTGTAGCTGGCACAGGAAACCCAGGGGTTTGGCTCTTTTGTGTTTCCAAGGTGGCTCGGTGAATCTGGCCTGAAATGTTTTCCTCTTACACCTCTTCTTTCTGTGTGGTGTTGCTGGGGAACATGTCTTTACTGTCATGTATAAATGTCATATATAAGCTCTCTTCACATATACAGTCTGTGTAGCAGAGCTGTGTTTTGGGCATGGTAGGCCCTTTTCAAGGGGCATGTCTGCTCAAAGCCTTCTTTTTTTTTTTCCTGCAAGAGAAGAAAAAGTTAATAATTAAGTTATTAACTTGAGAACAGTTGGTTAAGATCCCAAGCATGCACAGTGGGTGCAAAGCCCAAAGGGTCTGATGGCAGGGGTTCTGGGGGGCTTGGCTGGCACAGGAGCTGTTCTGGCCCTCAGGGAAGGGCAGGAGAGGGCAGGCTCTGCCAAGGCCCTGCCAGTAGAGCCGTGGCAGGGAGCTGGCCCAGCTAACTCAAGAAGGCATCACTGCCCTCCTCCAAGGTACTTACAGTCTCTGTTTTCTTTCTGTTCTAGGACCTCAGAATGGCTGGAATGACCCTCCCACCCTGAACAGAACTGCCAAGAAGAAGAAGGTACTCTAGGAAATAGTGCCTCAACACAATTGAGTGCTGGTCACTTGAAAAGCAGTAATTTTAAGCTGCTCCTGGGCAACTTGTTGGCAGGAGAAGGAAAGAGAAGGGTTAGCAAATGAAAGCTTCACCTCCATGAGCAGAAATGGCTTTTATGACTCTCCAATATGCATTATCTCACTCGATATATTCAAGCCTATAAAGAGATGGTGTTTTTTTGCTAAAGTTGTGGTTGTTAATAACAACATTGATCCTGGTTTGAAGGAAATGATTCTGAATGTTTTCATCTGCAGTGAAGCAGCTGAATTTTGCAGGAGACGATACTTAGGCAAAATTATGACACTCTGCAAATTGTTATAGATTATTGACTTTGCTGGAGCTGAAAGCAATTTATCCTGATTAAGGGTCTGACCCTGAGAGGTCTGTTGAAAGTAAGACAATTTTCATGATGGAGATAATGTAGTTTTGTAAAACGGATTTAGATTGCAGCAGGGCAGAATAACTGGGGACACTTGGCACAGAGCAGAGTGATCCTTTTCCTCCGCTGGTGCTGCTGTGGTCTGGATTATCTCCACAGCAGTCAATGCCTTCCACTGTTCTCTGACCCTGGTGCATTTGGGAAGCAAGAGTTAGTCTAGAGCATGTAAAATGTGAGGAGAACAAAAAAAAGTTAGATCAGGCAAGGTAAGGTCTGAGTGAAGGTGAAGGCAGAAGTCTCCCTTACCCTTTGGGGTTTGGTCTCTGCAGTTCAAGATTAAGAAGCTTTGGGAGGCTGGATGGAGGACGCTTTGTGTGCTCCTGACAGCCCCAGTGCCGGGATGTTTGTCCCACAGCAGCCTGCATGCTGCCTTTGGGGCTTTGGGCTCTGAAGGAGAAGGAGGAAAGTTGTCAGAGAGAGTAACTGCTGGACCTGAGAGCTCAAGAAACAGCCTTCTGCAAACACGGTTTTTGTTACTGCTGCGTGTGTGTGTGTCACAGCCAGAATTCCTGCCATAGCCAAGGCTTGAGGGTTGGCTCCCGTCTAAATGAGGAGTCATGCTTGTTCCCTGTTGGGTGTTTAACAAATCTGTCAGTCATGTTTCTATGTTTGTTTCCCTTCTGTCCACTGTCTGAGGGGTGGTTTAGGATATTACAAAATGACTCACCACATGGACTATTATAAAATAGAAACGTCTGGCATTTCAAGCCATAATTTTCAGCTGTTTTCTTCCTAACTAAGAAGTTATTCGCTACTCAAAACTTAATTGCTGTGATTCACTGCATTTATAACTGACTTGGGTGCTGGATTCAGAATATTTTTTTGCTGTCCCAAACCACTAGCTCAATTCTAGCATCACTCGTTCAGGGTTCCGTGATTTTTCCTTTTTTGCATAAGCACCCCAAGAAACGTGCACATTCCCATGGAAGCCCTTTCTTTTGTTTGGATTCCTGTACGATGCATAGCAGAGGCCAGTAGCTCATTTTGTTGTTTCTTCCCTCTACCAAATGTTTCTGAAACACCCCCTGTGTAAAGACTGGCAGATGCTTAGGGATGAATCTGAAATGCACCCATAATCTGTCTTAGCACAAACCTGTGTGCCAGAAGCTTGAAAGGCTTTCAGAAGCTTTATTGGAGCATGTTGCTAGCTGTGACCTACGTACTGCATGGACAAAAATACACCCTTGGAAGTGAGACACAAAAATCTAAATATAACGACCCAATAGTAAGAATAGATGTAGGTGTGGGTTAGTTTTCTCTTCTGATAGTGCTGGTCTGCCAAACTTCTGATTTGTGCCTTTGGCAAAGGGAGAGTGGCTCTGATCTGAGGTGGCTGCACCCAGTTCTTGTGGCCAGGGGTAGTCTGGGCTGCCTCAAGGCACTTGTTACCGTGCAGCCAGAGGAATGGGTTTGTTTAGGCAGAGTGAAATCTTGTTATTTCTGTATCCAGAGCTCTCAATTACTGTGGGGTGGGTAGTCTGTAAAAGCTGGGCGTTGTGCTCTGCCTGCAGCAGCCACAACAACATAAATGCACTGTTTGTTGGTTTTGGTTTTGGTGTTTGTTTTTTTTTCCCTAGGTCCCTGATAACTTCCTGCCCCCGGTTCCCATCACTTCCCCCATCATGAACCCCCTGGCGGATCCGCAGTCTCAGATGCAGCAGGCTCCAGCTCCAGCACCTCCCACCGGTGCCCCCAGCTTCCAGCCCCTGCTGCAGGGTGGTTACCCCCCTGCTTCCCAGCCCCTGGGGCCATCCATCCTGCCGCCTGCTGCTTCCAAACCCAGCACGGAGGGGGCCCCTGGGGCCCCAATCGGCAACGCCATCCAGGTAACAGCCCCGGCACTGCATGGCTTTGGTTTGTCCATCAGCAGAGCCTGGCAGGCTGGGATCCTGGTGGCCAGGCATTTCCTGGACCTGCAAAGTGCACTGTGGAGTTTTTAGTCACCGGCTTTGCGCCATGCTGGCATTTTGCTGCTGTGATCTCCACCTGGACCCCACCTTTTTGCAGTTAATGCTATAGTCAGTATGGGCCAACAACCTGCTTCCTTCTGCAGGTTCACAGCTTCCCAGAGGGAGCAACAGCAGGTGCTGATAATGTCACCTCCACACACCCACAGGGAAGAAACAGGACTTGTGCCAAGCTAACTAATGATGCCGCTTGCTTTAGTCAAAAACAACGTGTGGGCACAGTGACCTGGAAAAGCCTCACCTGTTCTCTGTTTCTCAGCATGTGCAGGCACTGCCGACAGAGAAGATTACCAAGAAGCCCATCCCTGAGGAGCACCTTATTCTGAAGACAACGTTTGAAGCTCTTATCCAGAGGTGCCTGCTGTCCGCCTCCGACCCGGTAGGTCACTGTGGTATTCCCAGAGTGCTGCTGTGTGTGGGTGAACGTGCTGGTACCTGTAGCACAGGGGGCCATCATAGCCTCTCTTTGATCCCTCTAAAGGCTGCTTTGAGCAGCCCCAAGCAATGTGCAGGAAAGCCACATGCACACAGGATGTGGAAATCTGAGGTCAAAGCACAGTCCAGCTGCCCAAGCACTTTGACTCTGGTCCTTGCAGCCTTCAGCATGGGCAGAGCCTGATGAGGACATGTTTATGGGCAGGGAATTAACCCGTTGCAGCCCCCTATGCTTCTCTCTTCAAGGGAGGAGGGTTGGAATTGGTTAAAGTTTTGGTGTTGATAGTTAAAAAATTAAAAATTCTAAAACCTTCAGAGAGAACTGTCCGTCTTTCTGTCAAGTGATCCCTGTGGAGGCATGCCCTATAAATTTGCTTAACTGCTTCTTATAATTCAGAGCAGGAAGCAGCTGGTATTATGCGAGGTCTGAGATGAGTCTCACATAGGTGAGTACATGCCTCAGGTTTTGATCTGTGATTTGTGATTTCTGATAACAAGCTCATTTCAAAAGGAAAAAAACTACTAGCAGGGAAGTGGAAGGTAAACAGCTTTAACACAACCACTGGAGCTGGATAGGAAAAACATTTCCTGTGCCAGCCAGCACTTTGTAAATGAGCCATCCCTCTCAGAGCTTCTCATGTGTTTCTGGTGGTCAGTAAATAATGTGCCACCCCAAAGCCCACATGCTGACTGTTCAGCTCGTGCCTGCCATGCGCTAAAAGGTGGTGCTGGTGGTGTGCAGAGGGCTTTGTGCACTAAATGTGCTTGGTTAGCAGCACAGACTTGTGTTCCTGTTATGGAGACTGGGAGGTGAGCTGTCTGATGGCTCTGTGGCAGTATATTGGGCATTCAGTGTCACCTCTGCCTTCTGTCTGCTCTGCAGTTTCAGCTGCCTCTGTAGTTTTGACTTGGCATTTGCAAGTATCTACTCCTCCTTTCCCCTGTGGGTCTCAGTCCAGCACTTTCACTGTGGGCTCACCCACACACTCCTTTTACAGAAGCTTTTTGAGGCCATAGGATGGACCTTAAGGTTCATTCAGTTGCTCAAACCCCTTTCTTTAAAGCTTAGAGTACATATATATGTGTATGTATATATATATACGTATATATATATATAAAATGTGTACTGCACACTCTTTGAGCTTTTCTTCCTCTGAGTCCCCGTTCTCCCAGACAAAGAAGGCAAAAGCATTCTGCTCACATCTGCACCTAGGGATTGCTTTTCTGCTCTGCCAACACATTTTGCTTGCTTCTTGTTAAGTCTCTCTGATCTTCTTAGGCAGAGCAAGTGTTTCAGCACACAGAGTTGAGGCACCACCCTGGCTGTACACATCAGTTATTGTCAGAGCAAATGCAGGCACTACTCATTGCATTCTGAAGGGAAAATGGCAACAGGAAACAGAGAGTGAGGAGGAAAACCAGTTTGCACTTCCACCTCATTTCTTTGGCTGGAGAGATATCTTGTTGTTTACTAGACACAATTTATTCTTCTTTGTCCTAGCTGGCCATCTGTAAAATGAAAATAGCGTGTTCTCCTGTTTGCAGGTTTTGAAACAAATGCTCTGAAGTCGTGTATCTGAGAGTTTGCCAGTCCAAAAGAACCAGCCAGTTTATCTGCTCCTCCTGGGGTACCTTTTCCTTGCCTATCTCAGTTCCTTGACAGCATAACTGGTGCTGAGGAGTTTTCCACACATAGCCCGAGATCCATGTGCCATATTCTCCTTTATGTCCTCTGCCATCTGAACAGCTTTCCCTAATTTCTAGCACAGCAGGCAGCCATCAGCCTGTGTTCACCCTTGAGCCAGAGCACTCCCATCAGCTTTGTTATTTTCTCTCTGGGCAATATTTAATCCAGAGAAATGTTTCCATTTGCCAGGGAAAATGGCACTATCCTAAGTGAAGATGGATTGATGTGCATACAGATTTAGGAGGAAATTCCATTACTCTTGTGCACTGATGCCATTTTAGTGGCTGTTGGCCACCAGCTTTTTTGTGCTCCTGCAATTTATGCTTTTTTTATGCTCCTGATGCTTTATCACTGTTTTATTACTCTGGATTAAAATTTAAAATTTCTGTGAATGTTGGTTTTTAAAAAAAAGGTGAATAAAAATGCATTTCTTCAGCAGCTGCTGCTGCAGGTGGAATATACTGGGGTTATTTTAAGAACCTTTGGTGGCAAAATTATTCCAGTTACATCAGTTGGGTGGATTATTCCATAAAAGTCATGGAAGCACAAAGGATCTATTAGGACATTTTGGTTAAGGCTATTAGTTTTTCTGTTGACGCTAAAAACTTACAAACTCCCAGCTTTACTAATCACATGAGGAAAAATATAGTTAGGATTTGCCATAAATGATGATTGAGTTGTACCTACTTAGAGTCAAGTATCTGCATGTGCCCTTAAGTTCTCATTGACGTTGCTGGATACATGATTCCAGTAAGAATTTTATCCAGTTATAATGCTTTGCCAGTGAACCATAGAAAAAAAAAACTGTGCTGAAGCTCAGAATTCTGTCACTTTTGTGTCACCTAAACCAGTGGGTTTTGCAAATGACCAGTGGCTTTTGGGGTGCACCTCTAATGGTTTGCTGTTCTCTGCAGCGAACTAGGGCAGTTACATATGGAGAACTACACCCATATCACATGGTCTTTCCTAGCAAAATCCAGGGAGAAAAGTACAGAACAAAGAATTCAAATGATGTGTTAGGAAAATGTTGTTGAGGAGGGAATTTGATGTGCTGCATGGACCTCTTCACAACGATATCAGATCAGTATAGTGTTCTTAAAATCACTGTGTTTTAATGTCTTTATTCGTCTTGCAGCAAACCAAGAGGAAACTGGATGATGCAAATAAACGCCTGGAGTTTCTATATGACAAACTTAGGGAACAGACAGTAAGTTCTGTTTTACTTCCCCCCACCCCTCAATCAGGCATTGCCAATGACTTCATTGCTGATGTGGACCCCTCTGCAATACATGGCAGGTGCTTCTTCTTTCTTTGGAAGTGTGCTTCAAATCCATTTATTGGATGTTTGCGTGGACTTCTTAGAAAACAGCGAGGTAGCGTGCTTGGCCCCAAATTCCTGTGCAGACTTTACAGTGTTCTGGGGTCATGTCGTGAGTTTTATGGTGCTGTGCAGAGACTGTGTTGATCCAAAGAGCCTTGCAGCAGGCACTGTTTCTGTGCTCCCAGTAGGAAGTGAGACACACAGCCTGGGGTTAAAAAAGAACCCAGGGGACTTAGATGTTGGAGGCTCACTGACTTCACTGGAAGGCAGATGTGCAAGTACTTTTGAAGATCTGGTAATTTTTCCAAAGCCTTCCAGGAGGCTTTGGCAGAATAAAGGACTGTGTTTAGATGTCTTAGTACCTTAGGATTAGAGTGATCTAATCCTGTTATTGTCAGGCCGTGTTTGCTGAGCAATTAACTTTACCCCAAAGGCATAAAAGCCCAGTAGGTTTTTCTACAGTGCCACAATCTGTCACAGCAGGTCTCCCGCTCCAGGGGATTGCACCCAGGGGCTTGCAGTGCTGCAGAGAAGGTATGTTCTGTTTTCTTTCTGCTGACCTGCCTTGCCTGGCTTCCTTGCAGCTCTCTCCAGTCATCATCAGTGGTTTGCACAACATGGTGAAGAGCATCGAGACCCGCAACTACCAGGAAGGACTGAACATCCACACACACATCGTCAGCACCAGCAACTTCAGCGAGACCTCTGCTTTCATGCCAGTCCTGAAAGTTGTCCTCACCCAGGCCAACAAGCTGGGTGTGTGAAGTAGCCCTGCACTTGCAAAGCCTTGATGGTTGCTTTTCCAAAGAAGTGCATTTCTACAGCAAACATGCAGGAAATGGACCAACTGCTTGTCCTCACAGCATGTCGCAGTAGAGCGCTGACAAATGGCATTACACTCTCCCTGCAGAATACTTTACTCTAGAAGGGCTCTGGAGCCCTGGTGCTTTTCTTTTTATTTTAGTCTTTTTCCCATTCCCTAATGATTCTCCTCTACAAATAGTGTATTTAATGGATGATGTCCCATATTGTCAATTTTTAGATGCATGTTACACTGCTAAACAGTGGCTTTTAATAACAGATGTATGTGGTAAAACAACAAGATAGGTTGTGTATCGGACCCTAAAACGGATTATTCCCTTCCACCCCCTCTGTTTTTATCCACCGGATTAAAAACAGTCTGATCATGTTATAAGTGTATTTGGTCATTCATTTTATGAAGCTGCTTGCAGTCCTGTTATTACAACTTACATGTTAAATAGCTTAATTGTGCACTGGGGCAAATGAGCAAAATAAAAGGCTAATGTGATATTTTCAATAAATGTAAATTTATTAAAATGTGTCTTTATGAAGTGCAATGCAGAGACTTTGAACCTGGAGTACAGTGAGATGACTTTCTGTTGTGTCCTTGGCACAGGGATAGTTTTCTCATTCCATGCCTATCACAGAAAGCTCTGTGTAGGACACAGAAAGAACAGCAGTTGAAAGAAACGTCTGGGTTTGAAAAAAAAAAGGGGGGGGGGGCAGTTTTGCATAAAAACTACCTAAAATGTCAGTGACTGTGGATTTGGCAATGCATAATGCAAGAAATATTATAAATAACAATGTAATCGATGCTCACTCCTGTGACTTAAACACATTTGTTAGGCAAAACAATTTTATTTTCCTTTCCAGCATTTTCTTACCTCATAAGTATTTATAATTGGTGAACATAAAGCATCAATTTGGAGTTTCCTTGTTTCAGGAGTTTAACAAACAATGGGAGTCATTTTATTCTTCCTGATCTAGGTTGTAGGTTTCTAAGCAGTGTTATAAGTATTCCAATACTTAATTTAAGTATACTTATAGCAGTGTATTCAGCTCCTGTAACTTGGAAGATTTGCAGGTATCCTTTATTCATCGTGCCCTAAATAAAAACTCTGGTATTGGCCGAATCACAACAGAAACATGAATTATTTTAATGCTTCCAGAAACTGGTAATAGGGAAGTGCCAGTCTACCTCAGTGAGGAAAGACATTCAGGTCACCAGCTCCAAACCTGATTGCTGGGACAACATTATCTAGAAAACACTCTGCCAGATGAGAATGATAGCTTGGTGTGCTCCACCTTCTTCCCCTGTGCCTGCTTTCCACAAACTTAGAATGAAATGCTGGGGCTCTGAAAATAGGGGAGGGTAGGAGGGGAGAGGCTGCACAAAATCAGAAAATGTTGACACCTGCAGCTGAAGCGGAATTTTGGGCAGAACAGTAGCTCAGGATCTCTGCTTGTGTGGAGAAGACTGTTGCACTGAACTGCAGTGTTGGGGCACGGTCTGGCCAGAGAAGCACCCTTGTACCTTGATTCGAGGTGCAAAACAAGTTTTAAAAGAAAGAACACATTCAAAGGTAAGCAGGAGAAAGTAAAAAAACCCTCAGTAGGTTGGAAAGCAGGTGTGCTGGGCTGGCCTGAGGTTTCTGTGATGCGCTGTTCAGCAACGAAAACAAAAGGCAACCTCAGTATGTCAGGACCAAACCAGTGGGTAGGAGATAACGCTAGGGGAATTCAGGAGCTGGTTGTGCATGTGCTCTTACTGTTTTTGGGAGTACTCCTAGACAAGAAGCAGGAGTGGTGGCAAGCACTGGTTTGTGAAGCTGACTGTTCCTGGCAGTAACAACCAGAGAGACTTGATGGCGGTGGCAGAAGTGGGATGCGCTCCTGTGGGTGTAGTTGCAGGGTTGAGGGCAAAAGCACTGATGTAAACTGGAAGCTCCTAAATTGGGAATAAGACCCGAGAGGATTAGTGGGAACAGCTTCTCTGTGTGATGTGTCTTTGTAAAAGCCAAAGAACGTTTAATGGCATCACACAAGCCTTTATAAGACTTCCATCCACATAAAAAAGATGCCAAGTGAGAAGGGACTTAGTAAGGCACACAGATGTCAGGGACTGAAGAGTGTATTTAACAAGAAGAGATTAAATAAACTTTCCTTGTTCACCTTTTGAAGACCACAAGGGATTCAGGTTGATTGGAATTAAAGAGCAGTGTTAGCATGAGAACAAATGTGGTATGAGCTGACCAGGCATAGGTTTGGTCTGGAAATTGAAGTGGTGAAAAATGAGACCACCAAATAGAGAGAAACACTGGGGGGTTTTGATGTGATAGCATCTTAGAGTACTGGGATGTTGCACCACTGTCCTGGACACTGACAGCAGTGGAGTAATCTCGCTCTCCTTGCTGAAAGGAAAGCTGTCTTATGCCTCAGCATTTGTCTGGAGCTCACAACCAGAAAACTGCACTGACCGAGTACATAACAGGAGTGGATGTAAAAATCTGCTGCTGCTCTCCTGAGAGCAGCTGAGATGAATTACCAGTTATGCTGCCGTCTGTTCATATCTTCAAGGAATGCCAAGCAATTAGCCACCCATCTGATATAAATGCAACGGCCATCTTCATTTACAGAAGGCAATGAAGCCCTGCCAAGTTATGCTGGTAAAAGAATTTGGCCCCAAATAGCCTAATTTTGATCTCACTGAGTAAGAAGAGATTTATACCATGGCATTAACACCAATCAAGCTACTCCTCCATGCGGCCCCCAAGGCTGCAGAATTAAAAGAAAAAGGGATGGAAGGAGATTCAAAGATGCAGTCTGGGCAGCAAGGGGGTTCTCCGCTGGCAGCTGACATGAGGAGGTACCTTGCTGCTCCAGCAATCACCATCCAGGCAAAAGGAAGTCCAAGGTCAGCACTGGAAACGAATGTTGCAGATTGTCTTCTACTTGCTGCTGCATTTCTGCCCTGTGCAATGTTTACATCAGAGTTGTCCCATGTCGTGCTTTTCAGATGTCACAGCTCCCTAACATACCAATTGGGAATGTGGGTTTACTCTTTAGGAACTGTCTTTTCTCTGTCCAGAAGGAAGCATATGATTGACTGGATTACTGAGAGACAAGGGAAGGGGGGCTTGCTGCCCTAACTGTTTTCCCCAAAAACTATGGAGGAGGAGGGGTCATGTCTTAGGAAGCATGGCAGAGACAGCATACAGAGCAGTGCCACCACTCCCCAGAGTTCTGCAGGCTCCCCTCAGCTTCATCCTCACTCTCACAACCATGCTGGTACTTCGCTTAAGCAGCACAAACCCCACGGTGTCATTACCTGGCTGGAGACCCTGTTATGCCATAGAGGGGAAATAAAGGAGACTCTGAGTCAGATTTTTCCCTCCTTCCCCACTATCTGCAATCCCACATGGCTCCACATCCCTAAGGGTTCACTGTTCTGAGCTGCTTTAAGCATCCATTGCAAAGGCAGAGCAGCATGTATAGAGCCAGGCAGGGCTCAAAGGTTAAGGGAAAACCAGACTTACACGACCCAACATCTGCCACCAGCTGACAGCACCTCCCCTGCAGAGCATGCTGAGCATCCTGCTCAGGTGCCTGGTGCTGAGCTGAGCCATTCAGCCTTGAACAAGGGCCAAGGCCACCGTCAGAGTATACTGAGGAATGTAATAAATAATGTACTGATACCAGGAACAGTTTCAACACGTCCAGTCTTAAATGGGTAATCTCCCAGCCTTGACTTGCTGTATGCTGAGTTGATAATTCTCATGTTTTCTCTGCCAGCCCTGCAGATCAAACAGATACATCACCAAATGGCCAGTCGGGATGGATGTGTAGATACGTTTCATGCAATCCTCACTCAAAAGAGGCTAAACTGATTAAAATTCCTATGAGATTTAGAGCTGAAAGTTAGCCACAAGAGCATCTAATTAAGAGAGGATTTATTAAGAAGCACCTAAAAAGGCAAATGCAGCTGGCCTCATCAGTAAGTCCATGTCTGCCCGGACAGCACACAGAAGACTTTTTGGGAACCTGTTGCCTGAATTCTTTGCCAGGCATATAGGAAGCACTTTACAAACACTGAGCACATTATTTCTTGTCCCTCTGATGTTTTAGGCTTTGTTTCCTTCTTTACCACTTAAAGTGTTCATTTGAACAATGCTTTGGGGTCATTACTTCATTTTTCATGGCAAGAGAAAAGAAAAAAAAAAAAGGCCAGTCTTGTCAAGATGTTAAATAACTGTGCTGAAATGTGATGGTAGCAGGTGGGACTGAGTAGCATTAAAATGACACTCAGCGTTCACATGAACCATTCGTTACCTTTCATTGTCACTGCCCTCCTTCTTTCTTCCATGTGGAGAATTCTAGAAGAATGTTTAAAATATATAAAAAATAATCTGGGGTTTAATTATTTGCTCTCTGCTGATTCACTTGCCTCAGGAGGTGTAGTTAGTAATTAATTAGCACAGCAAGACTAATGTGCTTTGCACCAATATCACTCATAAAGCCACTCTCTGCTGGGTACAGGCCTGTGTCCCTAGCAATCATCCATCAGCAGTTGAGGCCAGTGCTGCACCAGAAGCCATTTGGGATGGAGGTGAGCTGGTGTTGGCCTGCCTCTCCCTGCCACAACGCTCTCAAACCCTGGCAAGAGCGTCCCTCTGAAGGGCAGCTTTGAGCATCTTTCTGAAGGCAGAAAACGGTCAGGTCAGTTAATTGAAGAAGGACAAGTACATTCTGGAGCTATGCAACGTTAGGGCTGAGGTTTTGCTGTTTCTTAAACCTCTGTGAAAATAAAAAATGTGAAACTCTTTGTCTAAGACATTGCCAAGCCTTTTGAGCCCTTTGCAGCCTCAGCTCCAGGGTACCATTCCAGCCTGACTCACCTCAGTAAGGCAGAGAGCCTCTGGGTCTCCTGTTGCTTGGCAGCGAGGATTTTTGGTGGCACAGGCATCACCTGTGAGAAGCTGCTGCCGCCCATCCGTGTGCTGCCATGCAGAGCACAGCACAAAGGACAGGTGCCATTGGCAGGTTCCAGTGAATCCCCCCGTGCTGCTCTCTGCAAAGTAAGAAAAGAAAACACACTTTCTCCAAGGGGCAGTACCTAACTCCAGCAGCACTGCTGAACCCCTGCAAGTCCACGGTGTTTTCTGCTGGAATAGGAAGCTCCACAAGATTTCGGTCTTTGTCCTTTGTTCTTTGCTGCACAGAGACGCCTGTCCCCGTCAGCGGCAGGAACCTGCCAGTGAGGTACTCCCAGGCTTGTGTCACAGGCAGCGTTTCTCACCTCAGTGCAGATGATGGATGAGCCCTCTCTTGCTGGCAAGGCTGCAGAGGATGTGTGATCACTTGCAGGGAGCACTGAAGCGCTACTCGGAGCCTGTGCCTATCTGTTAAGCAGCCTGGTGCAGCATTTCAGCAGGTTCAGAAAGGCACGCTCTGTCCCAGGGGGAATCACACGCTTGGATGCTGCCTGTGAGCGGATTTGAGTCTGTAGCCCAGTCCTCTGGCCCATCAGGGAGGTGTGAGCCAGAGCTGTCTGAGACAGACAACACAGTGAGGCTCGTTTGAGGTTGGTGCACAAGACAGCACCAAGGGCTACGTACAGGTCACCTGGGCTGCAGCCAAATGTCAGGTGCTTCTTTTACCTGCACAGAAGAGGCATTATTGCAGCACAGGAGGCCAAATTCAGTGAGCAGACAGACAGGCATGACAACTGAAAGTCCAGCTGGGATTGCCAGTAAACACAAGAAGTGCATTGGAGAGGGAGTCTCTCACCTTTCTCTTGAAACCCTGCCCTGAGTTCTCATTTCCAGCATGTCTGCAATCACAGCATCTTCACCTCAAAGTGCAGGAGACAAAACCAAGTCATTTCTGGATCTCTAAACAAAACTCAGGCTTTTTTTTTTTTTTTTCAGACTTGTACATCCTTTGTTTTTAAAAATATGAACCCTGGAGTGTTTATTGAGAAAATCTCCTTTTGCCTTTGTTGTTGTTTTGGTTGCAGCTCCTCAGATTTCTTCTCTAGGCGATTTTGGCTCACTGAATGTTTTCCAATATTATTTTTTACCAAGGGAAATAGGAGTCAGATTTGCCAAGTCTTTTCTCTGCACTTCTGGCTACTGGCAAGACCTTAATCTGACAATCCAGATCTCTATCTGTGGCATGTAGCCCTGACATCGTGATCTATGTAGACAGGTAGCTTTTTAAAAAGAGAGATGTTTTCACAGCATCATGTCCCTAGATGTGCTCCTTCCCACAGCCCCTGCAGTGATCCTGGGACAAATGTTGATGCTGTCACTGAGGTGCCACTGCTTGAGCAGTGATTTCTGGGATCAGGGTAACAGCAATGGGCTCCACTCCCACACTGTGCAATGACACTTTCAAAGGGGATACTTTGGTCTGGCTTGGGCTTCATCTGCTCCTCCATCAGGACCAGCAACTCCATGAGCAGTAGGGACCCCTCTGGAGTCAGGTGGGCAGGGTGCCAGTTAATGTTCCCTTTCCAGTTTTGCTGCTGCACCTGACAAGCTTTCTCTGCATGCAGCCAGATTCGCCTGGAAGGGGCACAAGGACTTCACAGAAGTTACACAGCAGTGTCACCCTAAGCATCGGCACTCCCTGCACCCAGAGGACCTCTGGCCACAGCAGAGCATTTGTCATGTCATCTTTGCTCACCTGCTTTCTCTGCTGTGCTGGCTGTTCTGTAAGCAAACTGCTGTGAACTGGAGATAAATGTGGGATATGAAACTTACAGTGTTGTGTGCGAAGCCTCACAGAGGAAGCCTTCATGGATGTGTTCATCAGTTACTCAAATTAGTCGGAAATCTTGCAAAGCAATTTGTCTTTGTCTCTTGCCAGGGTGGCAGGAATGTTTGTGGAAGGTAGCTGCGAGGTTTCAGTGCCACTTGCATCTGCACGAGTGTACAAGACTAACATCTATCCTGTGCCACGCTTTAATAGCCTGCAAAATCCAGGTCAGGATGAACAGTTTCATCCTGCCTTTTCAAAGATACGTGCTCCCTGGCCTCCATATTTCCTTCCTGCTTGTTAGCGTTCCCATTTCATTCACCCTGAGCTCTGACTTGCCTCCCTTAAACAATCAGGGCAGCACATCCATATGAGCCACGGTGTGCAGAGGTGAGCTTGGGCTGTGCAGTTTGCTTCTGTAAGCCCAAGGGTCACCCACAGCATGCTGTGCCCAGCAGCAGCCAGGGAACAGCTGGTGTGTGTAAGGGATGGGGGCTTCTTTCTGCTCCTGGACTCTAAGAGATGGAAAAATCATTAAAGGATGGAGTCTTCTCTCCTGCCTGCCCCAACATCACATCGTAGAGTCCAAAAAGGAAAATGAGTATCGGTAGTAGGCGCACTTGAAGTTAGCCTAATAATTGACCTTGGGCACCCAGAGGAGCTCAGGGCAGGAAAGCACCGTTGCTATAAATCACAGAGGAGCCGATCCCAGCCAGGCAGGAGGGCTGCTGGCACTCCTGGGCCGCTCCCTCCTTCCCTCCAGTCCTCCCAGAGACATTCAAAACTAAACAAAATGCGTCACAGGCAAACATTTTATCCAGACTCACCCTCTGGTTCCCGCCTAATGACTGAAACCCTCTGCACGCTGCTTGTTCAGGATGTTCCCTGCTCCACAGCAGGTGAAACGCCTCGCTAGTTAACAGTGAGCTACCTTCTGCCTGCCACTGCTCCGGGTCATGCTTCTGCCACGGGTGAACTGGCCATTAACAACACCCACCCTGGCATCCCCGGCAACCTGGTGTCCTTCCTTCCCCGCACCAACTGGCAGCGGGAGGTCGTGGCAGCACAAGGAGGTGGACACAGTGGGACGGCAGCCCGCCAAACCACACCTGAGCACTAAAACAACACTCCATCCGCAGTGGGATGTGGCAGCTCTTCGTTCAGGGGCGCACTGCCGATAAAATGCTGTCTCTCTGCTTGCAATGCCCACCTTGTCACTCCCAGTCAGATGAACTTTCCTAACCACCTCTTGAATACCTCTTCCTGCACTGGTGCACCGCCTGCGCCGGTGGCATCTTTTACTCTGCCTTCACGGGCTTCCACAACTAAAGGCCACTGAAAACCCTTTTGTCCCGGGAGCAGCCAGCAGGAAGAGGTGCTGGCAGCAGAGGTGCGGGCAGGGGAGGTGAGGGCAGGAGAGGTGAGGGCAGGAGAGGTGAGGGCAGGAGAGGTGAGGGCAGGAGGACTGCCGGCAGCAGAGGTGCGGGCAGAAGGGATGCCGGCAGCAGAGGTGCGGGAAAGAGCGAGGTGCCAGGCGAGCGCGGCCGCGCTGCCGCGGGGACGCGCCTGGAGGCGGCCCCCGGCGGAGCCGGAGCCGGTGCCTGGGCCGGGCCCGGGGGCGGAGCGGGCGGCCCGGGGCCACCATTGGCTGTCGCTATGCGGTGCCGGCGGCCGCCCCCCGCCCGCCCGCCCGTCCCCACCGCGCTGAGGGGCGCTGAGGGCGCAGCCGGCGGCGCGGCGGCTCCATGGAGGCGGCGGCGGCGGCCGCAGCAACAGATGCGGCGGCGGCGGCAGCGCGTCCCGGCCGCCCGTAGCCGCTGCGGGGCCGCGCTGCGAGGGGGCCGCCGCGGCCCCTCAT
>JAWWLV010000144.1:16229896-16271139 GCA_035041135.1 Platyrinchus mystaceus
CCGCGGCCCCTCATAGCGCCCCGGCGGCGGCATGGCCGGGCCGCGGCGGGCGGCCGGCGGCGAGGCGGGCACGGCGGGCACGGCGGGCGGCGGGCAGGCCATCGTCTGGCGCAACGTGGTGCTCATGGGGCTGCTGCACCTGGGCGCCGTCTACGCGCTCAGCCTGGTGCCGCGGGCGCAGATCCTCACCCTGCTTTGGGGTGAGTGCGGGGGGGCTGCGCTACAGGTGGGGCGGGGGGCGAGGGGTGGTCCCCGGCGACTGCGAGCCGCTCCTCGGTGTCCGTGTGTCCGTACGCCCGTGCCCTGTTTACTGGCGCGGTCGCTTTTGTTCCCGAGCCCCCCCATCCCGGCCGCTCCCGGGATGCCGCTGCCAGCGCCGCGCCGGGCCCTCGGTTGCTGTAGAAACAGGAGGCGCTCTCCCCCCGTTACATTTATCAGGTTTTTTCCTGTTAAAAAAAGAAAAAAACAACCTCGAGTCAAGCAGCGGATGGAGAATATCTTTTATAGATGGTTGGGCTTCCCTTTGCTGTTTCCCCTTGTTACTTTCTGAACACCCGTGTTTTCCTGCTCCGGTTTGGAGTAGAAAATCACCTCGGGGAAGGTGATACGTCTTCTCATTGCGGGGGGCGGGTGGTGGTGGTTAAAAGTCGAGGAACAGCTTTAAGATGCTGGCACGGAGAAGATGAGTCCGGCGGTGCTGTCTGAGGTGAGGTGGCTTGCTGTGCCTGTCTTCTTGCTAGCTGTGAGAAGCTGAGGATTCGCTTTGGGAAAGAGAATATGAAATACAGCATCTTTTCTTCCATCCTACAGTAAGGTCCTCTTTTCTCTACAAAAGAATGATGCTGGGAGATGAGCTAACATAGAAGCACTGCAGTATTGTGCCAGGTCTGTCAGGGTTTGTGAAACTAAATAGATGGTGAATGTCAGCATCATCCTTCACCAGGGAGATCTGTGTATCGACTAATATAAATCTCGGTGGCCAAGAGGATAAAAACTCGAGTGCTGCTTACAGCTGGTGCAATTTCATGGGTAAAGGACCTGCTTTGGGGAGCTTTTGAGTGAGTGGAGAACATAACAGCCTGGGACTGTTTTATACAAATAGAGGAAAGAAGGGTCTCTGCTGCAGGAACTCACAGCCATGGAATTTGGATTGTTAGGCTGCCATCATTAGTGTTGAGGTGGTGTTCGGAAGCCCCAGCCAAATTCTCTAGAAATCAGGTTTATTTCTTCTGTTTGAAGAAGTCCTAAATCTGTTTTTCACTGGTTCAGCTTTTGGTATTCAGTCTGTCTTAAACCCCTAGAAATAGCGACCATTGCTGTTTGCAGTTGGGAAATGAACCTTTCTGTCAGTTTTTCTCCTCTGTTTCTGTGTCCCTGGAGGGGACCTGGATTTCACTGGCTGTGTGGTTTGCACAATCCGTGACCTGGCTTGCTCATGACCAGAAGAGGTTTGGTGGGTGGTTTTGTTTTGCATAGTTTCCTTCTGTGAGCCTTACTCCTCTCACCTCCCTATTCCTGATTGTGTTCAGGCTGATTTCATAGTTTACCTTGGCCATAGCTTGATGGTCAGGGAGACCAGGAGAGCCTGTGGGAGCTGTGTGGCCAGAACACACAGCCTGTGGTCTGCTTTCAACCCTTTCAGGTCCTGCAGTGTGCAGGCAGGTGGGCTTTCTTTTTCTGTTTTGCCTTTCCAAGAAGACAAGTTGAAATCATCTCTGATTTCACTTCGCTTAATTACAGAAATCCCTGAGGCTAGAACCCAAGGACAGAGTTGCCTATTCAGCCCTCCATAATCCGAGGTATTTTTTCCTAGTTGAGATCAAATTGATGCTAAATAATAAACAGGTCTTAATGGCTTTGCAACTTAATGCCTTTCTTGCTGAAAGTGAGAGCCTCTCATTTCTTGACATCGTTATTTTAAACAGCCACCCTAAAGCAGACCACAAAGTTTTTACAGGAGTTTGGTGGGTGGTTTTTACAGGGGCTCCACAGCAGGGAGGGAGTGCTTTGGCTCCAGCTGTCCAGGGCAGCCGGACACACTGCAAGCTGCTCTCACATCTGGCTGCTGCAAGGTCTGCTCCCCTCCGAGGGGGTGAGCAAGGTGAAAGTACAGACTCTCTTGCAGAATATGTCAGACAAAAGTAGCTTTCTGTCAGGCTGGAAAACTTTTCTGAGCTTCCTCTGAGAGACTCAGAGTGGCTGTTGCTCTAGTTAGCAAACCCGCCTCACTTCACTGTGGAAGGAGCCAACCCGTAAAAGTTGTGTCAGAAGGAAAAAGTGTTGATCAGATGTTTCCCTCGCCCTCCCCAGTTCTCCACATCTCCTTCCCCGTGCAGATCAGCTGTGAGACTGTCTTTCTGTGGGTGGTGGCTGCCAGCCAGCCTTTGGAGCAGGGCTGGCACGCTGGCGAAGTTGGACGGCAGGTACAAGTGTAGTGTCAGGTAGTGCAGGGATGTGTGCATGCTGAAGGGTGCAGGTGGAGGAGCTGCAGCCTTCCATGCATCCCTCTGTGGTTTTCTTTCTCTTTCCCAAGCTTGCCTGAGACTTGGGAAGCTTCCTGGTGATCCTCTGCAGGCCCTTGCATTGGTCCCTGCCATGTTCCCTGCCACTGCTCCCCCCGGGTACGCTGCAGGAACAAGTGTGCGGGGAGTGGCACACCAGTGCTGGCTGTGACCTCCCTGGTGTCTGGCAGGAAGTGGGCAGCTTCCCATGACTCACCACTGCCTTCTTGGCTTTTTCCTTTCTCCTCCCCCAAGACATCCACCTCTCAGTGTGTTCTCCCCTGGGGGTCTGGGTACAAAGCCTCCCTCTGTGCAGGGTCTGCTTTCCTCCTTCTCACCTCCGAAGGCAGTTGATTCACCACGGATTGCAAAGTGGAGCTGAAATGCCACTGTGCCACCTAGAAAACAGCTGTTCAAGCCAAACTGCCTGCTCAGCAGGGCTCATTTCCATTGGTAATTTACTGACATTTGTCCAGCTGTACATAATAGACAATGGAAAAATGCTGCCAAGGGAAGGCTCAGCTGGTTGTTTACTCAGGATTATCTGTGCTCCTCTGTTCCCATTGCCTCCCACGCTAACACCTTGAGGCCCATGTTACAGCTTACTGCACCCCACATGGAGCTAGGGTTGCACAAGGGATCCCAAACAGCAGTCTCGGTGGTGCAGAATTGGGGATTTGAATTGGTGCAGATCTGGGAATTGGGTTATCTTTCAAGGGATGTACAGATAAACTGGTTAAAACATAGGCTTTTAGGGCCATCCCAGCGCCTCTGTGGAATTTGATTTCAGTCCAAGCTGAACAAAAACAATAAAACTACTCATGTCAAATTTTTCCGTGAGCTGGGAGCTGCTTTGACCCAAGAGGCAGCAGACAGTATGTGCATCAAGCAGCCCTGGGCTGTGCCCATGAGACAGCCATGTAACCAGCCAGTTGGATTTGGAATGTCCCCTGCTGTGGCAGCCCCACCTGGCTCACTGGGAGCTCTCTCGCCTTGCTCTTTTCCAACCTGACTTGTGGTTTGGTGCAAGGGTGTGCAGAGAAGACCCTGTTGCCTTCCCCTTTCCTTCCTAATCGAGAACCGGGCAGCTTGCGATCTGTGGTCCCTCCTTCTTCTCGGTGCTTTGCTGTCCTTTTCTGTGCTGTTTTGTAGGTGACAACTGCTGCTCTGGGGCATCTCTGCACTATGGAAATTGTTGGGGAACTGTGCCTTGAGTCTTGTCTGTCCCCTGTCCCACCAGTGGGCTTGCTGGGCATGGCCAGCAGGTCTGCCAGGGTTCATTGGCCATTCTCCAAAGCCCAGAACGTGGTGCAGCCCAGGCCTCAGGGAACTGGCACGTGGATGTTCCCCTTCAAGTCTGTCCTTGTCCACCGGCTTTTGCAGGGCTTGGAGCTCCTGGTGCTTCACACCAGAGAGGTTTGGAGGGCAGGCATCACCATCCTGTGCAGATTTGCACGGGGAAGAGAAGCAGGGTGCGAGCCCCTTGCTGTGAGTGGGGCAGAGACCAGGGAGTGGTGGGATAGGTCTGCTAGCTGGGGCAAGCATACAGGTGCCCCAGGAGTGAACTTATGCCAGGGGGTCCTTGTGGTCAGCTGGGGCTGTGGATGAAGCTCTGGTTCGCTGATGTCCTCTTTTGGGCTGGACGTGCTGCACCACCTTCCACAGGCCACTTGTTAGGAAACTCTCCGCATGGCTCGTTCCCTGAGTTAGTAACATGCTCTTAAATCGTGCTTCTGAACCAGGAACCTCCTTGCTTCAGCCAGGTCCATCCTGTTGCAGTCCCAGTGAGGTTATGTGTTCGTTTTAGGAAAGCAAACCAAAAAACTCTGAAAACCATGTAGAGATGACAGGACCCAATGCTAACAGCTCCTGACGGTTTCTTTTGGTGGGCTCATGATAACTTCTTAAAGACTCCATTCTGAGGGATTATGTGATGCATAAGAGTCTCAGATTTTGTTTGGAGAAAGGTGCTTTTTAGTCTTCACAGAGGACTTGTGAGGAAGTGCTTGAAGTAGCCAAATGCATTTTAGGAAATAGAACACTCCCCAAAAGATTAAGCTGTTTTCCTGTTTTAAAACCTTTTATTTCAGACTGCTGAGCATTACTAGTACTCACGAATTTAAAAACTGGCACAGGCATGGGCACCCGGAAACCCCATATCACCCAGATGTATTTGGCAGAGCTGCCTGAAGGACAAGTGGATGTCAGTTCACACGCTGATGTGCCTTGCCCGAGCCTGAGGCTGGGGAGGAGGATGGCCTTGCTCTAACGGTGCTCATGTGGGAGGGGAGGCTTGTTGCTGTTGTTTTAGCAGCGTTTAGGAGGTGCTTTAGTGCTCTTGAGAGCAGCAGATTGTTAATGTTCAGCCGTGGCGGGCCCTGTGCCATGCTTACCCACAGCTTCCCCCGCGCACGAGCGCTGGCCGTCTGGGAGCACAGACGGAGCAGCGGTGCTGCCCAGCTGCGTCCCCACCAAGGCACAAGCTGTTCCCAGGCAAGGGTCTGGATCCTGCTGCCTGGATGCCTTCAGTAAAAGAGATTAAGGCAATCATGGTCTCAGCCCTTTGGGTTATCGTGGTGCCTGGAGGGCACCGCCGAGATCGTCGCCTCTTTTCTCGGGCCTTCTGGTAGGTGGCATGTCTGTGTAATGAGGCACATGTTGCTGTTGTGCACTGCAGATGCAAGTTTTATTGGTCTTGCACATTTCAAAGTCTTGGATATTCTTGAGTGCCACCTGCTGGCTTTGTGGTTATTGGCTGGTTTTAGTCCTTAGCCATTTCTAAGCACAGTGTTAGAAACTCTGCACAGACAGCTGTAAATAAAAAATCCTAGCTCCAAGGAAGTTCCACTTGGTACCTCTGAGACCTCTGTGGGTGAAGAATCTTGTCTCTGTTTCACAGACATGAAATGGTTCATGAAAACATCTCTCTCTCCTGCTGTTGCCCTGACAGGAGCCCCCTCTGCATCCTGGAAACTGATTATGCTCGGGTGATTTCTGTAGGCAAGGTTTTGGGTCAGGAAACAGGTAGCAAATGTGTTCTTCTTGGATACTTGTGTGGAGGTGTCTGCAGCCACCTTGTCAGGAACGGCTTAATGAACAGACGGACCTTTCCTCGCCTTACACCCAGGAGAGATCTGTCTGCCAGCTCCTGACCATGAGCAGGGAGCAGCTCTGGGAGGTTTCTGTGGAGTACAGGAGGCTAGCTTTGTTGTCCATCAGCCCCTAGTTCCACCATGCTTTCAACAGTTCAAGACAGTAACTGGTCCACTAGATGATGAGTGGAGAAGAGACGGAGCATCAGAATGGTAGTGACATCTCTGAGGTGCACATCTGCACCAGGGAATAGTCTTGCTTATCTCCAGAGCAGTTTTGGACTTGCTTTTCTTCCTCTGGCCCTTTTGAAATCATTGTTTTACAGCTGTCACTCTTAATAGTCAAGTTCTTATCATGTTCCTTCCCTCCTAGCATCAAGAGCTGATCTCCCGTCATCTCTGACAGGAACAGAGTCTTTTCTCGAACAGTGCTTCTCTCCTTAAAGTTGGGATGAGCCCTGGAGGTGGGGATGGCTGTAACATGCTCTGCCCTCGCCTTTCACGCCTGGGAGTGGTCTGAGCTCTGTGTCCATGCTACAGCTGGGGAACATGCCCTCCCACGTGGCAATGCACAGACAGAAAAGCATCACAGAATCACGGGCTGGAAAAGACCCATAAGGTCACTGAAACCAACCATTAGCCTACACTGCTAAGTCCACCACTAAACCATGTCCCTAAGTGCCACATCTACACAGCTTTTAAATACCTCCAGGGATGGTGAGTCCACCTCTTCCCCGGGCAGGCTGTTCATGGAGCAGGAGTGAGTGGGCAAGGTCACATGAGAATGCTCCTATGTCTGTTCCAGATCCTACTCTGAGATGCTCTAGTAGAGCACACTTCTGTCTGTCAGATGTTTTGCCTTTCCCAGTATTCACTCCCCTCTTGTTTTAACTATTGCTGGAAGTGATTCCTTAAGGCCTTGTCTGTGAACTTCACAATGCTCAGCTGTAAGTATGCATTTTTGTTCCCTGTCATGATTTCGTCCCCGGTGTGTTGGTGGTGATCTGTTTTGTTTCCCTCTGCCCTGTGTGCTACATGTCTGGTGGTCACTGGGAGCTTGATAAAGGAATGGGAGGAAAAAAATCTCTGTGTGTGCTGATCCCTGGATGCATGTGATGGTCCTTTGGTCCTGTGGGCTCAAGGCACTCCTGATGAATTCCTGCAGCTGGGCAGTGTGAATGGCTGAGTGAGCAGTGAAGCTGTTCCTCTTTGGACACCGGAATGTTCACCCAGCACAAAGCACAGCTGGGCCTTTGGGCTGCACTGCCTTGGGCTCCAGACAAACCTGAAGAACCTTAGGCACTCTTTCCCTTTGACCTGTGCCATGAGGACAGAGATGACAGCTGGATCCAGCAAAGGTAGAAATTCCTGTCTCTTCCTACTGAATTTGGCAGGATTATTGGCATCTGGGCTGCCCTCTGACATCCCGGGCTTGGGAGAGACATCCCTCTGAAGCAGCCCCATGAAGAAAAGGTTTATTGGCACCCCCAGAGCTGGCTGTGTCAAACACACAGAAACCCAGCCAAGGGCCACAAAAGCTATGGCCCACCACTGAGCTGCTGCAGGCAGGCTCTGGGGAGTCATCAGAGATAAGTGGCTCTAGTTTTTATCTTTGGTCACATGTGCATGTGGGGATGGCAGTATACATGCTCTGAGGAATTTCTGTGGATGAGTCAGGATGGACTTTTCTGCAGGTAAAGAAAGTGCATTGGTTGGAGGAAGTCTCAAAGTTCTGGGAGCAGATCAGATGCTTCTTCTCCAGGAGATGCCACCAGGCAGAGTAGTGTGATTCATGTGGACCTGCTGGTCTGGAATTGCTGCAACTTCTGTCAAGGAGGCAAAAGTGTTGCTCTCTCCCCTGGGAGGACTGTGCTGGGAAATGTCAGCTCACCAGAATTTAGTATGCATCCTCATCTCTGCCTCCATTTTCCCTCCCTGCAATCACAGTAACTAACATGCACTTGTACCTAACACTGATGTTACAACTGAAGCCAAGCAATTTCTTGTAATCAGATTTTATTTTTGCCACGTAGGCTAACAATAAAATGGGCTTCCCCACTGCAGAGCTGAAACATTAACAACTGCTGTGCTAAGTAAAGCAAGGCTGATGTAAAAAAGAGGGGAAGACTGTCAGATGCTGGTATCAGGAATAATGTGTGCCATCCCTCTTGTGCAGGGGCCTCAGCACCAGAGGGATGGAGATTTCTGGAGGGAGACTGAAATAAGGATCATTCTCAACCCATTTTTGGACACTAGCTTCTCAGATGGTATTCTGAGCAGCTCAGAATAAAATAACCTGACTTTGGCAAATGAGATAGCTCTTCTTGACTGGAAAGTTCTCAACTGGACTCTTTCTTATGCCTGGCTTTTTGTCTCTGTTCTTTGTATTTTTTACTGTTTCATATCTTCCCTAACCCAATCTCACTGTAGTGCCTTCTGTGCCCATGGGATCCTGTTTTGTCAGTGGAAGGAATTGAAGTGTTGGGCTGCTCCTACCCTGCCCTGTGCACCTGGAGTAGTTCACAGGATGTGATATCTCCTATCTGGTCACACAGTTGGATCTGTGAAGGGATTTGTGCCCAGGCCCTTAGGTGGCATTTCAGAAGCAAAGGAGAAGGCATCTGGAAGGGGTTTGTGCTGGTCTATCCAGCAGTTGCTGCAGTCCAGGGCTGGCGTGGACATACAAGCTTGCTGTGCCATCCTGGACACCCGAGAGCTTGGAGAGAAGCTGGAGGCCGGGGTGAGACAAGATGTTTCTGAGGCTTTTTTCATGTTCTTCATAAATGGGGGGGGAGAAGTTCGGATGCAGATGGGCTGCAGCTCATGTAGAGAACAGCAAAAGTGGGTCATGATGGGAAACAGTGGGAATAGTTCCCTGAACCCAGGCAGCACATGGGGCAGAGGGAGAACAGTCCTGGGCTCCCTCTTGGTGCCTGTTGCTGTCTTTGGGGGATCCTTCAGGCAGGGCCACTGCCAGGGCACTAGGTGTTGGGTGGCAGTACAAGTTGGAAATGGCAACATGTCTTATGAAAATGTCAGAAACTATGTGTTTTACAGGAGACTGAGGGTATGAAAATGGGTTTGTCCTTTTAATAATTTTTTTCTTTTTGGCCGGACCATGACGTTATAACTTTTTTCTTCAATGCTGGAAGGTGTAGAAAATAGGACTGTAGGTAGAAAATAGTAGGTTTAGAAAACAGCAGTAAGTGTGGAAATTAGGACCTTTATAGTCAACTGAAGCAATCAATTGTAACAGTGGTCGTAGCTTAATGTTTTCATTCTGAGCTGCCCTTTCCCCCGCTGCAGTTGGTTGGAGTCGGCTGCAGTGAGGGAGATGTGCAAGTGTGGCCAGACCTCCTTGCAGGAGCCGTACATAGCAAGGCTGTCCTTGTTTTGCATTGGCTTTGGCTCCTGCCTCTGCAGAGGGATAGACTTGTGTGCTTGAGTTGGCTGAAAAACTGCCTGGCCACTGTTCAGCAGGCAGATGAAAGCTCCTGACGCAGTGTATGCACTGGTGGTGGTGGGGAACTGTGTGGGGGAAATATGAAATATCTTGCTGGGTTGGTGGAGGCCGAGACCCACCCAGTGTATGTGGGCCTTCCCCCAGTGCTCATTATGGGAGGAGAGCTGGGCTGGGGTAGGGGCTGTTTGTGCTGGAGGGGTGCAGTGAGTAGTCATTTGGGAAGCGTGGAAAGCAATCATCTGGTGAGTGGTGCTGGAGAGCTGACAGCATCAGCCTGCCCACTGCATTGGAGACAAAGGTCTCCTCCTCTCCCCTAGCACCAGCCTGTAATCTAGGAAGCTGACTTGCCTGCTTCATGTTCAGCTGGATGCCAGGGGCCTGTGCCCTCTAATTTTAATGAGGTCTAGGTCTTTCAGCCCAACTCAGAGGCTCAAATTGCCAGGACAGAAAGTTGGAAGAGGGCATTTTTGGCAACAGGTTTTTCTCTGAGCTCTGTTTGGTTTTGGAAGGGGGAGGAAAAGGTGTAGCATCTGATAGCACACAAGTGAAGCAGACACAAAGCATCTAGGCAAAGATGCGGTGATACAGAAGGATGGAAGCATCATCCAGAGAGTCTTAAGTCCTGAGAAGTCAAAACCATCAGATCTCTGCTTCAGCAGAGTGAGGGCACTGGGTCAGAGCAGGGTCTGTCCTGTGCAATGAATCCTGTTCAGCAGGGAGCTGGGACAAAGGTGCTGCCGCCTTCCCAGGGAATTGTGCCTAGAAGCCCAGCAATTCAGGAGGGAATCGCTTCCTGTGCCCATGCCTAAACATCATGAAAAGTGGAAGATTTCAGTTTGCCCAGGTCACAAGTACAGGGCATGCTATGTCTTTGTTTCTAACAGCTGAGAAGCTGCTGTTCCCTGGCTCTGTGCTGTGGGTGGTCTTGCCAATGCCCACAGCATGAGCTGCAGGGTGAAGCCACTCCCCTGTCATGTACCTGGTTCTGTACAGGGCAAGATTTGACCAGTGATGGACAGGGGTGCTAAATAACTAAACCTTTTCCATGAGGCAGAGCTGACTGCTGCATGCAAGGCTCTGAGGTGCCATGCTAATGTTAACGCTAATGGCTATTTCTTTACCCTGTCCTTGAAAAAAAGAGACAAAATTGGCATTAATTCTTCCTTGGCATTTATAGAGCACTTAAAAACCACCAGAGCCCTAGTCAGCATGTGGATTGAGGACAGCAGTGAGGTCGCTGGGAGAGAAGTGAAATCTGCCCATGGTTTTGCGGTGACGCAGGATTCAGCTGAGCTGAGACAGGCTACTCATAAGCATCAGAAATTTCAGAGAAACCAAAGCATCTTCCAGCCTTCTCTTTTGATCTAAAAATATCTATAAACTGTTCAACATCTTAAGGCAATCTTCAGTTGCTGGTGTGTTCAGGGAATCTGTATTTGCTTCCTAGGGGAATTTTAGCATTCGCTGGAATAATTGCTGTCAGCCACGATTTCCATTGCTCTATTGGCTTTATTTGTGTCACATTGGCTGCAGTTGTCAATATGAACATTTCTGCTATTCCATCTGGAATAAAGTCTTTTGTATACTCAGCCAAAAGTGCTGGCTCTGGGGAATGTTCCTGAAAATGCACACGCAGGCATGTGCATCCAGGCAGAGACAGCCTGGATTTCATGAGCTGATGATGGCAGGGCCAAAGGGATGTGACAGATGGCTTTTCCCTGAGCTCCTCCACCACAGTACAGAGGGGCAGGAGCAGGGCCTCATCAGAAATCATCTTCTCTGCAGCTCTGAAACTCCACTTCCCCTTTGCCTTTGATGTGTTTCCTCTTATCTCTTTCTCCCTTGGTTCAATTTAGAGTCGCTCAGCGAATGTGTAGATCTAATTTTAGATGAACCTGTTTCTGGCCCGAGATTTCACATGTTTGGTCTCCGCAGGAATGCACGGCTCCCCGTGAGAGCCGGCATGACCTGTGCTGTGGGCGGCCTGGGGAACTGATGCTGCTGCTCGACAGTGCTTTTTAATTCTCATTTGCTACTTTGAATCCAGCCCAAGGAGCTTTTGATGCCAGCCAGGGCTCAGTGAGCAGTGTGTTGGCTAGCAGAGCAGTTTTTCCTTCCCAGAGACTCCAGGGCCAGCGCAGTAATTCAGCATTTCTTCTTGGCAGCAATGTAAGGGGCTAAGGTGAAAATTTCTTCCTCCTTAGTAAAGGTAGTTCCAGGTCAGGAATAAGGCTTTTTTAGTAAGATGCTAATCCTACAAAAATTAGGATTAAATTGGGATTAAATCCTGTATTACTGCTCCTCAGTGTCTCTTTGCTCTACAAAGAGATCTCCAAGGTTTCCCTGGAGTTTGGCAGTAGAGATGTGTACTGGAGACTTGATATCTAATCTAGATCTAGTAATGCTGACCCTGGCTCTCCCGCCAATGCAGCATGTGACATCAACCAGCACTTTTAATTGGGATGTTTGGATAGACTGTTGGTGGGATTTGGTATGTAGAAAGACTTTCCATTCTGAGGGCACACGTGGCATTTTAAGGAAATATATCCCCAAACTTGGTGGTGTCTAATGAAAACACCAAAAAAGTGTACCAGTCACCATGAAATTATTGGCTGCGTTTCTGTTCTGAGCCCTGATGTTGAATCAGAGGAGAATCTTCCACTGCTCAGGGCATAGTGATGTGGAGGATCTCCAAGGAGTTCAGAAGAGACCAAGCACAGTGCAGTTACTGAAATAGGTGGCAGTGCTGCCCTGAATTTTGGTGGGAATGTGCTTCATTAGTCCTAAACCTGCCACTGAATAACAGCAAAAACCCACAAGTGAGGAAAAGAAGGCACATGCAGGATATGCAGATGTAATTTAGTTTTTAGAAAGGAAAAAACCACCGCCGTAAGTTACGGGAGTGTTGCATATTTGTGGCAGTCAGCCAGCTTTGTGATGTTTGTTTTGTGCTTGAGCAACTTGCTGTTTGTACTTCTCATGCAGTTCTTGTAGCCTTATGGAATACCTTGGGTTTGATTCATTCGGTTTGTAAAATTCCCTAACAAGCAATTTTTATCTGACTGAATAAACACAGGATGGTGGTGCGGAAATGGACAAATGTTTCATGTCTATCCCTGTTATTTTTAATCCTCAAATAGTTATTTATGCAAATAAGTTGTGGTATCCTTTTGTATACAGGGGAGGAAAAAATGGCCTGTGCTGAGATGAAAATTTCTCAGAAGCTTGCTTGAGACTTTGCTGGCTGCTGTGGAGAGAGTATTTCCACCCAACGGTGTCATGTCACAAGAGGCCTTCATCATGCAACAGCATTTTATTAAGGTCAGCTGTTTTCAGCTGCCCTCTTGTTGAAGAGGTAACAGATGTCTACAGGTGGAGCACAGCCCTTACATTTGTTAATTTTTCTTCTACAAGCAAAAAATGTACTTTCTTTGCCATTGGTGTGATTAGAATTCATGTCTTAAGAAATTACTCCCTCCTATATGCATGGGATTTTGCCTCCTGATCCTTGAACTGCTAGAGACAGTGTGTGTGTGTGCAAAAATGTACAAGTCTTTGCTGAATGTAACTTCAAGCACTCCCACCTGGGGCTGGGAATGTGTCAGATCTTATAGGATAAGCAGTGTTGAGAATGTCATCACCCAGCAGTGAGACCTCCAGCAGAACAATAGGAGTGTTGTGTGTTCTGAGGCCATCCCCAAAACAGTGGCAGTAGAAGAGCTAAGGTTTTTACTCAATAGCAATGGGAAGCTGAAGACACAGGCAGAAGCTGTGACACACAGCTTGGGAGAAAGGCGACCATAATAAGAAATCAGATGGACTCTGACAGGAGGTTCAAACAGTATGTGTTTTTGTGGCTGGAGTACAGATTTCTTCTGTATCTCACCACAGACAACGCTCTGGATGTTTTTCTGGTCCGTGTTTCATTGTTGGTGCTTCTGGCTTTCTTTGCTTCTGGCTTGTGATCTTTCTGTCTGCCTGAGCCCCCACGAGGTGACAGAGGAGAAGCACTGAGCAGACTGAAGGGCATCTGGCAGCCCAGCTGAGGATCTCCTACCTGCAGACGTGGGGCCATGGGAACAGCAGCTGTGTCAGGGCTAAACTGTCTGTGGGAGTGGCCATTCCTAGGAGAGAGTAATGCTCCTCCGTCTTGTTCTGAGCTCACTGTGCTGGGCTTTGCACCAGCACAGGAGTAAATGGGGCTGAACTCCTCTGAACAAGACATAGAACCAAGGCCCTGACCCTTGGTGGCTGTCTTGACCCAAGATCTGTCATCTTCCTGGTAGGAGCAAGTGTGATAACAATAATTCTTTGGTGTCCTCCGAATATCAACTCCCCTTTCCCCTGTTGGAAGAAAGTATTGGGCTAGGTGAGCCACTGTTCTGATCTCACGAGGCACGAAATCTGTCTTGTTTGAAGTGGTGAGCATTTTCCCCCACGTTTTTTTCCCCTTTGTTGGTAGTGATGAGACAGAGGTGGTCTGGGAGTTTCTGCCCTGCTTCCTTGGCACTGGATGTTGTACGTCCCCATGCTGGCCGAGGTAGGATTTGTAATTGCTTGACTTAAAACCCAAGTCGGGGATGGGATGCATCAGCACCTGAAAAATATTTGTTACATTTTGCAACATGCAAAAAAGCTCAAAGGTTCACAAAACTTACCCAGTCCCAAAGTGTGTTTGGAAAATAGTGCTGTGGTGCGATCTGTGTTTGGAACAACTTGCGCAGCCCAAACTGTGTCAGGTTCAAAGTAGTCACCTTGCTGCATTTGAATGCAGTGTTCGAATCCCTTATTTCTGGAAGGCACTGTCAGGTGTTCAGCCACACATGAGAGAGATGCCATCAGTGGGACTGGCAGGACTGATTCCCTTCCCTGCTCCCGGCCCTGCTATCCCTCCTCTCCGTGCCACCCATGCACAGGCACAGATTGCAGGCACTGGGTGTGAGTTGGTGCCAGGCTCCATGTGTTGCCACCCCGTGGGAACAGCCATGTGACGTTATTCTGTATATTAAAGATGGTTTGTATATTGACAGTAGTGCCATTGTGAATGTGCAATTGATTTTGTTTCACTGCTGCTATTTTCATGTCTGGTGCATTGTCCCTCTGAGATAATTGGGATTTGCTCCATCTAACTGGGTTATGTTTGTCATTGGTAATGTGTGAATAGTTGCTCTCCCACAGTGTCTCCTTGTAATATGTGCTGAAGAAGGATGTCTAATCATCTCATCACTTTCAGGAGCCAGCATTGTGTGTTCAGATATGCAGAGTGAACCCAGTGCTTGTTGAGCATCTTGTTTTGGTTGACTTGCCCTTTTTATAACCAAATAAAAGTCAAAATCAATTTGGAAAATGCTGGATTCACAAACAGTGAATATATATCATGTTTCTAATGTGTTTGGAACACATTAGGTTTCAGAAACCTAAAACACAGGTTTCAGAAACAGGAGAAGTTTTAATTTTGATATTCAGCATATAATAGAGTTGAAATTTTTGGGGGGTGAGATCTGCTCCAATTTAAGCAACCACTTAGAGCAGAAGATAATTTCCTGATGCCTGTGAAGTATCTCCCATATCTTCATAAGAGGCCAGTCCCCCAAACACTGAGCTTTTCAGAAGAGTTTGGCACTGGGCTTAGTAAAGGCTTTCTGGAAATCCAGCCATGGGGGATAATGAGTTGTTCTGGAAAACATGTCTCAAATGTTCTTTGCTGTTGATCTTCCATCCCATACATTTTTAAACAATTTGCCTGGTATGGTTTCCGTTGCTTCTGTCTGACAGTGAGATGACACCTCTGTGCCTGGTGTTCAGAATCACACTGATGTCTTGCTGCCTTATCATATTACACACCAGGAATATTTTATGAGCTGTTGGTGATCCTCCTTGTAGGCCTCTGCTTCCCCAAGATTCTCATCCTTGTTGCAGATCCCTGTCTGCAGTTATCATTCCCCGAACTACATTACTTTGCTTTGTATATCCAGGCAGATCTTTGAGCCTTGCTTTCCCTGTTTCTGCACGGATCCTTTTGTGTTTCTTAGCTCTCTCACTGCTGCTCCAAATTTAGCATCATCCGCAGTTGTAATTAATATGCTGTTTGCCTTTGTTTCAGGTCATTAATAAGGATGTTGAATAAAAATCTTCTGCCTATTGATTCTGGCATGTTCCCATAAATAGCATCTGTGCACAGGCACAGTGTACTTGGAAGCCTAGCAACCTGCCAGCTCCCTGCTTGCACGGTAGTTTAACCTCGTGTATCTTGTCTCTCTTGCATCCTCTTCCTGTCCCTGTGCACTGGTTCTCTCTTTCGTCCTTTTGCACAGGCTGATTTTTTGTTTTCTCTTTCCCCTCTTCCTTGCTGTTCCCCTCTTAAGTTCTTCTCCCACTGCTCCAATTCATAAGCTCTATCAAGTGAGCTCATGGTTCGAAATGCTTCTGTCACACCTTATGCTTCTGCAGGGCTCCAGAGGGGGGACAATGTGCTCCCTGTCCAGGGGAGTAATGTGTTGGGATCCCCCTCACCATGAGGTGTTTACTCCATCAGCCTCTGGTTTGTGTATTGCAGAGCTTGCAGGGTGTCAGACACAATGGAAGAAGGAAGTAAAATTCCTGTGTTTGAGACTGACTCTGCCATGAGGCCTTGAGAAAGAGTAGGGAGAAACAAGGAAGAAACCACTTAAAGCCATTAGCTACCCCACTAAATTTAAAAGAAATATAACATAAATAGTTTGGTTTCTACATTGTTTATTGGTACTTCTCTTGTGGGTTTCCCCCCCCCTTTTCTGCAATAAATATTATTTATTTTTTATTTCTTAGGAGAGCTGTTTATTTACAGGTCTAAGAGGGAGTTTTCAGTATAAGGGGGAATTGCTATTGACTGGGCTGCTTTGCTCCACGTTGTACTCCTTTTCTGTTTCATGGAGATGGTCACAGCCCACACACTCGCCACTCCCCAAAAATGAGACAGGTAGGTAAGTAGTGGCTCTCTTCTCATGTAGTTGCTGTGGCTGTGCATGATTAATGTAAAATCAAATGGTTGATAGTCTGATTTTTGGTCTGAGATCATACCTTATTCTGCAAAGGAAAGCTTGAGACCTATCTTTATATGGCAGATATTTGTCATCTTGGCTATTTATACATTGGGAATTAGTGGTCGAGTAATATTTTTGGGCACCCTAATTGCAGTAAGAATCACAGAAACTTGCTATCACCAAACAATCCATTTGTCTGACAGGATTTGTTTCTGGTCACTAAACTCTTCAGTAATTTTGTTTATTTGTTTCCGGGGATGTTTCAGCCCTCAGGATTTATATTAGGAAAATTCCTGCTCTTATGATTCCTCCTCTGCAAAGCCAAAAAATAGGCGTGTTGCGTGGGTATAAAGACCCAGCAGCTTTTGCTTGATCACTGCAGCAGAGGGTTGAGGCTGGCAGGTTTCTAGAGGGCTGGTGAGGGTTGTGGCCCAGAGAAGCCCTGGGAAAGCCCCATTTGATCAGGACTGTATGTTCCTGGGAAGCTCTGAGGGCATTTCCTCAGTCTGGCACTCATTCTTGTTGGCATTTCTGCCTCACTGCTTCCCAGCGTGCACAGGTGAGAGCTGGCTTGTTCCCAGCTGTGGCCTTGGGGAGAGCCCGGAGTGCTGGCTGCCCCCTGGGAAACAGGTGTCCCCTCCTCTGGCTGGGGCACAACCTGGGATAGTCCCTGGCCTGAAGTACAGCCGAGCTCACCTGGTCATGGTCCAGGGCTTGGGATCTGCTGCCCCTGCAGGAACAGCGCTCCTTCCCCTCTGCGCCAGGGGTTCCTGGAAAGCGTGAATTGGGAATGGTGCTGGGATGGGGCCTGGGCTAGGAGGTGCTGTTCAAAGGTATGGACACACAGGGTGGCATGTAGACCCTAGGGCAGCCCCCAGACTCCCAAAATGCTGTTGTGTGTTCTGCTGCAATGCTGGCGGTGTGGAGTGGGCTGAATGAAAGGGTCTCTGAAGCCGAGCTCTGTAAGAGCTGAATCATCAAGCAGCAAAAATCACTTGTATTCAATGCAGCTATTCCACGTGGACTGTGTATCACCTACACTCAGCCTCTTTCTTGCACTGGACAGAGAAGGGAAGCAAAATCAACCTTAATGTTGCATAGATCTCATTCTACTCATTTATCTTTAATTCTGGTTTTAAGCAATCGTTCACGATTAAGATGGATGGATGCCTTGAGAAGCACTTGGTCAATTAAATGATCTCTTGCTTTGAAGTGGTTGAAAAGCCCTTTTGTGCTTTAAGGAAGCAAAGAAACTGCTGAATGTGGAAGATTTCAGCCCATGATTAGCATGAGGTTAACCAGTCATAAAGCCCACAGACAATATTGTTATGATTCAGGACTCTAACCTTAATATTTTTATGTTAGCTGGGTAATGTCAGTATTCTGTGTGTCACAGATCTGTTCCCACAATTACAGTCATTTGAGTGATTTGCAAGGCCCTATTTAGTGATGTTTCTGCACAGCTCAACATCACATAACAAAAATGGCAGGATAGGTTTTCCCTAATTTCATAGGTCCAAATCCTGGCTCTGACAAGGCATGTGCAAGAACTGCAAGACTGCAGTGGAGCCTGGAGTGTTGGGGTGTCGGCGTTTTTACTGATGTGAGACTAATCTGTAAATTCAGCAAAATCTGTAAATAGTGTGAAGAGAGAACACATGATTTTAGTTAATTTCTGTACCTCCCTTCAGGCAGATAAAAATTTTAATTTGGCGATAGACTTCAGTGCACAACTCCACAAATTAGCTTTTTCTGGGAATAGCATGAGCACTGCACCCTGCTGAAAAGGGGAATTGTCTCTTGGATGATGGCATCCAGAGCAGGTTTTAGGGAGGCATCATCTTTACTGGGACCATTCTGACTCCAGTTGTCTGTTGCGAGAAAGGCTTTGGTTTGCTGCACAAATGACAGGGATGACAGGATGACAGGAATTTGGGTCATGTACATAATGTGAAGCAGTTTGGGTAAATCTGTTTTTGATGGATTCACCACTGGAGTGGATAAGGCCCATGTGCTTCTTCAATCTGCGGGGGTGACAATCAACATGAAATATGGTTGCTGTTATGTTACCAAATATCTTTCTATTATATTTTCTCTCAGATGCTGTAATTTCAAGCACTGTGAGCTGGGAGTTGATACAGGGACACAGTAGACACCCACCTCTACGTACAGATTTTTGTTTTCTTTTTGCAAAGACAGATGTTTTACATTACACAGTGGGAAGAGGTGATCCTGAATTCCTTTCTAGCCACTGCATGTCTAACCCGGTTCCCCTGCTGGACAGACTCTTGTGCAGACATAAGTAGAAAACCCCCTTGTGGGGATCATGTTTTCCCTTTTTGTTCTAGTAACTCTGTTTAGGTATCTGAAATAGGCTGTTTTAACCAAAACATTTCTGTGTGTGTAGGGTGGCAGGGAGCCCTGGCTAAACAACACATCACTGCAGATGGTGCAGACTCATTTGAAGTTGTCCTGTAGTACTCTTACTGTTTGAATCTACTCTTGGTTTAATTTCACACATGTAAAATGAGCCTGTCCTCCTTAGGCACAGCATGGGAAATCAACACCTATGGGAGGGAGACATAAGAGCCTGCATATTATGACAGCTGGGTAGCTTGAATGCGAGTAGTTGTAAGTGGTCCAGTTTATTTGGGACTTACATAATACTGTCCTCCTAACTGTTCCCATTTTCCCTCTGGTCTCTCTCCAAAAAGAGGAGCAGCTGTTCTTCCAACCCTTTCCCCATAGCCTCTTCTTTTGTTGCAAGTCAGAACAACTCAGGTTACGGATCATCCATCAAATGGGAATTCAAAAACTCCAGAGGCACAAACAGGGGACACATCAAAGGAGATGCAGTCAATGCACAGCTGTGTGGCTCAAGCAGGCAGGCCTGGGTCCACTGTGTCATTCCTCTGCCCCAGCCAGCCATTCCCCCTGCCTCTGGAAATGCGAGGCTAACTGGCTGGAGCATGTGGGAACATGGCCCTTGCTGAAAGGGGAGCCAGGGATGTAGCTGTGCTGTGATGGTGGTCAGTGTGGGGGTGGTATTTTAGGCATGAGGGTACACTGCAGGACATGTGTTTGAGCTGTGAGTCCAGCCTGGAGCCAATGGGATGAGTAAGGAGCAGGCCTGCTCATGTGCTGTCTTGGCCATCTGAAAAAATGCTCAAGGCAAGTTTACTTGGCCAATTTTTTAATTAAGGGAAGGAAAAGCACTTCCTGAAACTGAGGGAGATGGAGAATGCTCCACTTCCTGACGCATTTTTAATACCGAGTCATGAGCTCCTGATGATGAGAGAAGGTTTTATTGTGAAAACTCTGGCACAGTTTGCATCTTTAGGGATGGGGTGTGATGCTCCTAAACTAGCTGACAGATCAGACTCAAGCAAAGACCTGTCTGGAGGAGGCTGGCAGTGTCCTGGTGGGAAAGTTGCTGCTACTCTTCTCACAGGAGTGGTGAACTTTTACTGCAGTGTGCTTGGTGAAGGCACACTGCATAAACATGGCACGGCATGGTGCTTCAGTGCTGGCAAACACCCTGAACAAGCAGTGGCTGAATGGGGAGGGCTGGGAAGTGGAGTGATGTGCCCCTGGGTCTGTGAGGCAGAGGTGGGCTGAGAACCTCGCCTCCTGTCTGCCCAGCCTCGTCTTCTGAGTCACCTTGCAGGTGTAAGCAGGGATCATCTTTACATCAGAGAAAGCAAAAATAATGGCAGTTGGTCCCTTGGCACACCCTGTGTTTTGTTTTTGTGTCTTCCAGCGTATTTCTGCTTCCTGATGACTGCTCTGGGTGTGACGGCTGGTGCACATCGCCTGTGGAGCCACCGTTCCTACAAAGCCAAGCTGCCTTTGAGGATCTTTCTGGCTGCAGCTAACTCCATGGCTTTCCAGGTGGGGTTGTGGTTGCTTGTTCAGATTCTTGGCCTCCAGGCAGCTTTCTCTCCTGTGCAGATAACCCCTCAGCTTAGAGACAGCAAAAGAAAGAAAAAAAATATACTGGCAGAAAGACATTTATTTTCTGTAACACATTCTGCTGGCTCAGGGCATGCAGAGCCCCCCTCACTACCCACATAACACTATTCATTAGACAGTTCAGCAGCAATAATTTAAGGATCACACCAAACATGCCCAAATCAGGGGCTCAGCCCCCCGGCAGCCTATCTGTGGCACAGGTCAGGCCCCACACTTCACAGGACAGCATGGAAACTTCTGTAAGGATCAACTTGATACAAATATATCTGCATAATCAAATGCCTTTGTACATCAGGCAGTTGGAGACTGTATGCCCAGAAAGGAGAGCAGGCATCCTTTCACAGTCTTAATTTATCTCTGGTTTATGCAGCGTTTTTCACCAGTAAAATTCAAATACATTTGCAAAGGAATGTGTTACTAGCTCTGTACTTACTGGTAGGCAATCTTAGACCACAGAAACATTTGTGTAACACCCAGCTGGCTGTAGGAGTTAGCCCCGAACCAGTGTGAATTTGGGTACTCCTCTGGCTGGTAAGGATAGAGATATGAACCTGTAATAACATTAAAATTACTGAGCTTGACTGCCTATAACCCCTTGTGGTACCATGTATGTGTTGTGCCTTGAGTTTTCAGCTTTTTCCCTTCAATTGTTTCGTTGACTTTTTGTTCATGTACCTTGACAGAGGATGAAAAGAGTCCCTTTATTAATTTCTGTACTGTTCACTTATCATCTTTGATTTAATTTTTTTTAAGGGTGAAAAGAATTAATTTTGTTAATCCCTCTGGACATTACAAAGAGCACGCAGTGCTTTTGCTTGAATGGGGAAATGCATCCATTTTGACTATAACTTTTCTTTATTCTGAACCATACTCCAACTGCTGCTCAGTCCCTTGTAGAGCTTTACAATCCCTTTGCTCAGTGTGTTAAACAACTGTTTTGAGTTTTGAGAACCCCCTGGTACTGTGCTCCTGTTACACAGCTGATCTTATCTTTCATAAGTAATTTAAATTAATGTGTTGAGCTGGTTACAGTGAGCCTGCACAGTGGGGTTTCATTGCGTTCTGCTCCCCTGTTGCCATGGATTTTGCTCTCAGCCACGTTGGCCTCATCACCTCTTTTGTCTGAGAACATGGTGTGATTCTGAGGCAGGGAAGTACTTCAAAGTAACTTCAGGCCACCTTTGTGCCCTTCATATCAGAAAGAAAACAAAAGGCCAAATTGCCTGCTCCAAGTTTTAAGTAGTCTGAAGCCTGCTGTTAATTACCGTGACATCCCTCGCCTGGTAAAGGCTTTTTTTACCACCACAAGCTGACAGTGAGTGATGAGTTTTCAGGTCCATCTCCTTCATGTTGGCTGTGGGAGGAAGAGGTAGCACTGGAGATATGTACAGCATTCCTGGATGTTAAATATTGAGGAAATATTCCAACTTCTTGAAGGACAGGGGAAAGAAATTTCACTGTAGACTTTTAGCTTGATGCTGCGTGGGCTGTGACATTCTGTACTTCCTCTGAAATACCATCAGATGCAGCCATTTTTGCCATGTGGCCTGGTGCATTTTTTTGAGATTGGAGCATGCTGAGCTGTGTTTCTTCTCTCCACCTAGAATGAAGCTCTCACAATTTTGAAAGACTGGGCTTCTTGTCTGTTTCAGACATAGGTAATACCTGGCTTATTGATCTCCTCGTCTTTAAGTTCCAGCATCTCAGCTGGGACATGCTGGTGTCTCCACTGCTCACTGCCTTGTGCTGGTGCCATTGCTGTGACACAAGCTGTGTTGTTCAGCTGAGGTTGTGCTGGGTGCATTTGTACACAGCAAGAGTGGCCGTATGGAAATCTGTGTCAGCACACTGAGACTGTTTCATAGCCCAGTCTATTGACACGTTTCAGTCTGCAGGTTTATTAAGGGAATGCTTAATGAAACCTCATGTCTGCATCACTGTCACAGCATGATATTGTCACTCTCTGCTTTGGAAGGGATTTCACCCCTGTGCTTACCTGAAACTTGATCAAAAGCGATGTGTTCCTGAAAAACTGGTTGCTATTAATACGCTCAGAGCATATTTAACACATGCTGTGCTCCAGCTCTTGGTGTATTTATTGTCAACAATTCTGGCCTCTGGCCTTTATTTCCTCTTAGCCTTTGTGGATTTTAATTAGATTCATTTCAGTTGTTTCACAGCTTCCTAACCCTTTCATCTGGGGAATCATGTCTTTTGCCAACCCTGCAGGTGTTTGCTGTGGTATGAAAGGCCAAGGTAATTTCTCACAGTATCATTGCTTTGCCTGGTTATCTGCTGTCCCACAAATAATTTATCAAGTGCTCTTGTGACAAACTGATCAATAGGCTCACTTGAAAAATTATTTCTGGTTAAGAAAGAGGATCTTTTCTAAATGTGCTTCTTGCATAACCCCGTTTTATTTTTAAATTACTTAATCTTGGCATTTTCCAGTCATATGGATATTCCCACTGAAGCCACTTGAAACAGTGTAGAGATTTTCATTCCCTTTGATTTCTCCAGGATGGTAAAGGTCTCCCCTTGATTTTACGGAGGGCTTTGGTGGCTTCCTTTGCTTCACTCAGTTTACTTTGTTTTCTCATGCAGTGGGATAGTTAAGATGCAACATACTGGAGTGCTGGCAAGGGGCTGATCTTCACTGCCTCCTCTCAATGGCTTAGATGAGTCAGTGCTGCAGAAAAGTGTTCCCCTTATCCCCAGCCCACTCCCAGCATCATTGCATTCACGACATGACAACAGAGGCTGAGCAAAACTGAATGCGGTGGAGCTGAGATCTCTCTGGGGCTTTTGTTCCTCACTTGTCCCTTGTGTGCTCTTGCAGGCAGAGAGCATTTTTGCAAAGCTGGAATGGGACACGGAGGCATCTGAGCTGGATTCTTTAGCTGCTCTTTGCAGTTGTTCCTGGAGTCCTCCCCCAGTGCTTTCTCTCAACTGTTGGTAGCTGAGAGAAAGAGCAATGATTTCTGCAATGCTTTCATCATAGGGCTTTTATCTCACAAAATATAGATACAGACAGTTGCCATCAGCCTGTGCTTGCTGTGTCCTGTGGTATATTCAGTGCCATGATGGCTGGCTCCCTGCACTTACTTCCAAGGCACAGCAATTGGTATGCCCCCTTCTCCTGGGAACAAAGCTGCTGTGGTTGGTGGTTGTGGGTGCAGTTCCTAAAATTAACCCAAGCCTTTCCCTCCTTTGGGTATTACTGCTTGGGTACCTCCCTTAGTGTGCAAAGATATAAATAGCAGAGGAAAGCACACTCTGCTAAGAACTTTCCAGTTAAAGTTCACACGCCTGTGGATCTGAGCATTAACTAACATTTTCATGTTTTGGTGCTGGTGTTGAGCAATTCAGTTGATAGATGAATATGTGGCCTGAGGTTTGCAAGTGTTTTACGTGCTTACAATGCCCTGCACTAATAGCTTGGCACCACTGCAAAAGCCTCCGGTTTAGTCCAGTGCATTCAGCCAGTGCATCCTGCAGAGCAAATTGGGAGGCTGAAATCCCTTCTGCTCAGTAAACTCAGAAAGTCTCTGTTTATGGATCCAAGCGTGAAATTTTACAGCCATAAGGCATTTCAGTGTAATGTTGTACACTACAGTAGTTGTAGTGATCCGCAAGCTTTGTCCCATTTTCAGCGCTGCATTTGTGCCTGGAGGGTGTCAGTGGTCACCAGTTGCAACCAGCTCAGGAAAAGGGTGCCAGAAATGAGAGCCTCTGCACAGTAGTCTCCCCTGAAAATAAATATGCAAGCTCCCCCATGGCAGGCTCTTAAAATAACAATGTAAACATGTGTGTACCCTGTCCCTTCAGCCCAGCGTCCATCCTCAGGCAGCGAACACCCAGGGCGGACTGATGATGGTAACTCGGACAGCAAATTCCCAGGGAGGGCACAGCACCAGGGTGGTCTGATAGAGGTAACTCCCAAGAGGCTGCTGGCTTCCAGCCACCTCCAGCCCTGGGACGTGTCCAGTCTGTGTCACCAGTTCCTGGAGCAGGTCCCGTTCTGCCAGGGAGCAGTGTGACGGGCTGGCTGTCTGCAAAGCCAGGGTCCCTCGAGATGTTTTGTGTCATTAACCTTTCTTGAGCAGCGTCAGAGAGGGGCTTGGTGCTGCCGCTGTGTGGGGAAGGAGCTGGAGGTCGCGCTGCCCGGCCTCTCTCCTCTCACCCCATCCACCACGCTCTCTGTGCAGAACGACATCTACGAGTGGAGCCGCGACCACCGCGTGCACCACAAGTACTCGGAGACGGACGCGGACCCGCACAACGCCCGCCGCGGCTTCTTCTTCTCCCACATCGGCTGGCTGTTCGTGCGCAAGCACCGGGACGTCATAGAGAAGGGCAGGAAGCTGGATTTCACTGACCTGCTGGATGACCCTGTCGTCAGGTTCCAAAGAAAGTAAGTGAGAGCGCTGGGCCGCGACGTGAGGTGGGGGTGGAGAGATCCTTCTGCCTGGTTGTCTAGTTGCAGCTGATTCCCTATTTTTATCTTTCCCTTTTCTCCCCTGAGGTATCCTCCCTGCCACCTTGATGGCAGGTGTTAGGACTGCCTTCCCTCTGGCCCCCACTGTTGCCATGTGGCTGAAACTTGCTGAGTGTCCTTACGGGCCTTGCTGCACAAACAGCAAGTCCTGTCCTCATCCCTCTGCTTTTCAAAAAAGCCAGGGCTGGTTATAAAAACAGCTGTGGCAGAAGTTGCTTGAATCTTGGCCTTCTGCTTTGATCATAGGAGCAAATGCTATCATCACTAACTGCCTTGGGGCAGAAGTGCACATTTCACTCTGCAAAGCCATCTTTGGCACCCGTGGGCCAGTGCAGGCCAAGTGTTTCCTCTCCCAAGACGGCCGTTCTGCACAGGATTAATTATCTCCCTTGAGAATTAGCACAGGCGTAGTTCAGTTCACTACACATGCTATGAGAGGTGGGAATTCAGCAACGTTCTTTGTCTTCTCTGTGAGTACCTGTGCTTTAGGCACAAGAAGACTCTTTCTGCCTGCAAGCATTTAATCCAGGCACTTTGGAAAATTGCATAAGGGCCATTTCTGTGTATTTTCTGGGTGAGGGGAGCAGTCAGTGGAGTCCAGAAATCAGGTTTTTTCTGCTAGTGCACAGACTTCTCTAATGCAAAAATTAACCTTGTATTGGAAATGCTTCAGGAGTGAGGAATACTGTCCTCCACATATGGTTGCTTTTACTGGTTCCTCAGTTGGCAGTGCCTGTTTGCAACAGCTTCCACGCAGTTTGCTGCAGCTGCTCTTGGTTATTACCTTTTCCAAGACAACACCATCCCATGAGCAGTAGGCTCTACTGCTTTGGTTATGCTGCAAAGGTTGTGTAGTGAGGAAGCACATTTTCTGTAGGGAAGTTGTATCTTTGCAAATGTCTTTGTTCTGAATTTGAATTTAGGACTTTGGAGTTTACCTTCCCTTCCCTGGGAATCAGAACTCGGGTTTCTCTTTTCTACAAGGTTGAAATGTTGGGGGGTTTTGACAGCATGGAAAGCCTGGCAGATCAGATCAGTAAGAATTTTAATAAATCCTTCTTGTCACGTTTTGTTTTAAGGCCAAATAGTTAGCTTTGCTGAATTTAGTGGTGCTGCTGAGTTGTGGATGAGGTACCACTCAATCGGTTTGAAACCACATCACTTCAGCTGAAATCACAGCAGTGCTCCAGGCATGACTGACAGCAAAGTTTACCCTCTGTGAATAGCAGAGCACTAATCCTGCATGTGATGTGAGAGAGAAGCTCACAGGTGAAGTGTCTTCATGACAAAGGTTTCATGTGGTGAAAGCAAGTGCTGTTCCCCGAGCATGTATTGAGGTATTGGTTCCCCTGAATTCCAGGTAAGGAGGTTTCTTATTCCAGGGTGGATGTTTCTGTCAAAGGGAGACAATGTAGCCAAGTGCTGTTCAGATGTTCATGTGCTGTTCAGCATGTCTTCATCAAAGGCTTCAGTCTGAGCTTCTTGCAACTCACAGAATAGTTTTATTGGTGCCTGATAAACTGTTTTCATGTTTTATTTTATTTTCCCAGAGTGGTAGAGGCTTTGAACTTTGAAGGAGTTTTCTGGACTGGAAAGTATTTTTCTCCCCTATCTCTACTTAAATCCTGGCCTTGAACTGATAAGGTTTGCAAACCTTATCAGAAGTCAGTCATATGAGTGGGAAATTATTTGTTATCTTTGGTGGAGTAAAGAATGGGGACTTGTTTTCTTGGAGGGCCTTGGCTCGGGTAAGTGAAGACAGAGTTCTGTGAGCGAGCTGAGAAAGAGCTCTCTTTTCACTATGGCTGGTGTTGCTGCAGAGCTGCAGATCTCCTTATGGAGCCCAGCATATGAGGCACTACCTCCAAACAACAACAAAAAATACCAAACAAAGAACTTGCAAGGCAAGAAGTTGATTTATTCCCTATACAAGATGATCAAAACTTGCTCATGTTTTTTGTCATGAAAACTTTCTTCCTTTAAAAATACTGCTAATATTAACATTTTCCCAATCCTCTGTGGTTTTAATTGAAAATTGTTTGGTTTTGTCAAACCAAGATGACAGTTCTTCCTACCTGAAAGACTTCCAGCAAATGCAAAGTTTTAATAATTGTTTAACAAATCCAAACTCTGTTCTTCCTCATCACTTCCAGAAAACTCAGCAAAAGCAGAGATCTATTTTAAACCTGTCACATGGGCACAAATAAGATGGGTCTTATTTTGCATTTCTTTTCTTTCTGCACCCTTCAAGGTACTGTCACCTCAGCCTGCCTCTCTAGTTTCATGTGGCAACTTGCTTTGATGATGATACCCCACGGTCATTGTAGTAAATCTGGAGTAAATACCTGCAGGGAGGTATAAGGGCTCAGTGGGGAAGGCAGACCTTGTTTCCCCTGGAGCTGGGGACACACTGTAGGTGGCTCCCAAGCTGCACCGTCTTGGTGCTCCCTGCTTCTGAGCGCAGTTAGCCCATTCTCCATTTAGAGCCATTTATTTCAGATCTTGATTTTGGCTTTGTCTCCCCACTTTTTGCTGAGCTTCTCCTTGTCTCCACTTGACTTGGATTAATTTACCCAGCATGACTTTTCTCTTTGTTTCTCCTGTTCTTCACCTTTGTGCTCCGTGCATCCTACACTCTCCCTTCCCTGTCCCATTGGGGTGTGTGGCTTTAGCTGTACTGTGAAGCTTTCCTGTTGGTTCTCAGACTGTTCAGCTCCCTCTCTCCCTCCCTGTTTTGCACTGAACACTGATTTTGTCCAGTGTATGGAGGAGTGTTGGGGCTCGTGCCAGCCAATCCTTCTGGCCCCCAGGCCAAGGTGCATCTTTCTCCTTACCCTTGGCAGAGTTTGCCACTGGTCTCTCAGCAGGTGCTTTGGGTCTGTTGCCACTGTTGGAGCTCATACAGCAGCAGTGATGTAGAAAGGAGCTGCTCCTGCCCTGTGCTGCAGGTTCCCTTCTGACCTGAGCACAGGGAAGTCTTTGCTGCTCTTAGCAGTGAATGTATTTCTGACACAACTCTGCCAAGCCCTGGGCTTTTACAGTCCCAGAGACAGACCCTAGACCCTGGGTGTGCAGCCAGCTCTGCACTTCCCCAGGTTTAAAGGGGACCTTGGGAGGTTTGCTTTGGGACTGGGTCTCAGCTGTTCAGCTTCAGTGTTACTGGCTGCTTCAGGGGCTTGGGTTGTCTTGGTGTTTTGAATTGCTCTTGGAAAAGTTACGTCATGACTGTGGATGTCTGAAACCTTTCCTGCTGCTCCAGCTGTGGGGCCAGCCCAGGTTATGCCAGGTGTTTCTGGCAGAGCCCTGTCTCCAGAGGCCTAGCCCCATTCACCCCAGCTGTCATTCCCACCACGGTAACGGTGTCCTTTTCTTTCCCCGTCTTTTTCTTTTCTTTCTTGTCTTGTAACACCGGCAGGTATTACAAGAGTTCGGTTGTGCTGATGTGCTTTGTGATCCCTACCTTTGTGCCGTGGTACCTCTGGGGCGAGAGCCTGTGGAACGCCTACTTCCTGGCCTCCATCCTCCGGTACACCATCTCCCTCAACGTCACCTGGCTGGTGAACAGCGCCGCCCACATGTACGGCAACCGCCCCTACGACAAGTACATCAACCCCCGGCAGAACACCCTGGTCACGCTGGGAGCCATCGGTAAGTGCAGCAGCCCCGGGCAGAGCTTCGCAGACTCAGAGCCACACCCCATCCCGTTCTGCCCCGGCTGGGCCTTTGGGCACCCGCAGCTGGACACCGCTCGGAGCCAGGGCTTGGAGGAGGCTGCAGCTTGCACATCCTAGAGGAAGGCTCCCTTGTTTTACATTGAAGTAGTGCCACATAGTCTCTGGAAAGAGAGGTGTTAGCACACAGTAGCAATCCTCTCCTCGGCAGCTGGCTGGGGATTGGGCAGCAGAAGTAAGCGACCCCTCTTCTTACTCAGTTGTGCATCCCCTCTTGAAGCACTTATGGTTTTCTTCCCTGAGTGTGAGGGGTGGGGTGTGCCCCTTCCTACTGGGCAGGAAAGCCCAGAGCACTGAAGTGGAGTCTGGTTTGGGTCTGCCCCAGAGGTCTCCCATAGCTGCGTTGGAGCGTAACCTCCACTAGATGCAAGACTTGCTAAATGGGTGTTGGGATGTCCCACTTGAGTGTGTTTCTGAGTCGACAGAAGTGCCATTCATGTGGTCTTTAAACTCCCTCTCTGTTTTCCAGGTGAGGGTTTCCACAACTACCACCACACCTTCCCATTTGACTACTCAGCCAGTGAGCTGGGCCTGAAGTTCAACCCCACCACCTGGTTCATTGACTTCATGTTTTGGCTGGGGTTGGTCACTGACCGCAAGCAGGCTCCGAAGGAGATGATCCAGGCTCGCAAGGAAAGGACTGGAGATGGCAGTGCCTGAAAAGTAACGCTTTGCTATGCCAGCGCTGCTGTACGTGTGGGTGGGTGGGTGGGTGTGAGTGCAACCCCGTGCCTGTGGTGGATTTACCTCTTGGTAAAATTACTTTTTTTCAGATCAGTTGGGCTGAATTAATTCCCCAGGAACAGATTCGGCCACTGCTTTTTTTTTTCCCCTTATTAGCTGTCTTATGTCCAAACTTAAGACTATTAAGTGTAAAAATGTTACATATTATTTAATATTGCAGTTAAACAGGAGAGAGATTTGATTTTAGTCACTGTAGTTCATGTCTGAGATTCGTTGTAATTTGCTTGTTCATGGTAAACGTTGGCAGGTTGAAGGAACTAACTGTCCTTTCCAAGTGCAGTTAGGAGAGGTTTTTGTTTCTACTGTTAATCAAATATGCTTTTGAGATGCATCTTTCGAGGGGATGGGGCAGGGCCCGATGTGCTGTGTCAGCTACATACTGATGGAAAGGACAGTAACAGCACCGATGAAAAAACAGTATGTCCAAGGGGAAAAATCACCCCAAATTTAGTTAAATGTTAGTTTGAAAACCTGCTTTCTTCTTTTTGTTAGCCCTATTAGCCAGCCCAGTGCACTGCTGTCTTTGCTAAATATGAAAAACATTTATTGCTGAGCAGGCTTTTGTGTTAAAGGTTAGTCTCTATACAGGCCAAAATACCGACTGATGCTATATTGAGATGATTCCTTTGTTGTCACATATACATTGTAATTGTAAATGTATAGAGCTCAACTATGTCTTAAGCCAAATAAAGCTTCGGTTTCAATGTTTGGAGACCTAAGTTATGTTCTAATCAGTCATGGCCATCAATGCATGCATATTTTAGCTCCTTTTGCACAAGAGGCCTCTTAATTTCTTTATCTGCCTTTGACTAGCGGGTCTTAGAAAACTGACCTTTATCTAAGTCAGAGTCTGTACTAATGTTTCAGCTGCATGCAACATCCATTGGTTTCTGAGCAAAATATCAAGACAGTTATGTAGCTTCTGAATTTTAACAGTTGCCTTGCTTAACCAAAAAAAATAAGAAAAAAAGGAAAAAAAAGGAAAAAAAATTAAAAAAAAAAAGGCATGTGGATTTAATGGGACATATAGCCCTTTGTGTTAGATGTTAGCCAGTGCAGGAGAGAGGCTTTGTACTGTCAGCACTGGAGCACTTTTGAAGATAGAGGGCATGATTTTCATTTATAAGGAAGGTCACTGCCTTGCCCCTTGGAGAGGGAGTGCCTGTTTCCCAGCCACACGGCCCCATGCCCTGGGCAAGGCAGGGATCTCGATATAACTGAGACTCAGGCCCAGATATTTTCAGGAAAGATGCAAAAGTGGGGAAAAAAATAAAATGTTTTTTTTTTTGTTCCGTTTCTTGTTTTTTAAATGATGCCATATAATATAAAAGAGTTGTCTTTATTCTGTCTTTCATCCAGCAGGTGTTTTAAAAGTGTTATTTTGTCATTAATGATGTGTAAACTCTTGAGTGATTTACAATAAACAGTTACGAGTTAGACTGGCCGCCGCGTTTTGTTTGGAAGCTTCTCCCAGAGTGAAGGGCTTTGTGCATCTCACATCAGAATTACAGCAGGGTTTTGCTTGGCATTTCCAGCTGCTCATTTGCTGCAGCGTTTTCAAAATACCTTCCCCCTCAGCATTTCTGAATGTCAGTGGAAGAGGAGGTTGTCACATGGAAGGGCACCAAGAGATTTGATTACTTTGGGAGCATTGGCCAAGCTGATAGAGGGGGGAAAAAGAAAATTGAAGCTGACATAAGCTTGAAAGGAGACCGTGGCAAGTTCTTGCACGTGAAAATCCCACTTTAATAGAAAAATACCAGCCCAGTGTGACTGCAGGACAACACTTTGACCAAACAAACGGGGTCTCAGAGCTGGGAGGCTTCTGAGCTGCTGGTTAGAAAGATTGCTTCCACTGTTGCTTCCATCTTTGTCCAGTCAACAGGCCATTGGAGAGGGGCAGAAACCACAGGAAACCTGCCTTCAGGGTCATGCAGGTAATGGGTTTGGACTTGCTGTTTGGATGTAGGAAGCTTGGGAGATGTGCAAGTGCCCGATCTCACTGGTGCTTCCATCGTTTCGTCTGTGCGATTTCCTGACCAGAGAGCTGCAGCAAATGCACTTCACGTGCACTGGGAGACACAACTTCCTGTTGATCTTTATCATTTTTCTTTTGTGCTGCAATTACTTGGACTTCCTTAAGCTGATTCCTGTCAAGTACGTGGTGTAAGAAGAATAACTGGCCTTGCAAAGAGGTACATGCTGTTCTGAACCTCTCTGACTACCTGAAAGTACAGCAAGGTAATATTCCCCCTGCCCTCTCCAGGTGTAAGACTTCAGAAGCAGCAGCAGTTCCAGTGGGTTTCATGGATCTGAGATAGGTATTGAAACCGTTGGCGAGTTACCTGGTTTTGCAAAACTGAAAATAAACATCATTCAGAAAAGGAGAAGCTCTTCCATCGAATGCCTTATCTTAAAGTTTACACTACCTGAATTCCTCTTTCTGTAAATGAACTTCTCCATGTGGTGGAGTTGATAAAAAAATGTCAGCTAGGTTTTGCAGGAAGATTCCTAAAGAGGATTTCTGAAGATGGTGCCTCAAATTTTGGTAAAACAAGGAATACTTCCATGCATTTTCGTTTTTTGTTTATTTGTTTGGATTTTTCGGGGGGAGGATTTTTTTTTTCTGAACTCCTTGAATAATTTGTTTTGCTTTTATTTTTTTAAATCATTTTGGTCATGTTCTGTAACGTGTTCTCCCCTTCCTCGAGAAGATGTAGGGTCTCTGGGAGGCAGGAAGGGTCCCAGCCACTTCCCAGGGTAGCTGCTGGATCAGTCCACAGCTGCATGCAGTGGTGTGGGGAAGTCGTGAAGCCCCGGTAAGGCGCTTTTTTCTGCAGCCCTTGGCACCTCTGCTGCTGATCTGGTGGTTAAGGACCTTCTGGTGGTTTCTGAGCAGTGCAAAAGTGTTGAAGGACTGCTGGTGGATCAGTGGCTGGCTGTAGGCTGGACTTAAACCTTAGACTGTCATCTAAGACCTGACGGTCTGAGAGTGCCTGATCTTCTGTTTTGTCTTAACTCTGTTCTCAGCACACCGAACCATCTGGAATAACACCACGTAGGACCGGGAACAAGAGGGGTTTGTGCCCTGCCCCATGCTGTGTGTTGCACTGAGTGTTTCCAGGCTCTCAGCTTTGGCACACGGCAGGGACTGGATCTGTTTTACCTCTTTTCCCAGAACTGGTGGGGCCCTTAGGAAGTGCAGTGTTGGCTCTGGAGCCGTGTGCTCCTTCCACAGCGGAAACCCCCCGAGCAGGTCATCTGCTTTCTGCCGTGGGCTGGCTCAAGGGAGTGTTGTGCCTGCCCTGGCACTTGGCGCACTTGCTAAGGGAGGATTTAATCTGTAACTTACAGCATGTACTTAACTATGCAAACAGTGATGAAACCCAACCCCCCCAGGGCTGTGTACAAACACCGCTGCCACGGTGTGGGGTGAGACCAAGGTTGTGGTGGCTGACTGCACGGGAACATCCAGGCTCCATGTAACCCCATCTGCTGCAGTTGGACACTCTGGCTGGATAATCTTTGAAGCAGGAGGCAAGTGTGAGCAAAACCTGCTGGAGCTGAAGGTTACACCTTGACAAAGGTGCTGCGGTGACAGGGTGAGTACTGGCGCCGAAGAAATGCATCAGGGTTTGCAGTCCCTGAAAAGCAGCCAAGTGGAGCAGACGTCTCCTGTGCCATCTCCTACTTGACAGCCCCCGCTGCCGTGCTCGGGAAAGCTGGTGGCAGTCCTGCTCTGCACCACTGGGCTGGGTGCTGCACCAGGGTCCTGTGCAGCAGCACCAAAACTTCACTTGGCACTTGCATGTAGAGCTGGGGTGGGAAAAGGGCGGGTGGTCAGCCCTGGGCTGGTCACCGTATCCTTGAGCCAGTTTAAAAATTCCTGGTGAAAGTAGTGGATTGCTGGAGTTGGTGGAGGTGGGGGGGGGGGGGGGAAGGTGTGCAGGGATGCAGAGGAGGCTGCTCTTGAGGCATGAGGGGCAGATTTCTGCCCACTTCCTCCAGTGGCTCCGCCGTTCCCTTGTGAACCCTGATGGTGTCTGCATCCCTATCTCTGCAGCTTGCAAGTGCAAGGCAACTGCTGTCCTCTGGCTGGCAGCCAGAACACAGCTTTCTAGAAATAAGCCCAGCAGATGGGAAACGTGGCCTGACTTCAGGTATCACGTTCAGCTGCTGGTGTGGGAGGCTCCTAGGAAAAAAAAACCAAAAAAAAAAGATCTTCTAAAAGGTCTCCTGTGTCCACATGAGCCAGAGAGTCCATGCCATGCTGGAAATGCGGTGACTGACCTATGGGCTGTGGTTAGCCAACGTTTGGGTTACTTGCAGCTGGGAGGTCTCTCAGTTTGGAGAGGTTTTTATCAGTTGACTGTATATCAGCTCCCAAAAGCATGGCTAGGCTGGACTTGTATTACCTTGATATTTTTGCTCCTGGGCTGTTTTGTAGCTGCACCCTTACATAGAAAGGGTCTCACAGGGTGTTAACGGGGTTTCTTTTCACCACCTTCTGGAGTGTTTCTGGGAATCATGGTGCAATTTCCCTTAAAATCTTACTTTAAAAGAAGGAAAAGCAAAACTGAAAGCAGAGCCCAGTGGGAAAGGAGGCATTTGCCAACCTGTGCCCATGTGCCCCAGCTGCCACAATGACTCAGCTGGGCCCAGCCCGGGAGCAGAAACCTCTGGCATCCAGGGGCTCATACCCAGCAACGCCAGCCCCACTAAACAGGGGAGAATAGGGGGAAAAAAAATCAAAACTTCTGGGGTGCCCCTGCATGGGCAGAGTTTCCCACTGGATGGTTTGGAGGCTTTTGCTCTTTCAATCACCTCTCATACGCTGCTTTTACTGAGTGCGTCTCCTGCTGTCCCGCTCCCTGGAGAGTCAAACGCTGATTTAGGCTTTTTCTGAGAAAATGCTTAAAGAATTTCCACCATGGTTTTGCAGTCAAATGACCCCAGCAGGTCTGTCTAACCGCTCTGTGCCCACCCCGACCTGCTGGCTTTGGTACAGCCACACTTGTGAGTCCCAGGGAGGTGAGTGGTTTGCAGCCTTGTGCCAGGAGCTCTGCCACTGCCCCTCCCTTCCTGCACCAGCCATGGCCAAGCTGGGGCTACAGGCAAAAGGCCAAGGAGCAAAGGTCTGGCCCCTGTGCACCTGCAAGGCAAGGTTTTGTCTCACACAAGCTGCATTTTTAAAGACACATCTTACTGCCCAAGGGAAGAAGATGAACAGCAAGGCCTGCATGCAGAACAGTAAAAACATAAAATCCCCTTTTGCAGGCCTTTGAAAATGCCTGCGGGGAAAGCTCCAGTGAGCAGCACAGATAAAAAATGTAGGTGAAATGGTGTCTACCATCCCTGCACAGTATACCTAACCTTGGCATTAACTGGGGGTACTAAATTTTCCTGGCTGACACAATTCCATTAGTGTTTATAGCACCATAACAGAAAATAATTATTTTACACAATCTCATTATCCTTAAAAAAAAATATATATATTTTTTTCTCCTACATCGTTTTCTGTGCTTCCTATAGGACTGCTCTTCTGCCAGGTCAAAACACGTACCTCCTGGGGACAGGGCAAACAAGTCTGCAGCAGATGATCTGCACACACTGGCACTTCGAGGTTTCCTTCCCAGAGTTTGCACCCTCACTGCCTTGGGTGCAAGTCCTCCTTATCCCATGTATCTGCTAGCACAGCAGTAATTTTTTTCTGACTTCTCTTTTTATGTTAAAAAAAAAATTGTAACTTTCTTTCCGTTTGCTCCATTTCCCTTCCTGACATTTAAATGGCATCACTTTGTTGCAGTTAGATGGAGTGAGTCTCTTCAATTTGCTGCCCCATTCCCAAATCCAGGTGAATTTTACTCAGTTGGGATTCTGTGGGCGAACTGGGAAGAGGGAGCAGTTCATCTTGGAGGGCTGGGATCGATCTGGGGATATTTCTTAGGGTGAGAGAGTGCCCTTTGCAGGTGACTGCCTCTCCAGCAACCCTGAGCACACCTCATCAAAGCCAAGCCAAGGGTGTGCGTGCTCAGATGGCATCTGTTTATCAGCAGGGCATTTGGAGTTAGGAAGTCTATCACAATATTTAAAAAGCTGGCTAAAAGAACAGATGGCTTTGGTAAGAGAATGATCTGGCTAATTAAATGAGGGTTAACACTTAAACTGAGAAGCAGTTTTGACTGGGTTTTGACAGTTTTACCCCCATTCAACCCATGCCGTATTTAACCTCACCGCTCCTGTTTCTGGGTGGGTGACATCTCTTGCCAGGCCTCACTCCAGCTTTGGAGCAGAAAGGAGCAGGACATGAAAAACAGGTGTTATACATATATTTTTGGAAAACATGTATTTCCCAGGAATGAAAGCAAACTCAAAGCAATTCCCTTTTCTGTTTTCCTCACCTCTGTGTACCTTTTCGACCCCGGAAAAACAGCCTCGGATAACCGTAGCCAGTCTTCAGTGCTAATATCACTCTGGGAAGGACTGTAACTAGGGGAGCATGAGGTTGCTTTGATTCTTCCTGGGCTGTGAGTGAGGTCTGCAAGGGCAGGGGTTAGGCCTGTAATAGTCCTCTCTTTTACATGAAAAGCAAAACACCTTCGAGGCCTGACCCTGCTACTTGATGTCAAGACACGGAGGCTCAAAATTCCCACTTCTCTGTCCCTGGAAGACAGCAGATGCGAGATGGCACACAGTTCGGTCCCCGTGAAGAGCACTGGTGTGGTGGAATTTGGACAAGGGAACGTGCACGTGCTGTAGTGCATCAGGGGGAGGAAATACTAATGAACAGACAGCGAAGCAAAGCCATAATTGTGAACATTCATTTGCGTTGGAGCAGGTTGGCTTTCCAGGTCGGGCAAATTGCCAGGCACATCCCCAGCGTCACTGCAATTGTGTCTTCCAAGTCATGGGCTTAGCAGGGAGGGACACCAGTGTCAGCCTCTGACACACCCACCCCTGGGAAGGCCAGGGTAACCCCAGACAAGAGGAGGGAATGTACTTATGGCTACTCGACTTTTTGCCGAGGTAGTGTTGGTGGACATGTGGGAGGAAAAACTCTTGCTACAGGTCCATATGAGCTTGCAGTGGGATTTGGGATGTGCAGCATTACCATGAGGGAGGCAGGGGAAGCATTATTGTGGGATGTAGCTCAAAAGCAACATGCCCATGTGCCCTACCTCCATTTGCACCCTTGCAGCCCTTGACAGGGGGATGCTGCAGGATGAGTTTCACAGGAGAGGGGCTGCTCGTCCCATGGGACTGCTGTCCCATGAAGAAGGGATTGTAGGAAATATCTCTATGGAGCTAGGTAACACCATCCCTTGTTGACTAATCCCTCCCTGCTTCTCTTGCTTCCTGCACTGGGTGGGCTCCAGCACATGGTTGTTGTCCCCAGGCTGTACCCTTTTTTAAGCTGTGATTTTTTAATTTGTGAGAGGTTTTTGGTGGGCCTGTCAGCATCGTACATTTTCCAGCACTCACAGGGACACCATCTGCTCAAAAAAAAAGCTGTGAACAAAGTGTCTCAGACACTCAGAGTTTACCAAAAATGAAATTGCTTTAAAATCCCATATGGTGCATTGTTTTCCTTCCAGCTTTGGCTGACAGCAGAGGTGAAGTGACTAAGGCAGTTTCTGATTAGTTGGTGCATTTTCCTTTCTGTCCAAAATCACTGGGGCTGCGCATTGTCACTTCTCACCTGTTTGACAGAAGGTTTTCTTCAGCCTCAGCTGCTGAAAGCCAGGGGACACTGGGACTCGAACTCCCCTCTGCTACTTTTAAAGTGGGCTTCCTTGACTTTCACTATCACAGAGAGCCTTGCAGTCAGGGATGTGGCTAATGCAGATACTTCAAGCATACTTTTTTACAGGCGCCTGATTTTGGGGCCTCTCTTGGTGACACGGGGGTTGACAGCACCTCCTTGCCCAAGGAATGCCATGCCCAGCAGTCACTTGTTGTGGCTCTTGAGTGTGGCAGAGCCATGGGACAGTGTCAGGTGCACACAGAGGGAAAACCTGGCCAAGATCCCTGGATTTTGTGGGATTGAAAAAACGCAAATGATGCAAGGAACCATTTATTAGCCCAAGATAGCACAGGATTTGAAATACCAGAGCAGGAAGAATGTTCTTTCAGCTCTAAAAATAGCTCCCTCAGCCTTTAAAACACCAAGAAGCATACACAGCACATGCCTTCCAGTGAGAGTGTCTGTCCCCTCCCTTGATGATGCAGCCACTTTGGTAAGGGCTCAGGGGGCCTTCTGGTGCGTGCTTGCTCTGAGGATCAGGACTTTGAGGGGTTTTCAACCCCTGGAGATCAAAGAGTTGAAATCTCTTCAGGGTGTCCCATGTGGGCCAAAGCTGCAGGGTGAAGGAGTGTTGCTTGATCACTAGAAGGGCTATGACACACTAATAAACTGCTGATGTATAGCTCAGCTCACTTCTGGGGGCTGGCGTGGATTTAGGCATCTGTTTTGTGTTGGTTCATAAGTGACAGCATCATGACAAAACTGTCAATAAGCGCTACCTTACTGGGATTTTAGAAGAAACAAGACTGTCAATGAATAACATCGGTCATCCTGTCAGAGAGGGGAGGGAAAGGAAAAAAAAGTGGTAGCATTCTCATTGACCTAATCCCATGAAGGTCCCCTCCACCCCAGGAAACAGTCCCAAATGGTTATCGCTGAGCTGTTTTGCTGGGAATTTTTCCTCTCAAAATTCCAACCACAGAGATACTTTACAGAGATCACAAAGCTCACCACCTCGTACAAAAGGGGGAAAAGGTGGAAGAGAACAACCTGTCCCAGGCTGTTCCTGGGGTCTCTTGCTACTGGGTGGCTGCATCTTCTAGGCCTTCCAAAATACTCGTCCAAATGGGCATTGCTTCCCGGGAAGGCTGCAGAGATGGGGTGGCGAGCCCTCCTCTGTGCCCCTGGGGGTTTGGAGCAGAAGGCACACCCAGAGCCTCAGGCTGGGCAGGTGCTGCTGGGGCCGGGGAGGGTGGGCAGCGAAGGGGACAGCGCAGGGACCCCCTTTCACTGGGCTCCGCCAGGGAGAGCCCTGGGCCAGCCCGCGGTGCTGCGGCCGGACACGGGGCTTGGTTTTGGCCGCGCCCGGGGGATGCTCTGAGGTGCCGGGGCATCCGTGGCCGCGTCCCACCGCCCCAGGCCCGGCGGTCAGAGCGACAGGGGGGCTCCACCGCCAGCCAGGGCCCCCGATGGCCGCGTCGGCCACGGTCCCGCCCGTCCGGGGCGGGGCGAGGCGGGGCGGGGGCCCAGACCCAGCCCGGCCCCCGGACCCAGCCCGGCCCCCGCTCGCCGCCGCCACCGGGGCCGGAGCCGCCGCTGGAGCCGCCCGCAGGTAGGACCCGCTCCCGGGAGCCGCGGCTGGGAGCCTCCCCTGGGAGCGCCAGACACCCCAGCCCGTCTCGCCATCGCCCCTCCTTGTCGCGAATCGTCACCCACTGCCCCGCCGCCCCTTCCCCGGCCGCGGTCCCGGCGCCCCCGGCGGTCGCGGAGCTCCCCGTGGGCAGCGGGTGCGAGCGGGGCCGGGGCAGGGTGGGCAGGGTGAGCAGGGTGGGCAGGGTGAGCAGGGTGGGCAGGGCAGGGCAGGGCTGGCGGGCGGGGGGCGCCGCAGGTGCCGCAGGGCGCGGGAGGCGCTGCGATCCCGGTGCTGCCAGTCCTGGAGCTTGCTGGCTTACGGCAGGTGGGCACGGGGTAGGTAAGAGGATTAGGGCCGCCCCGCCCAGCGCCCGAAGGACACAGCTGTGGAAGAGATCTCCCAGGTCATGATTCCGGCATCCCTCTCACCCGTGAATCCCTCTGTGGCATTCCTTCGGGGCTGAGGGATGTGATGGTGACAGAGCTCGGCAGCTCGTCTGCCGGGATTGCTGCACAGGGGTCTGCGGAGAAACTCACCTGGGTTGAGGTTGTGGGGTGGGACAGATCCTGCCTTCCCCAAATCCTGTCGGGATGTCCTGTCAGGACATCCAGGCTGTGTCCGGTTAAATTCCCAGGAGGGGAAGAGGTTTTGAGAAAGGCCACTGGGCTCCGCTGTGGTCCCTCAGGGGAGGAAGGGTGAGGTCCTGTCTCTGAGCAATAGAAAGATGCTGTGTGCTGATGTCCCAGGGTGATGATGGGGTTGCTTGGGATCTTAGTCTTAGCTTTTCCTTACAGCAGCATGCTTGTGCCAGACCTTTGATTCAGAGCCCTTGAGCTAGAAAGGTTGCAGGAATTATGAGTTAACTGTCCCTTCTGCTTTTTTTTTTTTTCCTTTTTAAACAAAGCTTCTTGTGAGAGTGGCCTTAAGGATGGTCTGATCAACATTCACACAATCCTTATGCCAGAGCAATGTACACATGTATGGTTAATTATGGATAGCAACTCAATATGGAGGAGAGCAGTGTGAGAAAGGTATATCCTGGCACTCTGACTGCCTGTTGTGTCTTGCTCAAATAGATGACACTGTCTAAAAGAAGGGGACTTGATTATTAAAAGTCAAATTATTTTTTTGTGGTTTTTCATGCTCAGTGGTCAGCATTTTCTGAGCCTGGGTGCTGAAAGTCAGTGCAGTTGTTTCATTTCCCCTTTTAAGATTCTTTGTGCTGCAGTGTTTGCTTTTCAGATGCAGAGCGGGGATGTGTGCTTGTATGAACACCAACACAATCAATTGTTTTTCCTTGGAAGAAATGTCATGTCCACGGTTTCCTCTCCTCCCCCAGCCATTTCCGGGCAGCCTGACATTGGAAGATTGTGGTTTGGCCCAACAGAGACACTTTCGGGTCCTAATCCTGCAGTCCAAGCTGAAACAATGAGCTATAATTGCAGGTTTAGTGGAAGCAAAGAAACAGAGACAGGTCTGTAAGAAACGAGAGAGATGATCCTAAGCAGTATGTTGGGAAGGATACACTGGGACAGGGGGTGGCTGGCAGGTGCAATAGAAGGCTTGGACCAGGACTCGGTGAGTGCACGCTTCTCTGGGTCACTGATTTCTCTCAGTGAGCAACTCACTGGCCCTGTTGTCTAAAATGGGAATAATGGTGGGTTTTTGCTGTCTCAAGAAGACTTGCAAAGGTCTCTAGGTGCCTGGCTCCCCTCGCCTTGGGTCCCTGCAGGTTGCAGAAGCAGTCACCTGAGGTTCAGGGGTGAAAGCAGGGTGAGAGTGAGAAGGAAGCAAAACACATTGTGAACAGGTGGGGAGAGAAGGGTGGAGTGAATGGGAGGAGAGGAAAAGAAGACTGATGAAGCTTCAAAACCCATGAAAGGAACCGTTAAAGTGGCTATAGATTATTATACATTGCGTGGGGTATAATGCAAATATTTTATGCTGAGGTTACCTCTGGACGGTCATGCCTGCAGGGGAGAGCTGCCTATCAGAGCAGCAGTCTCCCTGTACAAGTGCTGTTTCCTCCATCGAGAAGTGTTTGCCATGGGCTGGCATGCAGACCTGGCTCCCTCTGGGAGAGCTGCTCCTGTGTGCAGGACAGGAGGGAACACCTCCTTCCACCCTGCCCACCGCACACAGGAGCAGAGGCCTCCTCCTCCCCTGCACCAGGATCTGCTGAGCTGTGCTCACCTGTCCCTGTGGAACTGGTGGCATTTTGGGCAGGTCTGGTAGGAGGGGAGGCCGAGGTGCTCCCTGGTGCCATTAGGAGAGGTCTGGGCTGCCTCTTCCGTGGGTAGCAGAGGGTAGGAAGCAAAAGCCTGGATGATGTGGGCCGATCTGCTGCAGCGGTGGGGGGAGTGCCCAGCATCCTCCCCTTGACTTCCTGATCTCAGGCAGGTCCAGGTAATTAGGGACAGAACTTCTGCCCTCCCTGTCTGATTTCCTGATCTCAGGCAGGTCCAGGTAATTAGGGACAGAACTTCTGCCCTCCCTGTCTGATTTCCTGCTTCCCGTGAGGAGCCGCTGGGATTACTAGTGGTGACAGCCTGAGCCAGAAGAGCCAGCGGCCCTTCAGTTTTGACACCACAGGGACTGCAAGAGACGCCTCTGCCTGGCCGAGCCACTGAGGATGGCCACAGCTTTGTCAGGAAGAGCCTCCCCAGTGTGGTCTTGGCCCAGCTGAACACTCTTAGATGTGGTTTATTGTGGTCTCCTATGCTATGGAGAAGTCTGGCTTTGAATATATTACAACAGACATGAAAAGTTTTAAGCCCTCTGGATGCGATGGAGAGGCTGGTCACACAGACTTGCAGGCTTGGCCACTGTTTAACAGGTGGAAG
>JAWWLV010000144.1:16281149-16299990 GCA_035041135.1 Platyrinchus mystaceus
TTTCTTTCTTTCTTTCTTTTTGACAGGTACTTTATAGCAGTGGAAGATAACAAAATTCTCCCACTAAATGTACCAGACAGGTAAGAGCTGGTTGTGGCTTTATGTTCAATCAGTTGTTTCTTTAAAATAATATAACAATTAAAACTAAATGGAAAATAAAACCTTGAATCTTTATTCCTATGCCTATGTCTCTTAGGAAACCTGGTCCCAAAAGACCACCTTATATAAGGTAAGTGAATTATTTTCTTCCAGTTACTGTTCTGATTAATAGTTGTTATTTATGTGTCTTTACCATCCTAGAGTTACAATGACACACTTTATATTTTCAAGTATTGCAGGTGATGCACCTCCTGCAAGCTGTGTGTTTAGTCAAGTCATGAACATGGCGGCATTTCTAGGTAGGAACCACCAGTGGAATGTTTCTTTCTTGGTTTAAGAGTCACTGAAACATAAGTAAAATCCCATATGTACTGTTGTGGAATTAGATGATGTGAAATCTTTTAAACTGTGCACTTTCATTTCTGCTTCTTTCCACGGCAAAAAGGTCTTGGGAGTCTGGGGAGGTCACTGCCAACTGAAAGCCAGCCAATGTTATTCCAATCCACAAGAAAGGCATGGGGGAAGGCCTGGGGAACTACAGACCTGTTAGTCTAACCTCAGTTCCTGGAAAAATTACGGAGATTATATGGACACATTTAAAGAATAATGCAATCCCTAGGCCAGTTCTATTCAATATTTTTATCAACTATCTGGATGCAGGAGGTGAATGCACCATTAGCAAGTTTGGTGGTGATACCAAACTGGGATGTCCTGTTGACTCTCTTGAGGAACAAGATGCCTTTCAGAGGGACCTAGATGACTTGGACAATGGGCAGTGATTAATAGGATGAAATTTAACAAGTCCAAATCTCCATCCTGCACCTAGGCTGGAGTAACTCTGGGCTCAAGTATAAATAGGGAGAGGAGTGGCTGGAGAGCAGCCCTGCAGAAAGGGATCTGGGGGTGCTGGTTGGCAGCAGCTCAGTGTGAGTCAGCAGTGTGTGCCCCAGTAGCCAAAGGGCAAACCCGATCCCGGGGAGCATCAAACACAGCACTATCAGCCCCTCAAAAGAGGTGATTATCCCACTGTCCTCAGCATTGGTGCAGCCTCACCCTAAATACCGTGTGCAGTTCTGGGCCCCACAACTTAAGAAGGCTGCAAAGGTCCTTGAATGTGCTCAGACAAGGGTAACAAAGCTGGTGGAAAGGCTGGAAGGAATGTCCTATGAGGAACTTTGAGTTTGTCTAGTTTGGAGACTAAGAGGATGAGGGGCAACTTCACTGCTCTCTCCAGCTTCCTGAGGAGGTGAAAGGGAGAGGGAGGTGCTGATCTCTTCTCCCTGGGATCCAGTGACAGGGCACATGGGAATGGTTCAGAGCTGCATCAGGGGGAGTTTAGACTGAACATTTCTTTACTGAGAGAGTGATCAAACACTGGAACAGGATTGCTAGTGAAGTGGTAGATGCCTCAAGCCTGTCAGTGTCTAAGAAGCATCTGGACAGTGCCCTTAATAACATGCTTTAACTTTTGGTCAGCCCTTAATTGGTCAGGCAGTAGGATGAGATGATTGTTGTAGGTCCCTTACAGCAGAAATAGTCTGCTCTGTTCTAATCTCTGCTTTGTGGGTAAACTTTCCTCTGCTGTATTTGTGTGCTTCTGAGAGCTGCTTTTACTTTGTATCTCTGGCCATTTTAGTTATGTCAAAGCTATAGGAGAGGAAAACAACAGAAACCTGATAGAAATGTAGGAATTACTGAAATTGAAAATGCCATTGTTTTGCACAAAATACTTTTAATTCCCTTTTGTAATTCCCATCAAGTTTTAGAAAAAGATCGCATAATTTTAGGATTCTGTACTGTAGAATAGAAATTAAAGAGTTCCTGCATGTGAGCTCAAGGAGTCCCAAGGTGGCTGTCCCAGACAATTAGCTGGGGATGAAAAAAAGAAATCCCCTTTTTTGTGGGGAACAGAGTTTTCTTGTTTTCAAGGATTTGGAGTGGATTGATTCACTAGAAAAAATTGTAAGGGAGTAAATCGAAACATCATTTGCAGTTTGCATGAAAGTGGGTATTTTTCACTTACCGTGCTCTTATTTTCCTAAACCATGTTTTTGGTATTATACTGGGGTTTTTTTGTAAAATACAGATCTAATATGCTAAGACAAACAATTTATAACAGTATGACCTGCATGCTATCAGTTTGAGCATGAGCTTGAGAAGGTGTTTGACAGCAACCAGGAAATTTCCCTATTCGACTAAATAGCTTTTTAGTGATCTGGTTTGAATCCTCTCTGAAGACCAACTGTTTGCCTGGTTTTCTGTGTTGTTCCATGCAGCATTCCCTATGGAGGGGAAGAATATACAATTTTAATATCTTCTGGGGTTATGTAATATCATATGATATATTATGTATTGTATCTATCATGTATCATATAGCACTGGGGGTAATTGTAAGCTTCGAAAGAACTGTTGTTCTGTTCTCCATGGAAAATTACTGCAATATTTTGGCTAATGTTGGTGGCAACAGAACTTGTTCCAAAGGAGGAGAAGAGGCAGTGGGCATTATGGTAAAACCTGCAGAAATATGTATGTGCCATTCATATGTTTTTAATACAAGTGGGGTTTGACATTCCTCCCCCAGGAGAGCTCAGTGCTCGTCAGTGGAGTGAAACAATGGAAGCCCAGCTGCCACAAAATGAATGCATGGTGTGTATGTGATAGACTGTGTGCTGGGAGCTTCACAGGCAAACAGGAAGGTGTTCTTTCCCCCAGAAAATTTGCAACCCAGCTCCTAGACGAAACACGGTGACAAAAGGAAGCCTGGAGCTCATGTAATTAACCAGACTACAAGAGAAACGCTCCCTGGTTTTAGTCTCGGCCCAGACTAAGCAGGAGGAGGCACTAAGCTGACCTGCAGTGAACTCTGCCCTCTGGGTACAGAGATGGGGAGGGATCTGTGAGCCCCCAGCCAGCTGTTTACTGCAGCAGGTTCTACCTAATGACACGTCTTGCATTCTGTTTCCTTCTCAGCACTTGTTGTGGCTGTCCTGCGCTTCATTCAGCTGAAGCCAAAGGTGCTAAACCCTTGGCTGAACGTCAGCGGCTTGGTGGCATTGTGCTTGGCCTCTTTTGGGATGACCTTACTCGGCAACTTTCAGGTATTGCACTGCACTGCAGGCTTGGACTGCTCTGTCTGTGATGTGAGTTTCCTGCTTTTCCAGCAGATCTGCTTAGTTCTTTGAATTAACTAACTGTGATGTGAGCTCAGGAGATAACCTGTCTGGCTGTGCCCCAGCCCTTTGTACCTGCTCTGCCACCTCTGTCTGCCACTCACATGGCTCCAGCGACGTGCTGAGATGAAGGGCCACAGTAATTTTTCTTTCATTTCCAGCAGGATTTTCGCCTGCATGCTTACACTTGACCTGTCCAGAGCCATAGCAGGAACCTCTTGAATCTCTTGAGCCCTGGGATTTGGCACAGATGGTCCTGGGTAAAAGGATAGAGCGGGAAGTTTACATACACATCTGTGTGAACAGATGCACAGCTGCCCATACAGATTTAGCAGACAGTTCAGTGTCCTTCGTTTAAAATATATGTTGCTTTAAATCTGCCTCCTGCTGATTCTTAGACCTGCCAGGAGAGGGACGGCAGAGGAGCGCTACGATTTCTATTATGATGGGTGCCTGGATGAGGGCCCTCCCATTCTCAATCTTTGCAACATTATACAAACAAATTTCTGCCAGGGATGGATGTCCGCTGTGTTCACGGTCTGCAGTGAAAATCAAGGCGTTTGAGTCAGTAGCACTCAGGTTTCCCCATCCCTTTGCTGACTCTGATGCTCTCCCTCTCACTGGGGTGCAAGTAGAGACCCCCAATAATGGCAGGAACTGAGAAAGGTCCGTGTAGGCTGGCTGCTTTCCTCACTTTACAGACAGGGAGCCAATATGAAAAGGTACTTGTTTGGTAAAGGGTGAGTACCCCCTTGGGTTATAGAGTAATTGCAGGAACTTTGTGTCTTTTACAGTTGACTTCTTTTTTCCTTATGAATGAGGTGTGAGATAATTTGACTTTTATGGACCTGGTCTTCCAGGTTATAAATTCTGAACTAATTATCCACTCCATGTTAGTCATCTGAATGCTTGCTTAGATCTTTTGCCAGACATGAAAGCATGTGGTAATGAGACCTTAGTCTGTGCTAAGCTGACTGCTAAGATGAATGTGGAATTAAATCATATTTCTGGAAAATTACAGATTGGTTGTTTTAGAGGAACATTATAACTGTAAGTCCCTCGGGAAAGTCAGCTCAATCTTATTTTTGCCTGTACTATGATTTGGACCTACCCATAGAAAAAACTCAGAGAGAAGAGGATCAATGGAGGCACAGCACCAATATCGTTATCCTGTAGATTGTGTCTTATTTGATAGGGATTTGTAAAATTACCGAACAGGAATTGAGGCTGCAGGAAGAAATTACAGACTGATGGTTACTTTTCTGAAAAAGCCTCAGAGGCAGAGGGGAAAGGGAAATTGTTTGACTTAATGTTGGACTTGGTGAATGGATTTGCAGCCTCAAGGGGTCTCTTTGCTGACTCTTGCTTATTGAACCTGGCTGCCTTTTAGCCTTGCAGTATTGCACAGTCACTGTGCCCTGTGAGACATGGCAGCCCAAGGAACAGAGAAGCACTTGCACTCTGGAAAGACTGGGTTCATCTCAGACCCCAGTGGTCAAGGATGGGCAGGAGAGGGAATTTGGTTGGAGAAATCTGCCAAACCAGGAGCATGTACTTGGGTTTTGGCATGTGCTAGCTCAGTGGAGGTGTCAGGGCTCTGGCTACCCACTGCCCCAGGCAGCACTGCTTCATGCAGCTGGCACTGAAGACTGCACAGTTTGCATCCATTGCAAGGAACTGTACAAGACCCAGGGGATTGTCCTTGCCTGCCCCAACCATTGCTTTGAGCCAGGGAAGGATTTATTTCAGAGCTCTGCATTTGTGAATCTTGTCAGGGAACTGTGCAGGCAGTCCCCGAGCAACTGCATTTTCCACCGTGCTTGAGCTTTGGGCAGAAGATCTGCTTGACTGTGACAGCTGCCAACTCATCTTGGTTATGTTACACCTTACACCTCTGCCAGAAGAAATGATACAGCATCTCTGCCTCACACCTCAGTGATTCTCACTCTCCCCCATCCCACCTCAGCAGCAATCCAATTAGCTATCAGATAATTCCTCTGGTGTCCAAACAATCACCATTTTGTTTGTTCTTAGCTTTCCAATGATGAGGAGATCCACAATGTGGGCACATCGCTGACCTTTGGCTTTGGAACCTTGGCATGCTGGATCCAGTCTGCCCTTACCCTCAAGATCAACCTGAAGAATGAGGGGCGGAAAGCCGGAATTCCACGAGTTGCTCTCTCAGCCAGCATCACCCTCTGTGTGGTGCTCTGTATCCTTTTGTCTGGTTCCCTGGGAATCCAGGTATCATATGTGTCCAACGCTTTCTGCAGCAGGGAACATCGGTTCTTCTCACATCTGTCCTAGCATCTCAAACAATTTAGGAATGCTACTCAGTTTGTCTTCACGGCACTACCCTGTGATTGGCTCATTTTGCTAGTTGTGTTTTACCAGGATGCACGGGTTCACAGATGGGCTCAGTTCCTTCATAAATGTTTCTAAAGCTTCTTAGTTAGTGATATCCAAAGTGGTTACAATATTGAATAGTATCCGTGCAATTTAATGGCACCACTCTTACCTACACAGTAGCATTTAAGACTATGCAAAATACTGAGATAAAAATTCCCAGGAGAAAAAAGGAACAATGGACGAAATTGGGTTTCTGAAGATGAAAAGATTTTGACGTGTCTGTTGAAATGCTCCAGAGTGCTATATCCAGCTCTGCCTTTTAAGACAGTTATCACAGTCAAGAGCTGCTGAGTGACGTGGACTTCAGGTTAAAACTAAGTGCTTTACAAATGGGATTTGGGCTGTGGGGTCTGTGGCCACTCAGACTGGATGTATGTGTGACTTCCTCTACACCTTGTGCCTGTCAGCCCCACTCCAGCCCTTCTGTTCGCACCAGCACTGATGTGCTCTGGGTGTTTATTTGGGGTGGATCCATTCAATGCATAGTGGCATCAACATTAGTGCTGGGTTAAACAAGAGGGCATAAATAAATGCTGAGGAATAAGCTTATCCCCCTCTTTGGGGAACAGCCTGTTCTTAAAACAATTCCTTATTGACCTGTCTGGGTTTGAAGGTTTCAGCCAGTGTCCAGAGGAATAGCAGATTGACATGAAGATGTGACATCAGTCACCGCTTCAGCTGCCTTGAAAAAATTTGTAGCTGAGCATCAGGCTTTGGTGTACATAGAGTGGGAGATGCCTGGTCCTTGTGGTGCTCTCCTCCTTCCCTTGCCTCAAGCCCATAGCTCCTCATTGTGTGTCTGAGGTGGGGCTGCATGCGGGGAGCTCCCGCTGCCCTGACGTCTCCGGAGGTTTCTGCTAAGCTGGGAGCAGGAGCAGCCAGGTAAGCCAGGGCATAGCTGTTCCTGTACTGACATGCTGGGTGTGCCCAGCCCTCTCCAGCTCTTCCCAGCCCTTCCCAGCTGTTAGTTCATCACTGAGGCACTGAAGGCTTTTAGTGAAGGGGGGCAGGCTGAGGCAGGAGTCTCGTTCAGTATCCTCCTGCCAGCTTTGCAATGTCCAAGGAGCTGGCTCCCCATTCCATGCAGTTTGTGCATAACCCTTGCACTACAGGGAAAGTAGAAGATCCTAAAAGCCAGACACAAAATGCTGTTTGCTGAAGTGAAGCTTCTGTTGCTTACACTTAGCCCAAGAGGAAAAGTCTCCAATTACCTGCTGTTGTGCAGTTAAAGCATGGGAGAGGCTGCTTGTTTGTTTGTTTTACCTGTGAAGATGTGTGACCTTGCACACTTGGAGTGCAGAGGAAATCCTGACAGACACGGGAGACGGTAGGTTTAGAAGAGATGTGCACTGGGCTAAGGCAGGTCCTCAGCTCAGGAAGGGAAGCTCAGAATTCCTTTTGTGGAGTGCTGCAACACAATCCAAGGCGCAGCAGTGAGACCCTGATGCCAGGCACAAGCAGTCCAAGCACATGGGCACGTGAAGCCTGTAGGACAGTTTCTGGCCCCAACAGTGTTCTTTTTCCTTTCAGTATAACATGCCATACTGTGTAGGCTGATGCTTCCAGATTTCACAGGAACGGATTATTTTGCAGGTGATCTAAAGAGAATGAAAGATTTCACCGTGAAGGTTGAAAAGTGTTCCCACTGCCTGTGGTACAGAGATCTGATCTAGTTCCCACTGGGAGGCTCCTAGCAGGTAGGGGCCCACAGCCAGATTATCAGCTTGCTGGCTCTGTCCCTGGCTAGTTGGATGCTCAAGCAAGGCACTTACTTCTCTGCATCTAAGTCTTTTCCTCTCGAAATGTTTATCAGCCTGATCTGGAATCAGAAAGCCCTGGTACAGGAGAGCTGCTGTGCTCCATGGGCATCATTGGACACCTGACATCCCTTTCTTCCCTGGCATCCCATTCACACTCTCCTCATGATGGCTGGATGGGTTGACTGTCATCTGTGTGATTTTGATTGTTTAAGATTGTCTTCCCTGTTGTCTTTCTGTCATACTGGTCGGTGCCTCTGCTCCCATTAGTTCTCCTTGACCTTCCTCTTCCAGATTTCATCCTCATGGCACAGGGCATTCACATGCATGCTTCCAGGATCCAGTGGGGCCTCGTTATGTGCTTCCTGTGCTACTTTGGCACCTTTGCAGTGGAGTTCAGGCATTACAGATTTGAGATAATTTGCTCTGAATACCAGGAAAACTTTCTGAGCTTTTCCGAAAGCTTATCAGAAGCCTCCGAGTACCAGACAGATCAGGTGTAGCCTGTCCTCTGGCAGGGGGGAGGGGGGCAGGTGTGGTCTCATGGGTTAAACATAACCTCATTTACACTTTTTTTATGAGTTTGTTTTCATGTGCAATCACGATCGTATTGCCAAAGGGCTCTGAGGGTGGCTGTCTCACCAAGAGCCAAACAAAAGTAGGTGTTCGCTGGAAGAGGAGCGGATCCTTCTCAGTGGCAGCATGAGAAAGCACAAGCTGTTTAGTTTATGCTACCAGGGTCTCTTTGAGTGGCTCTGTCACACCCCTGTTGTTCAGAACGTTCCACAGCCAGTCCTTGCAATGCCCCTCCGAGACAGGTCCTCCTGAGCCTACTCTGCAGAGAAGGAGGTGAAGGAAGCAGAACTCTTCGGGCACCAAGAGTCTTGAGGAGCAGTCACCAGTTCCTGAGTCACCAGACTGCATCTTTTGTGTCTTTCCCGAGTTGTTTTCTTTCCTGCCAACTGGAGTAACCTGGAAGGGTGAGAAAGAACATCTGTTTCTTCAGAATTTGGAATTAGACAGTGGAAGACCCCAACTGACTGGCTTTTCTGGCAAGCGGGCAGGCATTTCTTCGGGCCTGGAAAGCAGCTGATGGTAAATCCGGGTTTGGAAGAAACTGTGCTGTGATCAGGAAGCAAGACTTGGCCAATGCTGCCTTGTAGCTGGGCAGCTCGTCCCCAGGCCAGAGGAGATGACACAGCAGGGTGCTGTGCTTGGCTTCATGGTTCAGACTCAGCAGTGGGGACTGGGAGAAGTGAGGTGCTGAATTAAGATGAGAATGTCTGTGTGCTCTGAAGATGACCCAGAAAAGGCTGCTCTTCCTAATTGTGTAGTGCTTCCACCACACATCGTGTGTAGTATTTCAAAAGCCTTTTTTTCTTTTTTCTTTTTTTTTTTCTTTTTTTTTTTGTTGTTCCCTGAAGGGGGGAAAACATTGTGTTAGAGACACTGGGCTTGTCTGCAATGAGAACGGTACCACTGCAGGTGGTTCTGGACACGAGGTTTGTTTTCGCTCCTTATGCACTTACAAGCCAAACTTCAGACATGCTGACAGTAGAGCCTGGGTTCTGGACCCCTCAGTGTGGTCAGTTGTGCTGAGTGGAGTCTGCCACAGGTTTACATGGGCTTCCAAGGTGCAGGGAGGCAGTTCTGCCCCCAAGGGTGGGTGATGTGGCCTGAGGGCTGGAGGTGAAAAAAGGGAACAGCAAAACCAGATGGGATTCTTCCTAAAGGGAGGTTTTCAAACAGGAGGTCTGTTTTCAAAGAAAAACCAGGTGATCAAAGCACATTTGAAAACCTCATTTTGGGAAGACTGCTGTACTGGCTGGGAAGGGGAGTGATGGGACTTGCTTCTCATGAACATGGCTCCTATTCCACAAATCAGACTCAATTTAGGTTGGCATCTTGTCTGAGCTGCAGAAAAATAAGTAGAAATTAGAATGGTAGGAAAAGGCGTTTGAAGGGGAACTGTACCGCTCTGTGGCATTTCTGACAAGAGAGGGAAAAGGTACAAGGGCATTCCATCTTCTGCAAAGGTCACAGGCCTCTCCTGAAAGGAAAAATAGTTGAGACAAACTAATGTAAGTAGACAGCTTTCAACCAGCCCTTTTGTCTTCTGTGCACCAAAATTTGTTCTCAGGCAGCTGTTATAAATCCAGAGCACTTCTGGCCAACAAAGGGTTGTTGTGGATTGCTGAAGGCTTCCTCCTTGAAGCAGTGTCATTAGTGGAAAGCTTTTTCTGGATGGATGTGCTGAGAGTGGCCCAAGGACACAGCAGTGAAAGGTGCCGGGCTTGCCAGCAGCTTATCCAGGGAGCTCCTCCTGGGCGTGGACAGTCTGGAGAATGAGCAGGTGGGGATCCTCTTACATAGGCACACACACTCAATCCATATGGAGCACAAAATAGCAATTTGTTGTAAGGGTGTTTTACTGTAAATAGTCCACTGTGACTTTTGTTTCCCTAATCAATTAATACTTTCAGTTTATCATTTTATATTTCGTAATTTTATCAAAGGAAAAAAGATGATGTGATTATTTTTTTTCCTTTTTCTCCTTTTCCAATATGCAATCCAAACTGAACTTCAGGTTTTTAGTGATAACTCTGTACATTTCTTAAGAGTATTTCTAACAGCACATTTCAGTACAACTAAATGACAACTGATATACACTGAAACATGACCACTAAATAAAGTGCTTTTATGGAGAAAGTGAATTTTATTTTTGTCCCCTACCCCAAGCATAGCTTTCTGATGGCAAAGGCAAAACAAAAGGTGAGTATTTACAGTGTAATGATTAACATTATCACTTAAGGAAGCCAGGAACTATTCAGCCATGCAGATACACTTATTGTAACAGCACTAATTAGCTGGCTCTTTCTAGGAGCAGGATCACACTCATTACACAGCCCAGAAAGGCATCCAAAACCAGCTGCCTCACAGTCTGACCTGCTACTATCAAAGTTTTAGAAGGACAGTGCTGGCATGATGTAGTTTCCTCCCCAAATGCCCATCTCTTTTGCTTGTCCTTTACACAGCAGCCTCCATCAACAGGGAGAGCTGTAGGTGTAGATCAGAGTTCAGGAAGGCAGCACACACGTTAATATTGTATTTTCCGTGTCTGTGAGGGCAAGCTCAAGTGCCAGTGCTCAGCACACAGCAAGTGACACCCACACACAAAGCGCCAGCACCAGGAAACAGGCATTTCAGACTGCCTCTGCCTCCACTCCTACCAGGTATAGCCTACCTGTGGCTCTCACTCCTGCACCCCCACTGAGCCCCAGCTGAAACCCTAAGATGATCAGGGAGGTAATACAGCTTCCTTGGCAGGACAAGGCTGCTGCCTTAGAGGAAAGACTGGGGAAGGTGAAAACAGGGCAACAAAGTGTTTGCAGATTTAAAAAAAAAAAAATTTGCCTTTAAGTGCTGGGATCACTGGTGATAGACAGGAAGGCTAAATACTGTGATGGAGTGAACACGATGAAAGCAAAGTTGGTTTTTTTATTTACTATATTAGGAAAAACTCCATGACCATCTGATATACATTGGCACAATTCTGGTAGGGTGAAAAGGTCAGGGGTTTAATTCACATTAAATGCAGCAGGATGTCCCCCCTAGGAGCAGTCTGTCAGGGTTTGCTCACAGCTGACCAGTGCTATGAATGGGTGACTGGGTGGTGTTGGCTACCAAGGAGGAGCTCCATGGGTTAGTGCTGAGATACTTCAGAGATGCAGTCAAGCTGACTTTGGTGTTCAGCCAGTTATATCCTATAGCCCAGCACCACGGTGCAGCAGTGGAGTGTGTCAAGAATTCAGTTTTTAAAGCTATACTTATATGTACCTCATTCTGGTAGGCTGGCTGTGTAGCTCTAAGCAGCTTCCATATGCAAGTTGTACTGTTTTGTACCCCGACCTGCTGCAGATATAGCCAAGCTATATGTTGTTATTTGTCTAAAGAGCTTGTCTTGCAGCAAGGGCTGGCTTTTTCTGTGTCAGCTACTGTATTATAGCCCACAGTTGGCATTTTCCTTTGGGAATCCTAACTTTGAAAGTTTTGACTTGGCCAGCAACCCCCTTTGCAGGGAGAAGATCATATCCCCTCATGGTCGTCAGGGGTCCCTCTGGGACAAGGGGACATAAACCTTATTTGCAGACTGCTGCTAAAAATGACAGAGCTCATGGTGGGGCATCTCAGCACCAGATTTCAGTGGGTGACTCCGAAGGAAGCATCTCCTTAGCTATCTGCTAGCCAGGAAAGGGGAGGAACAGCAGGGCTCATGGGTGCTGCTCCTCACCCCAGCTCCAGCTGGCAGCAGGCCTCCATCCTACTGCACAAGGGACCCCACACGGTACTCTCCATCCATACCTGCCTGCACTGGTTGTGGGTCCAAGACATGATGTGGATTCGGTTTTAAATTCTGATTATGGACAAAATTACCTAACGTTTCACAGGGACAATTCAGGTAGAGCACAGTCTTTTGTGCATGCACCGCTTTCCCTAAGTGGAGGAAGGCAGGAAAAGTTCGGTGAAAGATGAGATGAGGCTGTAATACGATTTCTCGTCGTCTGTCAGTCCTGCGTTGCCTGGTCTGATCACCACAGCCACGTGAGTATCGGCTTCCTCGGCCGCATTGGCTTCTGAAAGAAACAGAGGTGGGGAGAGTGGAGCTGAGATCTGCTTACTGACCTCTTCACATCAAGGTCTTTAAGGTTTGAAGATCCCCAAAGTACTGAAACGCTTTTAAAGGTTGAGACTGAGAAAGCAGTTTGCACTTGGTGCTGCAGGGCTCCAGAGAGGAAGCAGCTCCCGGTAGACCTGCAGTGGATGGCTGTAGCTGCCACGTAACATGAGCGGACAGGAGCTGGCTGCCTCACCATCCCCTCCCCTCTCCCAGCTGATGGCTGTCCAAGGCACCTTCCAGCTTGAGATTCCCGTCACAAGGAAGCTGGGCTGTGGTCAGGCTGTGGCGTTAGCGAGTCAAACCCACACCCCACCCCGGTCCAGTCACTGCTCACAAGCTTCTTTTTGTTCCCTGAGTACATGAGGAAATCCAAGGAGGTGATCCAGGGAAAAGGAGGTAACTACAAGCTCTCAGCAGCTCTGGGAGGGCTGGGGAGGAGATAAGGACTGACTCCTGGGGACTGGGTTGGTATAGACTGAGATTGCAACCCAGTGCTATTTCTACCAGAGAGATGTTTCCAGCAAAGGCAAGCAATAAAATTAGCTTCCCAATCCTGGCTTTCCAGGGGGTCAAGTCTTGGCAACCAGGAGCAATGTTTTCCTGCTGCTGAACACAACCTAACTGTAAGTGGCACAAAGAACCAGCCACCAGCATGTGCCATGTAGCAGCTTTACATCAGTTCCCCTGAGCACGGGTCAAACCACTGACCCTGTTTGTAAGTGGGACATGCCAACTGCTTCAGCGAATGCTCTGCACTGCTTTAACAGTCTCTCCTTGCTCGCTGGTACAAAGGCAGGTTTTCTACTTGACCTATTTTCCCTCACTGCAGTGCTGCTCACAGACATCCCACTGCTGTGTGCAAGCCTGGGTGTGTAAGGAGGGAGGACGGCAACGGCTAGAGGGGAGGTGCTGAAGCAAAGCGGTGCGCAGCGTTTCTGCGGTGCTTGTGACAAGTCAGCAGCACGTGTTTAAGGAGCACTTGCCTCCCCTGCACAGGTGAGAACCAGCAGGACTGGCAGACCACCTACCTCGAGGGACATCTGTCAGGAAGAGGATGTTGTTGGTGGCGCACCCAATGCTGGCAGCAATCCTTCTGTAGCTCTCACTTTCCACCTTGGGGCCTATTTTGGTATCGAAGTGGCCATCAAAGAGCTGAAGGAGACAGAGAAGCACAGGCCATTGCTGAGTGCCACCTGAAGAGCAGGGCTAAACCTCACTCCCGAGTGAGCCCTCCCCTTTCCTTTCCTTTCCACCACGGGAACCAGGGGCCGATGGAGCCATGCCAGCATAGCCAACTGGCTGAGCTTAACTCCTGAGGGTCAAACCCACTGCCCCACCCTCCTGCCCCAGACTCCATTCACCAAGTGTTACAGCAAGGGCGCTTTTGGGAGGGGAGTGCTCTGCAGAGGGAGAAGCTGTAAGGAAGGTGGTAAGGTTATCTACCTCTAGGATATCACCTTCTGTAGAGTATCCAAACAGAAGCTTCTGGGCTTCAATGCTGCCTGAAGAGTAGATATAGACCTTCATTCCTGCTTCCCGCCACTTCCGGATGGCTGGAACCACATCCTCGAAGATTCTGGAACAAAACAGGATGGCAGTTAAGGGCAAATCCAGGGGCACCTGCAGAGAACACCTTTATCCAGGCATTGTGACAACTGTCCCATTAGTTTGCAAGGGGACTTCATTCTCAATCTGTTCAGGGGTCCTGCAACCAGGGAGTCTGTTTCAGCAGCAGTGATGTACTCTAAGCTCTGACCAACTGAGCAGCTCATTGACTGCTATGCAGACAGCAGCTTTGATGAAGTGCTCCAGACATCTGGCAGCAGTTTCTCCAGCCCCTTCGACGTGGGGAGGGAAGGGAAGGTTGGGGAAAATGGCATTCCATCACTTTTCTCTGCAAGGGAGGAATAAGGGAGTGGGACAGAGAAGACAGGCTCTTGCATTCTGAGTCCCACCTGCCTTGCAAGCAACAAAGACTTCCCTCTTGCTAAGAACTATGGCTGTAAGCTGCATCCATATGGGGCAAAGCCCCAGCCATGCACAGGGAGGAGCTGAGAAAGGAAAGGCCACAAAGCCTCACAGAGGTAGGGAACAGATCTCAGTCTGATGTGGTAGAAGGTTGGAGGGAGGAGCTGCAGGAGATGTGATCTCAAGGGAATGATCCCAGTCCAAAGCACAGACTTCCCACCTGTGCTGCACAGCTCTGTGTGGCCAAGACCCAAAGTTACTGCCTGGAAAGGGAATCTGGATGCCTAAAGAAAGAGGACTCACATGCAAAAGGAGGTGTTGGACTGAATTTTGCAGATTTGCAGCAATCAGCTGGCCCCTTCTTCACCTCTAGCTTCTTTTCACTTTTTTCTATGGTTATTTAATAGTGCCTCTGGTGTCAGCTGAAAATATTTTGAGGTTGTATGGCAGAAACTCCCAGCCACCCTTGTGTTTTCATGTGCTAAGTTCAGCGCCTGGATTTCAGACACTGATATGCCAGATATAGCTGGGCAAGGAGAAGACTTTAAAGACTTCCCTTGTTAGATGAGGCTAAGCACAAGGCTTTCTACACAATTTTTGGGTCACTGTAAGCCTTGTCTTATAAATGAAACTGTCTCTTTTCACTTGTTTTTGCGTTTTGTTAGTTTTTCTAGTGGATGTTTACATTTTTCTGTGAGCTCATTTTTTTCTTCCTCATTCTTCCTTCGACAAAACACTCTGTGAATTAATTTTAGGGCTTCTTTTACTTACTTAGAAATTTGAAATGCATAGTTTAACCAAGTATTTCATAACCTAAATAAGAAGATCAGGCTTAGCTGCAGTTGTCCCTACTTATGCACTCTTGTGTTGTGGCTGAACCATAAAGAGGGACCTGAAGACAAAAAGAAGTGGAAAGGCAGGAAACACACAGGTAAGAGACAAAGCAGGAGGAAACAACTTAAAGGACTTGACCCTGCAACCCTGGCTTGTTTATATTTGTTCCAAAATACAAGTGCAACTCAGGGATGAAAAATGCAAGATGGAGAACTGTAGGAAGTTCATACTTGTGCTTCAGTCTCTTCGTTTATCAAGGAATTTTCTAGATAAATATGGAGACATTTTCCGAATTTTTTAATGCAGTTGTCCCAGATGAATGTTCCACCAGCTGTGGGAGCAGACTCGCCCCATGTCATGCTTCCATTACCCTGTTTTTTTTGGTCAGATACTGTCTAGTTTATGGACCCTACTAGGGTTGCTGGATAACTGGCAGTTCCCCAGCACGTATCTGCCAATTATTCCTTAAGAAGAAACACTCTCACCTACTTCTCTTTCCAGTGGGGACTGAGACAACTTGGTCAGTCCCTAGGTTACTATAAGCTCTTTGTTGCCTAGATCCAAAGATTAAGCTCAGTGGATTTGAGTTTCACTGCATGATCGAGTTTGAAATGAAGTGTCTGCAGCTGGTTCCACAACAGTGTGAACACTAACACATTGGCTTGTCCGCTGAGCCAGTGATGCCATTTGCATTTCTACGTGGGGCTGTTCCCAGGAATAGCTTATGCAGCTATTCTGCTAATAAATGTCTAGGAGAGACGGACCCCGTACCTGCCCCACAGGAAGAGGCCCACAATTACTCACACAATTACTCACTCTCCTTTGACGAGCCCGGTCGCGTAGGCTGCCCTCCACATGTGACCCTGCAGCTGCTTCAGTGCTGTGGTCTTCCTGTCCAGGGACATCTGCCAGTGCACATTGTCCACAACCGCCTGGATGACCCGCTCCAGCTCCTCTTCCCCACTTCCGCTCTCCAGAGGGATTGGCACGGCTCCGTCCAAGCTGGAGTCCTCCTGAGCCTGGAAACCACCCATGATAAAAAGAGGGGAGGGAAGAGGCGGAGAGGTTTTGACACCTTTAATGTAAGGACGTGGTCTAACAGCTGCATCTCTGTGCAGGACACAGCTCGAACTGCTCTTCACACAAGGGGTTACAACATTGTTGGGACGCTTTTCTCAGTGGGAAATTCAGACTTCGTAGTTTCTAGAAACACTTGCTTGGATTGTACTTTCCAAACCAAATAATTAGCATTACTGTAGCTGTACTGTAAATACTCCAATGAGAATTACACTTGCTGAAGTATTTAATTACTGAAATTAGGCAAAGAAGCGAATGTGTCTGTTGGCTTCAGCCACAGGTCTCAAATTGATGCTGTGTCCCTGTACAGAGGCAGGAGATGCTACCCTGTGCAGGACAAGTACTCTGCCATCCCTCCATGCTGCTTCCCAAAGAGGTGTACGTTCAACAAGAGAAGGGCATGGTGGAGGCAAAAAGCTGAAAAGCCTTGGTTTGACAGCTGCCCGGGGGCCGTGAAGACCAAGGCGAGCTGAGGGAAGCAGCCGAGCTGCTGCCTGCCAAGCACGAGCCCTTCCCTGAGCACAACCCCAGGCTTTGGGTGTGGGAGAATCAGACCATTGAAGCAAGCAGCAAAGGTGAGGGGCAAAGAGACATGGGCTCATGTTGGGTGACCGAGGGAGTCCGAGTGACCTGAAGCCCGAGGCGTGCCCTGAAAACCCGGAGAGACTCGGTGTAGATCTGTTACTTAACCTGTTTCCTCAGAAGTCCGACATCCCGCTGGCACTCCTCCTCCTCCCAGTGAGCGCGCAGATACTCCTTCACGTTGTCTTTGATGTAAGGGAACAAGGTCTCCTGGCAGGGAAACAGGCTGTTCCTTTAACCTGGCAGAGGTAAGGCTGACTTGCTTTTAAAGGAACTGTTTGTACATGCTGGTGTGTACAGTTATTTTCCCAACTTAAGTTTCCCTACAGTACTGCAACCTGTGAAAGTGCCTGCCAAGCTGCAACTTTTAAGCCCCGGGATGGAAAGGTGGGTGATAACTTTTCCTGGGCTTGCCAAAAAACGCCTCAAATGGCAGATGTGACCCCACATTTCCATGGGCTGAGGAGTACAAGGCTGACAATGTATGTACTCTGAATGCACAAGTTGTGCTACTGTATTTTTGATGGGGCGCTTGTCCTACCAAAAGGTCATTCTGAAAAGACACCTCGACTTCTCACCAAAAGCTAGAGGACCTTGTAAACAGAACAGTCTAATCCAGTGACACTGAGCTCCACAGGACACTCTTACAAATAAAATGAAATGGGGTTAGGGAAAAGTGCCACAGGAAAATTACAAACCTCAAGGGCAACCAGAAATAATTACAAATTGCTCTCATTAGTGGTGTTTCACAAGTGAGATGCCACAAGCAGCCACTGTGCAGCATCTCTGGGTGAGGGAAGAGGCTCAGGACAAGGGGAAGGGCAGGGAGCTCCTTCCTTTGGGTATGGAGCCAAGCTTTTCTTTATTGGGAAGAAATTAACCTGAGCTCACCTCTCTTCAAAAAGAGACCCATAATTTCTCTCTCCTCATTGTATGTCACCTTTAACTTGTTATTGAATTAAGAAAGCAGTGGTCCTTGGAATATGATGTGGTGGCAGAACTGCAGGATTTTGTTACTCCAATATTGTGTTTTCTGTTTCGTAAATTTTAAAACCAATGTGAATTGCCTAAAAATTACCACAAGCTTGTCTAGGGAAATCAACAGCCTTATAATAGGCCCAGTTACTCTCTCATTTCCTTTACTTTCAAACTATCTTTTAAATCATGGAGGAAATTACAGAGAATCCAGTGCGAAATGCAAATGTCCCACTGACTTGGTTTAACCTCCTTTACAACTCAGATGTCAAAAGGTCCAAATGGTTTTCCAAAAGCAGTGTCTCATGCTCTTGTGATGGCAAAGAAAAACTTCCAAAAAGGTTCTGAAAGCACAGTGTATTCCACGATTTGGGGGGTTTTAAAAAGGTATAAGTCTTGGCCCATTGGCAAATGCATCGGACTGTGGACCAAGAGGGGACACCCATGTGACAGCTGGAGTGTTGGACAGCCAGTGGGACAGATGGTTTATGGACGTCAGGAATCTGTGTGGAAGAAAGACTCCTTGCATCCTGCCAAGAAACACCTCCCTCACCGACACTTCAGCTTTCAGCAAAAGCTGGTGTCTGCAAACTCCTGAACAGATTTAACCAGAGCTGTTACTGACCCTTGTAACTTCACCCACTTCTCATTTCCCTTGGAGAGCAGAGATATGAGCCTGCTGTGCACAGCTGCTATCGCTCTGCCCACCTCCTGTGTGTGCTGGGGGAATGGTGAGGCTCCTCAGTAATGTCCAGACCCAGACGTGGCTGCCCCAACACACCTTGGCAGGATGGAGAAAGATTTCTCAGCAAACACAGCTTGACAGCCCTCCTAAGCCTTCACAGCTGCTTACAGCAATGTCAAACCCAGCACAGAAGGGGTGGTACTTTTACTGTCAGTAGACACCCACGTAGCACACTGTAATTAGCCCTGTAATCAAGTGACCAGGATCCATTTTTGTCTTAATTTCCATGCAAACTGTCATTAAGTTCAGTGACAATCTGCTCTTTTACAGGAGATCTGGCAAATCCCAGGGGATGTAGTAGTTTATGAATCACATCTCTCCCCTGCCATCTACATCCACTCTACCAGGGTGGATCCAGCAAAAGGCAAAACTTGGTGACTTCTAATTATTAGCCACCAAATACTCTCTTTTCTGGTATCTTTCCTTAATCCACCCATCAGCTAACTCATGCTATTCCCTTACTTTGCATAAACAGTAAAGAAATGATTAAATAAAATCCTTTAATATTAAAGAATAAAAGTGCCTGCAGAAACAGCAGTGGACCTTT
>JAWWLV010000144.1:16324448-16335143 GCA_035041135.1 Platyrinchus mystaceus
AGTCCCATTAGGGTGGGTTTCAGCTTTCTTTTTCTGGAATGTTTTTGGCTTAGTAAGGCAGCATGGAAAACAATCCATCCGGAGACGTCCCTAGTGACTAGCTAGACTATTCAGCAGCTGTGTCTCCTGCTATTAGCCCCATAATTTAATTGGAATGTTCATTCTGTCTTTTGCTGTTGCTGGTGTGCAGCTTGGTATGAGCAACAGATTTTGGCTCTGCAAGCACGTCAGATGAGCTAAAAAAGAGAAGAGCCATTTCTCATCTGCCACACATCAATGAAATGCTGGCTGGTGGGGGTCAGCCACAGTGTGCCTCTGATTTCTGTGGGTGAGGAGCTTACCTTATTTGCGTACTTTTGTCCCAAGTCCTGTCAACCAGCGATGAACCATAGAATATTTGGAGTCTCAATGAGCTCACATTTGGGAGTTCTGCCAAAGGATGCACTTGACCACTGATGTAACTCTTGCTGCTGTCTTGCTGCTGTCCCCAAGACAGATTGCTGGGCACTATCTCTGTGGCAAATAATAGATCATGGATTTGTGAGAAAATAATTACCCGCCTTTTCTGTGCCTGCTGTGCAACTCAGTTTGCTTTGAACTTGTAACTCCCTATCTGGCATCATATTGCACACAATTGCCTTTGATTACAGGATAGTGACAAGGGCAGAGACTGACTCACAAGGGGAAAAGATGCTTCTGACTGCTCGATCATTCCCTGCTGGCCCAGCCTACTGAATAAATCTGTGTTGGGTCTCAAAGTAACATCCTGCCCTCTTGCCTGGAGGTGTCCCAGGTCCCCAAAGCCACAGGAACATAAAGGTTTGAGGAAGACAGCTCTGCATGATTATGGATGCATTTAATTTCACATCTTCACATCTGCTCTCTGCGCAACCTCCTCCTTGCTTTCCACCTTTGGGAGGAATTACCGATTTTACTGATGCTACAACATTCAGGCACAAGGAACTTAAGAGATAAAGAGCACCAGTCTTGTGCTGCCTCGCACAAGGGAGGATGAATTTAGGACAGTGTGCTATGCTACAGTTGAGAAAGCTGCCTTTAATGGTCTCGTTTCCCACAGTTTCTAAGCAATCTTGAGGAAGCCTAATTGTCAAACCATCAAAGGTGTCAAAACCCAAAGCTACACCCACCTCGCTGGAGGGGCTTTAAAATCACCAAGGGACTTAAATCTCCCAGGACTTTGTCAATAAAGATAAAAATTCTTCTTGCTGCTACATCACAAGGCCCCTGGGGACCACAGCAGAGGAAAGCTGTGTCTGCTCAGAGGTAGCTTGTTGAGTAGTGGGAAGAGAAAGGGATCTCAGATGCTTTTCATTGCAAGTAAGACCTGTTAAGTCCTGCCTAAAATCGCAGAGACTCCTTAAATATCAGGACAGCTATTTTTTCTCATTAAATGCAAAAATCTTATAGGTTTACACTCTCTAACATCCTATTCACATCCCCTTCTATTACCAGATGCAAACGTTTGTGGCACTGAGGTTACTTCTTCCCCTTTCTATTAAGAGGTGATGCATTCAGGCAATTGGGGCGGTCAACCTCACCCTTCTCAAAGCCTGAAGAAGCAGCTGTGAGGACATGGTGAAAATTAATCATTTGCACTAAAAACTGGCTAGAATTATCACATGCCTGGGACTTTTCTCTCTCACTGTGCTTCTACTCCTACCTCCAAGTTTCTCTGAGGTGTTCACCTGCATCTTCACTCTGATGTGGTTGCTGGGGGAAGGCACTTTGATCTACCCAGCCCAGGCTAACTGCTTCTCATCTCTGCCCTCTGTCAGGAAGAAACATCATCCTTCCTGCCTCCTGAGGCATGTTCTCTTGTGGCAGAAGTGCAGGTTAAAAAGCATGGCCACAGCTGGGTTTCTCAGGCAGCCAAACAATAAAAGCAAAGCTGACAAGACAGGAAGGCAAAGCGCAGATAAGAACACCGAGGACAGAACTCAGACAGTTACTAACATATCCACAGCATGATCAAAACCTGAATGTCAAAATCTATTATTCAATGATGTTAAATTAGAAAAGGCAACAATAAGCATAATCTGATCATCATCATAACTGTCCATTCAATTTTCCCATGATCTCCTGCACTGTGAAGCTACTTGAGCCTGAATCACTTCTCTGCTTGTTTCACATCAGCATATCTCCACTGGTGCCATGTTGAAGTCTGAAGTACATCTGTCTGTCAAAGACATTTGGCATTAGTTCAAGTAATATTTAGCCTCTACTGTATCAGCTTCTGCTTGTTTCTGAAAAACTTCAGCTCAGTCAACTGCATATGGGCCAGAAATAAAATGAATCAAATGTACATGGGTACTCCACATAAGCAAGAAATGATCTGTGACCTCATTTATTGTAGCTTCTTATGCATTCGTTTTCTCAACACCCACTAGAGAAAACATAATCTGAGTGGGGGATATGCTTCAAGAAATTCCATCAGTGACTCTGATGCCCCTCCAGGGTAGTCTTTTCTGCCACAGTCTCTTCTGAATCACGTAGACAAGAAGTATAAATCAGCGCTATGAATCCGGACTGCTGTATGGAGTGCACTTCTAAAATATTAATGTCCTGCCCATTGCATTGTAGGCTCACTTTATTTGCACACAAATAAACAAGATAAGTTAAACTTTAAAGAAAATATATCCTACAGTTGCACAGACTTAATGTTAACTGCACTAAACTTATCGTACAGCTATTTCTTCACTTAAAAAAAAAATATATACACACCATTATTATTTTATATATATATATATAAGGAAACTACCTGTAAATACAATGGAAAAATACATTCAAAAGCTTTTTATAAAACTTGGTGCAATATTATTTTGACTGTAATGAAAAATACTTATGGGAGAAAGAAAAATGCGCAGAGAAACATGAATACCTAACTTTTAGTGCTTGTCTAAATCCTGAAAAGAAAATCTGGTCTTTGGTATTGCTAAACAGAGCTAGTTGCAAGCATCTACAGTCCCAGCTTATAGCCTCTGCTCCATCCTCTCAGACTGTGTGTGCTTACCACCATTTTGCACAGGCTTTGCTGGCTGAAAGTTTCCATAATAATTTGCAAACAAGGAGGGAAACAAAACCAGCCAAACATGTAGTGTCTTCTTTCAAGGGCTCAATCCAACCTTCATTAAATTGAATGGAAAATGTTCTACTGCCTTATTCAGGCTGAAGGTCATACGAAATATTTAAATTGATTTGCTGTCAAAGCAATGGCCACTCAGCAGTAAAAAATAATTATAACCATGTAACAAACCATGGAACTGCCCCTGTGGCAGTCTCCCCTCACCCGGCGGAAAAGTCATGACCGGCAGCAGCTAGGAAGATTATCCAGCAGTAACTAAACCCTGAGCACACAGTACAAGTTTCCTGGGAGGTTTTCCACCCAGCACGTGAAATGCAGTGCGCTGTCGAAGCTTCAGTATTGAAATTCAGATTGCACTTCGTCTCTGTGGGAGCTGAAACAAATCCTAACAAGGTGCATCAATCTCATTAGCCCAGTAGGACAACTGGGAACAACCCTGTTTCAACAGCAGTTGTAGTTCTTAATGGAGAGCAACAGAATTTTTCTATATAAACCATGAATGCACAACATCCAACAGCACTTTTTCCCCTGCAAGGTAAATGTTTTTTGTCCATCTATTTCATCTTTTCACTACATAAAAGCAAAACATTTTAAGAAATAGACATGACTCTTTGAAGCTGTAAGGGAAATACACACCATAGTCTGCTTCTCTAGGCAACTTCTATTATGTAAATACCTTGCTTCCTACTGGACTTTCATTTGACCTGTGTCATACATTCAACCTGTTGCAAAACTCAACTGACAGAGAGGCAGCTTCCACAGTGATACTCTTTTAGCTGCAGCATCAGATCAAACCATCCTTTCAGTAACAGTCTCTTTTGTACACATTTCTGGATTAATGCAATACTGGACATTATTGGGAAAAAGTGAAACAGAGCAGACTTTAGATAAAATGAAAAATACGTGCCTATAGTTGTCAGCTGACAAATGCCAGAGTTATTGACTTCCAATCCTCTTCATCCAAAATAAAGACATATGGTAACCTTTTTAATATCAAAGTAGTAGCTACTGACATGTCTTATGGCAAAACCATAAATCCGACCCATAGTGTCTGAAAATATTCATAGAGACACTGTGTATCAAAACATATTCAGGCTACATCTGTTGGCTGAATGTATGCCCTTGTTATAAAGAGATGGACACGGATTTTGGTGTGTTGTCCAAACAAGCTCCAGTTGCTTTATGGTCTTCTATTCTTCAAGAACTGTAGTTTGTAGTAAGAAACAAGATAGCAGGTTTAGAACTGAAGCCTGTAAGTCTCTATAAGTGTCCCAGAAGAAACAATTTTCAGAAATCCTTGTCCCAGCCTGAAAGTTCATCTGGAGGGGTTCCCTCTTCAGGTGGATAGCTGTCAAAGTAGCTGTAATCAGTCGGCCCAGACAACTAGGACATTAAAAACACAAACAAATGGTTGTTTCAGAAAGTAACTTTGGAAAATGTTCGCCATTGATTATGCATGATTTTTACTGCTATCACTGTGGAGATGAAAGGCTGGTATAATACAGGTGACTTGTTTCAATGGATGCAATTCCTCATTCTTTAAAAGATAAACTTCCAGTAATTAAATTGTAAACCAGAACAATGGCATTAGCCTTGCTATACAAAAGTACTTCCCAAATATTATCAGCTCCAAGATTTCACCAAAAGCCCTGTAAAGTCAGTAAGAAAGCTGGGCCACACTGCACACAATTTTGATTCAGTTTTCTTTAAGATCAAATCTACATTCATAAGGTAGCTATTCAAAGCAGACCTCCGAATTATTTTTTTGTTTCAAACTGAGGTTGAAGTGAGTTTCAAATTCTTTACCCTCAATCTCTTTTCATTTTGGGGCAAAGGAAAATAGGCCATTTAAAACAGGGAGCTTACTCAAGGGTGCATTGTAACTCAATAGTAAGAGAATGCAGGAATTTGTACTCTGCACAGTAATATGAAAAATATGTCTTAATAACGTGCCCATTACCAAGGAAAATATGTTTTTTTCAGTATTAGTTTCTGACCAAACACAATTTATTCTAGCAATGGTGAAAATCTAACACAAACTACACAGGCAGAATAATATTTCCATTATTTATATGAATTTATGTATTGCTTGCTATCTCTCTTTCTTTCATGCAATTTTCACTAAAAACATCAGACTATAATAATTCAAATGATCTATGGGAAATTTTGCTATTGTCATCAGTTGTTCTTTGAAGCCAAGCTATATTAGTAAGGAATTATGATATTGAAAGCCAAAGCCAGTACCTCTCTTTTTAAAGGTGATGTTAATTTCCTCACTTTCAGACTATCCCAGTTAAATCCACTCAACCACCTGATTAAAAGGAAATGAAAGACAGACAGGGAGAGACCAAAAGAGAAAGACAGGTTGTTTTCTGTCATTATACAATGAACAGCTGAAAAACGTGTGAACAACGGCTATAAGAAATTTTTTTTATGACAACTCCTGCCCATGTAACAGCACAGTTATTAGAAAGAGGAAACTCAAGCACTGTCATGCAAGGCAGGGGGAGCTTCAAGACCATCAGAAACACCAGCACTTCTGTACAGAGGAGATGCAGTGACAGGCAGGTTAATACATGCACAAGTACAGCCATGCAAAGACTTATGTGTCCCCTTGGAATTGCACGCTCTTTACAGCATGAGAAGAGGGAGAGAAGCAGAAAAGCCAAAGAACATGCACGAAGTGCATGGTTTAGAAACAACTCAGATAAAAAGAGAAAGCAGAAGATGTTTGATCTACAGAGGACTTTCTTTGTTAGCAAGAGGACAAAAACCTAGTATTGCTTTGGAGCTCTTAACTACTCATTCTTAACAAGCAACTGTTTAAGGGTCAGGAGGTCTGAAAAGCAGATGCTGAACTGGCATCAATTTCCCTGAGAACGAAATTAAACTCCTACATCAACAACCTGCAACAAAACCAGTAAACAGTAAGACATTTCTAGATAAACATGTTGAGGATTTATGCTCATATCGTTGCTTGGTGTAGCTGCACATGTTCTCAATAGCAACAGAAATCTCTCTTTATGAGTTTACCAGGTTGGGTTCTAAAATATTAAAAATATTTCAAATTAAACCCCAAATTTTCTTCTTGGCAGATTCTTTTGTTTACCTGTGCTTCTTGATGTCATTAATTCCATTCCTCAAATTGCCTAGTCTTTCTGTAGGGTTTTGCCTTAAAAGAATGAGAAAAAAAAATGATAAGAATTTATAAAATATTCCTATTTATTTAAACAGGATTTATAGGTCCTAACTACTTGCTTTTAACAGTTACACAGGGATGGAGCTTGCATAAAACATGTGGCCTCTTAAGGAGGCATAATGAGGTGTTGCTCACTGCTTCTTTAAGGATGGAGAAACCTTCTGGGGAGCCAAAACAGTGTCACTCTGCTGTGAGAAGCAGCAGAGTGAAATCAGCTGGCTGAATTTTGGTTGCACATCTTTTTTTTCCCTTGAGCAGCAGGCCTGGTTATGAGTTACAAAAGGAGCCAAATCAAAATTTACTAAGTTCCTTTGAAATGCTGGTACACAAGCATGTTGCACACTGTTCCTAGTGCCATGGATGAAATCCCACAGGAACTGGGAGTTCAAAATCAGCAGTGTCACCAGCTGTGCATGCCACTGTGCACTAATGCTTCTGAGTTATGCTGGCCCTTTTGAAACACTGCCTTTTGCATTTTCAAATGGGCTTGAGAAGTCAGTCTGTAACTGCCCTATGTTTTCTGTAGAAACTATATGACTAAGTAAGTTTGGAAGCATTTTTTTTTTTAACCAATGTGCTTGATAGCAAAATCCTTAGCTCTTTCCTCAGCCCATGCTTCAGAAGTTTTCCCTAAGATGTTTTTCAGAAAAAAGTCACAGCTACAGAGAGAGCCCAGAGCCAACATTTGTAGATGCTGCCTCTGCAGACTGAGAGGTGTGATACATATTCAGAGGCACGAAGTGCATACTGAATATAATCAGAATGGCCCATGCTATGCATAACAATTCTAAATCAAGTTGTCAGGAATGCAACACTCTAATTTGAATTCTAAAAGAGTTTAATCTATCCACACCCAGGCTTTGCCACAAACTGCCCCTCCTACCTGCAGAGTCTGCGGATCAAATCCTCAGGCCGCCTTGTTATTGTTTTAGGAAAATCCAGCTTTTCAATGCCTTTGAGAATCAAGTTATACGTCATCATTTGATCGGCCCCAGAGAATGGTGGACTAGAAAAAGAAAAGTCACACTGATAAACGGAACATCTGGCAAGAGCAGACGTGGCCATTACTTATCAAACCAAATATTTGAGAATATGGAAAAAAAGCACACCTTTCCAGTCTTGCAACCCTCACCCTTTCAGCCTGTTTAAGATATTAGAAAGGTTTGAGAATGAGAAGTTTCCTGTAGGTACCAGGGAAAATGCATGACTATATGTGTCCCTCTGCCTCTGGTTTAACTCAGAGAAGCTCCCACGTTGTATTGACACTGAGCATTCGCAAAGAATTGTCATGGGAATGTGTATGGAGGCAAAGAATGAGCCCTGCTTGCAGTTCACCCACCCTACTGCACCCCATCACCCTCTAAGGAGGAAAACAACAGTCTTTTGTCAGTTGTTCCTCACAGGAAACATCATCATCATCATCAGTTAAAGGAGCTCTACTCCAGCTAATCATAGGCTGTGCCTGGCCCTTTCCTTGGATAGATAAGCCAGAATTGAGTATCTGTACCACACTTTGTCTGTGGCATTGCTGAAATGATGGAAGGTTAGACGTGTAAGAGGCAAAAACAAGTATCTTTTTGCAAGTCTCCAACAAAAACTGTTTATTTTAAAAGTAACTTTAAAAAGGTCTCTAAAGACAAACAAAAAAAGGTAAGAACTTGGAGTAGGAGGCACTTACCTGCCAGTAAGGAGTTCATACACAAGAATCCCAAGGGACCAAAAATCCACACTGAAGTCATGGCCTTTACTCAGAATGACTTCAGGAGCAACATACTCAGGGGTTCCACAAAACGTCCAGGTTTTCTGCCCTGATCCAATCTTCTTTGCAAATCCAAAATCAACCTGATCAATCAACATATGCTGCATAATGCCAGAAGTGTTTTGCACTGGAAACCCTTAAAGTCTTAATTGCTTTCCCCCCTCCTGCAAAGATCTCAGAGTTGCTAGTTTAGATCTAAAACAACTACACAGTGTAGCTGTGAAGGAGAGAGAAGTAATTCCACTGGATTACTGAATGTTATAAAACAAATCCATTTATTATCACAAGTAATTTTCTGACTTATTTTCCTTTTGGAGACAACAATCCACAATTTCCTTGAGGACATGAGATTTACTGCCCCTGGAACACACTGGGTTGCTCACTGTCCTCAGAGAGGATATTTCAAGTTCTTTGAAGGGTATTCTCGTTGCTCCTTTTACAGTCACAGTCAAGTATAGCAGTTCTTTAGCATGTTCCCTCTCTACAGAGAGAGGGAACCTCTGATTGTAGATTAAATGAATGAATATAGAATGAATGTTTTTGGTATTTATGCTGTGGCAAGAGCTCTCAGAGACTGCAAATCCCCAATCTGTCTGTGACTTACAGTGCCTTTGTTTCTCATTGTGCAACGAGAAGCCTGCCCTCTATTCTACTGAAGCACAAGAGTTATTAAACTCTGGGATCCTGGTTCTATAATTACGTGCTGTCTATTTATATTCCTCTTGCAAAGAAACAGAAGACAAAAGGATAGCATTACAGTGGATTACATCTTACCAGTTTTATATATCCTTCAGCATCCAAAATTAAGTTTTCTGGCTTCAGGTCTCTGTAGATTATTCCTATGTGATGCAGATAGTCAAAAGCCTCTGTCACACACCCAACACAGAACTTGGTGGTGAATTCATCAAAGCTGCCTCTGGAACAAAAACAATAAACATCCTTACAGACAGTTAAGTTCTAAAAATGCCTCACTTATAACCCAGATAACATATAACACCCAAGATATGAATCAAACTGAAACAAACATCTTTTCATTGGACAGCCCTTGAATAGAGAACCTACTCAGTAGGCATATGGAGCTGACTGGTGATTTTAAAGGGCAAGGTTACACTTCGTTTGCTGTTACCTGTCTCTCAGCAAGCTCCACAATTCCCCTCCAAGGCAAGCCTCCAAAAGCATGTATACATACTTATTATCCTTGAATGTGCGATATAGTCTGTGGAGACAAATGGCAGCAATTTAGGAAAAGCAAAATAAAATGCCAGACTTGCAGTGTCTTTTCCCCCGAACTCAAATATGCCAAACCTCATTCCTAATAATGCTGTTCAGTGGGTCAGCTGGGGGTCAGCATTCAAGGAAACCTTATGGTCAACTTACTTTACAATGAATGGAGAACATAGCTGCTCGAGGATTTTCTTTTCAGAATAGATATGCTCCTGTTGTTTGGTGTCCACTACGTGTTTCTTCTTTATACACTTCATAGCAAAAGCCATGTTCTCGTTTTTCACTTTAACCTATGAATAAAAATGATGAACACATATGAGGCAAAGAAAGGATGTTTTACCAATCAGTTCTCAATAGGTATACTGATATCCACCTTTTTCAACACAGCACAGGACTAAAATTGCTGGCTGTAATGAGGGACAAATTCCAGATATTTTGCAGAACTGTTATGGATGATTAAGGATTATTGACTTCACTAAAACCACAAAGTCTCCTTTAATTTACCATTACCTTCAGCAGCCTGCACAAAATGCTCTCAGGTTTTTCTCAGATGTTTGCTACTCAGCCAAGGGAGAGTGGAACTTAAGACTTTAGGCTCATGAAGCTCTTGGTATCCCAGAAACACAGCTGTTCATGCTATTGAATATGACTCAAAAGAGCCATTAAAAATTGATGGAAATTTCACACTCAATACAGCTCAGAGATAGATCACACCAGTTATAGCTGTTGTGGGGCATCCTGAAGCAATTCTAACAACACAGACTATGTGATGCTGTGGAGATTACTTCAGGTGCAAGCAGAGTGTTGGGAAAAGGCCTGCAATCCAGGGAACACAATGCAGGTAGGCACATCTATAAATTCCACATGCACAAACTGATGACTGTGTCTAGTGACCAGGAAGATACTTTTAACAACAGGAGATGGATTTGCTTCTTTGCACATCTAAGTCCTGAAATATTTTTTAACTATGAGTTGCTTTATACAGTTATTCTGCCTGAGAGGCACAAGCATGTAGAATATTAAAATCCTTCACATTATTCAGTGGCTACATCAATCATCTGAGACAGAAAACTATTTGAATATGTTTAAAACAATGTCTTACAAGCTCAACCCTTCCGAACCCACCAACACCCAGAGTTGTGACAACTTCTAAGTTCTTGAATGGGGAAGGAGGGAACTTGGCTACTTTCTCCTTCAGCTCTATCATCTCCAAAGACACCTCTTTAGACAGCTGTCCACAGAAGGATCTTTGTCTGCATTAAGAAAATTAATATAGGTTAGTGCTCTTCCTTGCTATTGCCTTTAATGCGTCTATATAGAGGAAAGAAAGGGAAAAGAAAAGGAAAAGGACAAGAAAAGGAAAAGGACAAGGAAAGGACAAGAAAAAGGAAAGGACAAGAAAAAGAAAAG
>JAWWLV010000144.1:16335243-16349407 GCA_035041135.1 Platyrinchus mystaceus
GAAAGGAGAAGAAGGAAAGGAGAAGAAGGAAAGGAGAAGAAGGAAAGGAGAAGAAGGAAAGGAGAAGAAGGAAAGGAGAAGAAGGAAAGGAAAAGAAGGAAAGGAAAAGAAGGAAAGGAAAAGAAGGAAAGGAAAAGAAGGAAAGGAAAAGAAGGAAAGGAAAGGAAAAGAAGGAAAGGAAAGGAAAAGAAGGAAAGGAAAGGAAAAGAAGGAAAGGAAAGCCTTCTTATTTCCTAAGAGAATCTTGATTTTATTTTGTGCAGAAGCACTTTCTTTCTGGACATCCTCTGGAAGTAAATTAGAAGCAAAATGCTGCTAAAGTTCACTGAGTACAATCAACAGTATTTTTATCAAGAGATGACTCATGGTGAGAATCCTGCTTTAATGTGGTCAGCTGAAAACATTTGGGTGCTCCAAGTTGGAGAACCAATGTTTGAAGGACTGTGTACCAGTTCCAGTAGAATGATCAGAAATAAGAATGCATCTGAACTTCTAAACAGAAGAAAAACATACTCTACTAATATTTCCAATAGTGCTCAGGTTGAAATCAGAGGCACATAAACTAAAAATGTGGCCCATAGCTAAAAGCAAACATCAATATCATCAGTGCTACACTGAAACATTAAAATTAAGCTGTCTTCTTTATGTATGCTTGTTTCTTTTTGAAATGACAATTAGTCTTTTGCACAGTAATACAGTTTAATTAACTCAGTCAGGAGTCATGGTAGGGTTTTTACCAGCCCAAGAACTTCCCATGAGAATGCAAAATTTATTTGAGCACAACATCACTTCTGTTCTGTGCTCAGTTTTCTTGGGATAGAGAGAATTCTTGTTGGAAAGTCAGTATACTGAGATTCTATGTAATTTTTGTTTCAGGAAAAGTTTCTTGGACTCCATAAGCATATACAGAGTGTTTTACTACAATGACTGCTGTCATTCCTAGGGGTCCATCTCCAACAACTATCATGCATGACTTCATTTACGTATCTATCACTCTTTTTTATGATCACCTACTAAAGATGTACCTACCAAATGATCTGACTTACTTCGCATGTCGCTTTTCATCAGCCTGGGCCAGATCAGCCACATAACCTTCAAGGTAAGTTTGGAGCTCCTCATAAGTTCCAACAGTTTGATTAAAGGTCCTAAAAACACGAATGAAACATTACAAAATGCTGAACATTCAAGTCATGATCCAGACAAACCTTTACATTATTACTTTGACAGGATTTTAAGAGCTTTGAAGAGGCAGTAACCCACTGAAGTACCCAACTCTTGCCAGAGGGCAGGGGGAGTGCCTGATTTCCTCAGGTCATTTCATGCTATGTTTAAATAATTTAGAGCAGGCTGGGTGTACTTTGCCTCCCACATGCACTGTGGTTATTAAGTGTGGTTCCACCATCCCTACACTGGGAACCAGCTTGGCATGAGTCCAGGCAGTCAGTCCTGCCCCAATGGATAAAACCTTTAGTACACAGTGCCAAAGGGATTGAGATCACCTCTCCTGCTTCACAGGCGAGTAACAGCACTGTGGGAAGAAAAGACTTAGAATAGACTATTTCTGTTGGAAGGGATCTACAACCACCATCTAGTCCAACTGCCTGACCATCTCAGGGTGAACCAAACTGAAGTATGTTATTAAGGCCATTGTCTAAATGCACTGAGCACTGCGCTAGGAAGCCTATTCCAGTGTTTCAGGAGAGCAAACTTTAGCCTCTTCAGGGACTTTCTTGGAAAAATCCTGCAGGAACAGGCCCTGCAGGCAAGAGGAGTCCAAGAGAGTTGGTTGATATTTAAGAATTTCTTCCTCCAGGCTCAAGAAATGAGCAAGGAATCGGGCAAAGGGGGAAAGAGACCTATGTGGATAAATAAAGAACTCCTGTCATTACTCAAGCATAAGCAGGAAACACACAGGAGATGGAAGCACCCAGGAAATGGGCCACTTGGAATGAATATAGAAAGGTTGTAAGAGTGAGTAGGAATGAGACAAGGAAGGTCAGTTCTCATCTGGAATTAAATCTGGCCAAGGATGTCAAGGACAACAGGAAGGGCTTCTTCAAATACATCAGTAACAAAAGGAAAACAAAGGACAATTTGGGCCTGTTACTAAATAGAGGGGGGACCCTGGTAACAGAGGACACAGAGAGGGCAGAGTTACTGAACATCTTCTCTGCACTGACAAGACCAGCCCTCAGGAATCTCTGACCCAGGAGACCAAGATAAACATCACCACTACAAGGGGAGAAAGAAAAGAATAACTCTGAGCTACTCTTAAGCTTCTGTGTGCAGGCACCTGCTGTCAGCCTCTCTTTCTTAGTACTTCAAAAACATAAACACTCGTTCAGTGTTCCCTTAAGAAAACATTGTGATTTTACCTATAGAGAAGTCACATGAACCTACTGAAAGTCACATGTTAACCAACTAAAAGAGGATGCAAGTCTTTTATTGAAGTGCAGAGTACTTACTCTCTGTCTATAACGAGGCACTCCACGTTGTACTCATCTGCAATAACGTTTGCTGATCTGACGTCGTCACTAAGAATTGAAATGTACTTTTTCAGAAACATATCAAACATATCAAACTCCTCAAAATAGTGAGGATTCACACTGTACCTCACACTGTACTCATGGAGGGTCCCAGTTGCTATAGGTGAAACTCCTCAAAGGTCTTTGCAGCCTGTATCTGAATTAATATTGCTGAACCAAATACAAAATTGTAGCATTTTACTAGTCATTATTATCATCCAGCACAGTACTTTTTCCAGTTTCAATATGGTTTGGATCAGGACATCCTTTAGCAACCTTCCAGGAAATTAGGGTGAGCTGTAATTAGTACTATATCAGGATTTACTACTTACTTCTGAAATGATCCTTGGATATAAAACATTCCAGAAACCAAAGGATTCCCTACTCAATCATCCATATAAATATGTACTATGTGACTCCTTCTCTCTGTTTCTTACTATCATGGGTAATGGAAACAACAGCTCAGTCCGGTCATGATGGAACTTATCCATTTTAAAGTCATATAGAGCCTGGCACAAGTTTTGATCACAGCTTTCACTGAAATATAAACAATAAGCCACAATGCAGAGAGGGACAGCATTTGACTTCTACAGGGAAAACTAAAGGTAAATGACAGTGTATAGTTTCAAGTTCTCTCTGCAAAAAACCAAAACCTTAAGGCAAATTCAGTCACTACCTTAATCTACTTTACAATCAAAACATATATTCCAAAGAGTCATGAATTGTAGAATCGAATACATAGTGATAAGGACAATTGAAATACTGCATATGATGAATCAGACAATGTGAACTAACCTAATAAGAGCCTTTTCTCCAAAGTAATCCCCTTTATGTAGATTTTTAATCAGCTGAGGCTGTGAGTGATCTGCTGTACTTTGGGTAACTATCACCTGGAAAGTACAGGAATAAAAATTTGGTAAGGTTTCCTTTCTTTTCTGTGTATTTCATAAATGTCTTGAACTCTGTAATGTTGCAGAAAGAGTTACAAAGATATATAATTACTCTTTCCTCTCAAAAATTTAAACAAAACCCTGACACATCTCCGATTTTTGCTGAGAAGAAGGAATATATTCATTATTGCCCACCCCCAAATACTTTCTCCTCACACCTTTTACAACAGAGCAAAAATAAGTCACATTTTAATGAAAAACTGAAAAATACTTCAGTTCCTACCATGGGCAGGGATCATATGAGCTTTTTGTCTTTTCAGCTAAACCAATGACCTCCAGAAGAATTAACTAACATTTCCCCCTCATGAAACTCTGCTTCCACAGCAGCACACATTCTGCTATGCCCACATTAGCAAAAACCAAATCAGAATATCTCCAGACACAGAAACATTTTGGAAATCCTCCTGGAAGTTTATTGATGAAAATTCCCCTGATTTGTTTCTTCAGAGTCCCATGTCGACCACCAATGTAACAGCTGATGGATAAAGGCTGCTGCCTTATTCCTGTGGGACTACCAAAGAACAGGAATAGATTCTGAGACACCTAGAAGGGCATCCTCCATTAAGCCTAAGACTTCATTACTTTTTAGACAAAAAAACAAACCTGTTTTGACCATCAATTTTTGAACCATCTAAGGAGAAGACATAGGATCAAAGCTCATTTACAAAAAAATTGACTTTACATCTCTGCTGCAGTGTCAAGAGGCTTCAGGACACACTTTAATTACATTATAATTAGAACAGTATAACACGGGTTCATTGTGAATGGAAAATTAGGCTCCCTGAACCTCTGAAATGCTGCTCCAGGCTTTTATCACGGTATTGTGGATACTCAATACCGTGATATAGCATCCTCACAAAACACTCTGCACAGATTTTACTGAAGATCACACCCTTCAAAGTGGCTTTTGAATTATAAGTGTTTGTACATAACCTACTTTGTAAGTTAGGTTTATAAAATCTTACCTTTCCTTTTGCTATTATGAAGAAGGTATTCCCTTCTTCTCCTTCCCGAATAACATAATCTCCCTTGTCATAGTACTCCTGTTGGGGAGGGAAGAGAGGGACAATATTCTCTAATGAGCTGTTAGCCTTTTTGAAAGTTCTGATTACTATGCAGAGTTCTTAATACCTGTGCCTCTTCCATTAATGTTTAACTTCCTATCTCCTTCATACATTGCATCCCATAATATGCAACGATTCCGCTACAGAGAGGCCAATCTTAATACAGCAGCACATGATTTGTTTAAAAAACCCACAACACTTGTGTCCTCCTTAAGAAGCAAGGGAAAACAAAGGAAAAAAAAGATATCAAAAACTCTTAAAAGAGTTCCAAATCAAAAACCCATTTCCAAAAGTAATTTCGGGCTTGACATCTCAGTGGGAACACCTAAATTATCTGTTGCAAGCTACCAAAGGCACCAATTTTTCTGTGTCTGCTAAGGAACCCTGACCACCATTACCATTCATTGCGATTCAGGTAATGAATTACCTGATTGTTTAACTTTCAGTCAAGCTTTTTTTTTTCCTGTGTTAACTTCCAGCTTCGTGATCTCAGTGTTTCCTACAAGTTCTCCCTTGCCAGGAACCCCACAAAATAGAAAAAAAAAAAAGTCACTTCTTAAGATACTGCTGTGCTAAGGCCATTTGCCATTTCACATAATCAACACCATGATCTCCTCATCCCCTTGTGCTGTGGCCATGCATCACTCTATCTGCCTCCTTCCACTTTGTACTTAATCTTAATAAAGGCTCGATTATAGATCCTCTTATCTACTTGCTTGACTACTTTGTTGCCAAAAACATAACATTTAGTGCCATAATATTAAGTTATTAATTGCTGCCAACCTGGAATTCCACTCTGATTGCTACAAACCCACTATCATATTATGGAAAGATTGGTTGGTTTTTATTTTTAATGATTTATTCTTCTTCGTTATTTTGAAAGCTTACTAAATATTCCTTAGAAGAACTTAACAGTATCTTACCACTTCCAGGCAGTCCATGATCTTGGTTAATTTATCTTCAGGTAAGTTTTTCAGCAGGGACACACTTCCAGAAAACAGAAATTCAAAATAAAAAAACCCCCAAACCCAAAGTTGTCGTTAACACTTTTTTTCATGATCTCATCTATAGAATCTGTACAATCACATTTTATAGCTAGTTAAACTGGTGGTGAACACAATATACAACTAAATCTTAATTCAGAAGGTTCAAGCATTCTCATCTTGTTTTTTAGACAAACAAAACTCACACAACTTGGACAACTTAGAAATGTGGCAAACATTGGTCAGTTTGTAAATCAACTTTGTATTTCAGCAGAGGAAAAGATTCCAATGGATTGATTTCAAAATTCAGTCATACAGAATCCAGGAATTGAAAAACCAAGTCATTATAGTATTCCAAGGATATATTTTCAAATGCACTGCAGAGACTAAAAAATCAGACAAAGGTAAAAACTTCAGTACTTCTTGGACAACTATTAAAAGAGAATTCAATTACAGTCATGACTTAGTGAACTTGCTGGTAAGAATGAAAAAACCTTCCACCCTGATCACTCAGACTCAGTAAAAGTCAGGAAATTATAGAACTTTCTAGCTACTCAGGCTCAGAAAAGAATTATGTGTAGAAATCAAAGCCAGAGATGGATGTAAAAATACACAAGACATTGCATGGGTAGGCTTTATGTCTTGATTTGAAGGCACAACAGAATAGTCATTCTTTGTTAAAAAAGCAAAATATTAAATCAGCTAATTATGGTTTGGAACCTCTAATTTCACCATCTTCCTAAGGAGAAGCGTGGTACTATGCCCAGTGTTCCCTGCAGGAGAGAGAATTATTCTACTCTACAAATTTCCTGGCAGTTTATACTGGAAGTAGTTCATAAGCTGAGAGACATGCAGATCTCCTATTGAAGTCTCCAGGGATAAGGAATATTCCTTAATCTACTCCAGCAGCAAATCAACTACTAGTTGGAGGATTTACTTAACTCTATTTATTCTATTTATTTTAACTTCTAAACAGGTAACTTTTGTACACATTTACTGTATTACTTAAAAGCATTCAAGTACCTCTTGAAGTTTCCTAATACAATGCAGGAGAAAAACAATTAAAATGGCAAAAACCCTCTTATGAATCATAAAAAAAAAGTACAAAGAAGTAATTAGTCAGGCTTTTGAGGCTGTATTTGCATGAAGAGCATTTTTTTCTCTCTGTTTACAAGACAGGCACAGTATTGCTGTGCACCTTAGTAAGTAGCCCAAAACAGTATCAGAATTAGAAATTCATCACATTTACCTTCTAAGGAAGTTTCTGTATTGTTTTTGTCTTGTTTGTGCTGTCACTCTCATGATATTTTGAAACACTTCTCTGTCCAATGCCCATGTTTTAACATTAGTGATTGCTTTGAGAAAACAAAAAACCAAGAACAAAGTCAACAATGTTTTCAAATTATTTGATGGACGATATTACAGTTTGAGGTCATGGTACAAGACAGATGAGCCCTTTCAAAAGGTCCAAGACCAAATTTTAAAATATCCAGCACCTATTGCAATCAGACTTTTAAAAGAATTCAACTCCTGCTTAAACAATGCTCACTAAAATAAGGCATAGATTTCCAAATGGTTCCTCCATGGAGCACTTTCCATGCAACCCCACAGGCTGAGTAACCTAGAAAATCTAGCCATTTACTACGAGCACAAACAGGGCTGAACACTTGTGAAGATCTACTCGTATCATGGACAGTCACTGCACTCAAAAGCTGCAATCTGCAAAGGAGCTGATTTGAAAGAAACACAAACTTGGCTGAAGCTTACCAAAACCTATGATGTTGAATTCTGTGGCTTGGGTTCATCTCTAATTCAGATTACATTCAAATGTTTGTGAGATAGCCAATAAAATAGAAATAACAGAAGTCAAAAAACACATTTCATTTCATTTAATCCTGTGATCCTCGCAGAGTTTTCCTCCAATGTAGCTATCTCATAAGGAAATAAAGGGTAATTGAAACATTAATGATTACCTTTCAAAAGATAATCAAAATATTAATACAGTAAGCATGCACAAGATTCAGCATCAAAGATGCAAACCACTGAGCAGCCTCTGTGTGCAATCATTGACACAACAGAACACACTGCATCTTTTATTTTTTTAAGCAAAAAAAAGTGTTTAATTTAATCTCTTCTTTTTTAGGATGTTACGCCTTATACAGCAGTTTTTCTTCTGTCATAAGAAAGAACAAAACTGTTTTCTCTGGGATAAAGGAAAGCTCCAGAGAAATTTAGAGCAATTTACTTCCTCAATTTATCATAAACATAAAATAATTTTTACAGGAAAGAAAAATACCAGTTTTAAAATGATGCACTGTCATTGGTTGTTGTACACATGATATAACCACATACTCTGCCATTTAGCAAAATAGCTCAAAAGATATTTTTGGATGTTGGATGGGAGAACAAAGGTATTGCTTTGGTTTTCTTTTTGTCCTAAATGACAACTTTCAGTTTACTTTTCACGAAGAAAACTTGGCAAGTATCCAGGCTATTGCAAAATATATTTCCTGTATCTTGCACCCTAGCTAAATAAAGCAGTTATGTGGCTAGAAAAAAGCGTGCAGTCTCAAGGGTGAACTTCAAAAAAAAAAAAAAATTCAGGAACGTAGGAGTAAATCTCACTGCCAATTTCAAATACAGCTAATGCATGTGAAGATGCTGCTGAGTAGCAGCAGCCATTGAAAAGCTGTTTGGATAAAGTCCTTTACTTGTCACTTCTCGAAGACTGCAGGAAAAGGCTGTCAGTAGATCCAGCATCAAGAAAGGGTTTCCATGTGTGTATTTACTATTCATGCTCAGTTATGGCATTGTACTGCTCTTCCTCCACAAGACACATGGGAAAGCTACTGGGGAGGGGTAAGTTTCTGCAGTGATTTCAAGTATTCAAATACCCTTTCTTGTCCATAATTGGACAATTCTTGTCCTACCTCAAAACCAATTAATGTTAACAAAGGTCTAAAGCAGCTTGACATTTTATTATGCAGAAACACTACTTTATAATGCTAATACTGTACAGCAGGCAAAAAAGAAAAGCAGGGAATATATTCAAGTAGAACAGCATGCTAGTAGAGAAAAGTAATCACATTACTGATGCTGCTGTGTTTATCAGGCAGCAACAAAAACAGATTACATGTAATAACTTCCATCTGCACAGCCAGCAATGATTAAGTGCCTAAACTGGGTGCAGGAAGAAAGACCAAAAGCTTTTAAAGCAAATAACTTCTTGTTTTATTCCATTTGCCCCTTATTAAGTCAAGATGAACTCGTCATACTTACTGGTGGTTCAAAGCAGATTTAGACGAGAACAGAAATTAGTCTTCAAACACAAGTAATACTTATGGAATGGTGGAGAGTGGAAAAATGATGAACTTAATCATATTTGGTCATTTACTTGTTTGTCACAGGAAAATTATGGCAGGTTAGAAAAGGAATCAAGGGTTATTTAACAGGAATACTCAGGAAGAGGGATGTTTGTATCAGAGCAACACTTAACAACTCCATTCTGGTCAGTCTGCAAACACAAAATGCAAAAAGCATTTGCCTCACAGAAGCAGCACATCTCATCTGGAAGTTTCATCTCTCCCACCAGCACATTTGAGGTCAAAATCAAATCTCCCAAATGCCAGTTGCAAATGGATCTAGGCAAGACTCAGTAACATAATGACAATACAGAACTAAAAGAAGTACAAAAGGAACTAATTCCTATGTATTATATTTCCTCTTGAATTAGACTTTATCTGCTCTAGTAAAAACACCGTGGTTCTAATATCTTTTCAAATTCACTGTAATTTAGCCTCAGGTTTGCATTTGACTCAAGCACAAAGGAGTCAAAGATCATCACCACTGCTAAAGCATCCAAAACTGTACCACAATCCTTCCTTAGTAGTTAGTATGGTACAGATCAGGCTAACCAGCGTACTTTGGAGGTGTCTAATTGTTTATCAAGGGTTATGTTAGACATGGAACTAAATTCATGGCATAGTGCTATTAGAGTTCCCAAGCAGAAAGAAATCAAGGAAGAAAATGTGAGCTTACTGCAGACAATCAAGACATGCAAACAATTATGAAATGAAAACTTCAAAAAGAATCTGGATATAACAGGGACCTCACAAAAATACATAGCTTTCATGTTGAGCAACGTTGTTATTGTTAGGTACCTTTCACAGAAGCTGTCCGTGTGCAGTTGTATAGAATGGCTAGTTCACCAAATGCTGTCCACACAGGTATTGAGGATAGTAGCTTATTCTGCTGGAAGACTTCCAGACTGCCCTCTGTCAAAAATCATCAGGATAACAGGTATTAAAAACTGTGCTCAACTGCACAGAGTGAATGGAAAACAAACCAATATATTTCTGACTTTGCTGCTCCCTGGAACACAGGAATGGGAGCAATGATGCAAACAATGCTTTGAAACACACATACAAACCCGTAGAGGTTTATTTTTTTGTAAATGTACTGCTAATCTACAAATCTGCTCTTAAAGGGAGGGTGGCTACAACACACCAGTCAGTAATGATTCAGATAGTCTAGCGTGGTGTAGACAAACTTATGGCCTTAAAATAGAATTCATTGGAGAAATTACTCATGAGGTTTGTCTGTTCATACACAAGTATGTGTATATATGTGCGAAATGCAAAGGAGAAGGCGAAAAACTAAAAGCACATTAAAGCTTTCCTCAAGAAATTGTTCTTAAGCCTAACTACAAATCTAGCAAAAGTCAAAGAAAGTCTGAATTTCTTCACAGGTTGTGGCCCAGACAAAATTTCCAGGTGCACATCTTCTTTCTAATATTTCATGTTTTTTCAAAATGTTATCATTTTGTCTTGCAAGAATATGACTATCTCAATATGACTATTACAGATCCCGCCTCCTCTTCCCCTCCCAGCAGCATTTATGTTATCCTAACACAGTTACCATCTTTTTTTCAAACTAATCCATCTTTATGAAACCAGAAGACAGAAAATGTTTTTCCAACATATACCAGGATGCTTCTGGATTAAATACTCCTGCCTCAACAGAACATACTCCTTACAGCATGAACTCCAGTTCATATGAGTCTCTGGGCCTTTTAGTGGTCCAAAATTGATGAAATATGCAAATTAATTTTTAATAGTGAGACGATGAAAGAGACAATTGCTCTTAGAAGCAACTTCCAGGTGTTAAACTTGGGGTCCACTATGACTGATCTGCAATTTGAGATTTGTGTGTAAGCACAGTAGCAGTTAGCACAGATGACTGCAGAGACATTACTTCAGACCTGTTGGCATTATCTTAGGAAAGTTTTTTATCCTAAAGCTTTTTATTTGCCTTGTCGTTTGCTTGGTTTTTAATTTTTTTCTTTTTTTTTTTTTCCAGAGAAAAATCCAAACAGGTCTTTTAAAAACCCCCAAAAAACATTTCAGCTTTGAGAACAGTAAATGCAGACCACATCTCTCAATTTCCCATACACAGAAAACTAGTATAAGCCCTAATGAATGTTGAAAGCAACTTTATTTCAGAAGTGGCTTCACCACTGAGAAGTTTTCTATTTTTTAAATAATCCCTGTTCTTTCTTTTGAGAAAAAGGGCTTGGCTGCACGAACAACAAAAAGGATTTGCTTGCCTCTAGGCTTTTAGAAGTGAAAGAGGTAATGAAATAGCATTAAATCAAGATTCAAGTTTCCAAGGTGCTTTTTGTTTTTCTCACTCTGTTTCATGAAAGTCACAGGTAAAACCTGCATTGCCCTCATCAGGGCCAGCATAAATTATTTAGGAGCACAAACACCATCACTGTGGCTTTCTGCCAAAACTTCTGAACTACTTTCCTATTTCTTGCACTTGTGTGTTATACAAGCAAACAATATTCACCTTTGAGCACAAAAATGTGATTGCCGGGTTCTCCCTGTCTGATGATGTAGCTGCCTTGCTGAAAAGTCCTTTCATACATACATTCCACCATATCTCGTGTCTGGTGAGGCTCCAGTCTCTTCAAGAACTGATTTCTATTCAGGGCATCCGTGATAAGCTTCTTCTCACTGGTTGCAAACAAAAAACCCAAAGTTTAAAATACCCGGCATGGTTGTGCTATATTATTCACCAAGCATTTATTCCTCTCAAGATGCTCCCCCTTATTTCTCATACTTGCATGACCGGTACCACTGGCAAATATTTCAATCCTTGCAGGATTTTACAACCCTTGCAGGAGGACAGGCTCCCCAGAAAGTTTTGCACTGTTTCTTACAATATTCTTTCCCCATTGCACAACTGAGGTATGTAGCCTTGCTTATCTGAAGGAAAGAAATGTGAAATGTATGTCTTCACATAGCACTGCCTGAACAGGATTGCCAGCTCGTTATGAGATCAGGACAACTTTTCTAAGATTCTAAAACAATTTTTTCTAATATCCGGCAAAAACATAGCACCGATGATATGAAAGTCAACACTGATTGTACTAAAACCTCATCAAGAGTTTCTCTTCTGAGTTGTGCAAAGATTCATGTAAGTTAACGTATGCAAGAACATGATTAACAGGTGCTGTTTTTTCTTAGGAGAATGTCAGAAGACACTGGTGGTGGGTAAAACGAAGCAAGTTGCAGATGGGTGTGGCTGAAAAATGACTAAGGAGTACTTCCCTTGCACTGCTAAAATAACATTGATCCTGTGGCATTCCCCTGTTTATAGCCATGAAGCAAATTTATTTGAACATTGTCCCAAAATTCACAAAGTAAGTCCAGGATGTAGGAGAGGTGTGTGTGGCGGTGGAGGGTTAGTGCTGATTCCTTCCTGCACTGCTTTTTGCCTTCCATCCACACCCCTGAAAAAGTCTTCCTACTCCTACTGTGCCCACTTCCTTTGCACAGATGACAACAAACAGCATAAATGCTGTTTGAGTAAAAATCCTGTATAGTTTGGTCAGGTGGGATGCCAAATATATTTTGTCTCCTTAAGAATGACCAAACGTGGGAGAATCTTCCCAAAGCAGGCCCTTTCCTTTACTGCTTCTAAGAATTCTTTGATTATAATTGGAAGTTGCCAAGCTACTCTCCATGATATTTGAAAAGTCATGGCAGTCAGGTGAAGTTCCAGGTGACTGGGAAAAGGGAAACCCTGTGCCCATCTGACTAGGGCCAGATCTGTCAGAGCCCTGAGGGCAGTAATAGGCCTTACCTACACTGCTCAGCCTCCCTTGGGACCACCACACATCCTCTGCCCATCAGAATGCATACTCTCTTAAAGCTCAGATCTGGGCATTCAGTTCTTGTCTGGGTTATGGTATAGAAACAACTGATTTTGGTTTTGTCTTCTGGATGGGTATTGGCCCAATACTGTAAGTACTTTGTTTCTGTCTCTTGGTTAGAGCTTGCATCTGATTGCTTCTTCTGTGGGACTCCTCATGAACCCTCTTATCACCACCCTGCTCAGCCTACCACGCCCAGACCTTGGGGATGGCATCCTGGTTAGTGAGGGAATTGTCTGTGCTGTAGTAACCTGGCCCACTTACTCCTGTGGAGCAATCTTATTCTGGCTGCTCCCTGAGACAGTCTCTGTATCATTTCCTGTCTTCGTAAATAGACAGGTATGAGTGAGTTGTAAAGACAAGAACAGTCTATATTTGAGCTGCTGGTGGAAGAGTCCAGTGACTGGATTTTAAGAAGCAGAAAACGTGGGAAAATAAACAGTGGATGAATCCACTAATGATAACTAACCAACTGAGACAAAGCAGGCTATACATACCTACTGGGCAATCTATGAGTTCTCATTGACTTGTGTATGTCCTGGGTCAAGGGCTTCCTATAAAGCAGTGCTTTGAATCCGTGTCAGAAATGGACACAATTAAACAATGGCTGCACTGATGGAGCTTTTACGATTAGGTTTCCTTTACTGCAGAAGTGAAAGATAAATTCTGCCTGTAAGTCCTAATGTTCCTAACATGCGTGTAAGGAAGTGTAACAAAGTCTGTACCCTGATAGCCTTCTGAGGCATTTAAGGCCTACTCTTGCTTGTATTCATAAAACAATGCAAGGCTATCATCAAAACTAGGTTATGTGGGAAAATCTCCTGAGGACAATTCCAGGAACGAACGACCATAGGGCAAGTAAATACACTTATGTTACTAGCCATATAATGACTGAAATAAGTAAAGGCAATGAGATGAGGCAAGAAAATAAAATCAAGTAGCTATGGTAAGGACTGTGTTTAGAAACGGAGATCATAACTTAGCTTCTGCTGAAAGCAACAGAGTTATTGGAACATAATCTCTAACTTAGTTTTCTGCTAAACCCAAACTTGCTAATTTAATTCACCCTTGCTTGCATCATGCATACAATACTACAATAAAATACAGTAATTCCATATAACCAAATACTTAAAATGAGTACAAAATCTTCCAGAACTACATAGGAGACTATGCTGTTTCCAGGAAGTGCAGTTGGCCACAGAGTGAAGGATTCATGAGTATGGTAACTGTAGCTCAGGCTCTCGAATCAGTTGCTTGCTCCTTTCTGGGCATCTGGCACACTAACAGTTGTCTCTCTATTTCTCCTGTACCTGCTCCACTTTTGAGAATGGCTGCTGGAAATAACTAGATATCCTGAGAGGACGAAAGACATGTAGTCCAGTACTTGCGCTGGTCGCTGTCCTTATGAGAACTACTAAAAAAG
>JAWWLV010000144.1:16349507-16414879 GCA_035041135.1 Platyrinchus mystaceus
AGATATCCTGAGAGGACGAAAGACATGTAGTCCAGTACTTGCGCTGGTCGCTGTCCTTATGAGAACTACTAAAAAAGCAAGAAGGGGGTGCACAGAGCCACAGAATCTTCTGGTGTTGAGGTATCTCTTGGTCCCACCGCTAGTAGGACTTTTCTTCACTGCCCAGGGCCAGCTTTGCCACAGCACCCCTCTCCAGGTGTTTTTTCCCTACCTGCTGTTAGCTTTCACAGAAATGTCCTCCCTGCCTCTTTCAACACATTCCCAGCCCAACTCTAGAAATAGCACCTGACAGCCTAAGAATAGCTTTTTGTGAACAGGATTGGGAATTTATTCCCATCATAAGACAGATATCACCTCACAGGTGCAAGGGTACAACTTGTGTTTTGCCGTGCAATGCTTTCTCTTAATAAACTTTTCTGCTACTAATGTGAGATTTTTGGCAACCTGCTGGCATTGACTGGTAAAAGATATTCATGTCAAGGGTCAAGATAGTTCCTTCCCAGCCCATAATGGCTGATAACAGAACTGGGTCATGGTCCTGAGCCCATAATAGGAAGGGACTTGATAAAGGCAGTTTAAATGCTGCTGATGGTAACAGCATGCTCTGTAAGGACACAGAAAAATGGAGAACTATCCTACAGATAATGAGACACCTGCATTGTTAACACTGCAAAGGTTGAGAGATTAAAAATATTTTCCATTTGAAAGACTTTTGAGAGATCTGCTCTCATATACCATGTTCAAACTCTGAAATCTTCAGGCTTTAGTTAAATTTTCAATGCTTAAACTCCCATTAAGGAAAAAAATCTCATTTTTTGAAACTGAAATGGATTTATCCAAGTAGGTCAAGAGAAGAAAAAACTTGAAAAAAATCCACTCATTTAAGATAGATAAGAACCATTGAAAGCTTCTAAAACTTTCATTAAAATCAGTCATGCTGAGATACTCCCAACAAAAGCATGGCACTTAAAACCCTACTAAATGAACAGCATAAAATTATGCCGTTTGTTTTATAAATATTTTTAAAAGGGACAGGTGATACTCTGGACTCAATGCAAATTCAAGAACATAGCATGGAGCTTCCCCTCCTTCTGAAATAACTGCATTCACAACTGTGTACCAACACTGTGCAATTATCTTATGGAGAAGTGGGGCTGCTTTAAGTCCTTTCTCTGTAAAGGAGAGGCAGCCACTGGTATCAGCAACTCTAAACACTTCTATAGACACTGTTAGGCTAAAGGATTGGTATTTGCTAGTTACAGTGGTCAGAATTCTGTTGACAGTAAAGGTCAGACTTTGTTCTTACATGTATGCCACCTGTCTGAACTTGACCTACTACAGTATTTACTACCTAGGTAAGGAAACTAAATGTACCTTTCAGCATTTGGTTGTCTCCCTAGGAAAGTGATGATATTAAACAAGTGTGTATCACAGGCTTATCTAACTGAAAAGCAAAGTAGTGCATAGTAGTACAGTTTTGTGATGGGGTTTCTTGGCCATGTTTGCTTCCAAAGTATTTGGAAGATCAAATGATACTTTGGACTCTATCACATCAAAAGATGATGTGCATCACATTTAGATTGGTTAAGCTGCAATACTTGGTTTTGTTCTGACTGCTCTACTTAGATAAAAAACTGGCTCTTTCTTGCCTTTACTCCTCACTGCTGTTAGAACTGTGTCTCTGAAAGCACCCTAGAAAACCATCTGGTGGGCAACAGTACAAGAATCGTGCCAAGGAGAAGACAGGTAGGTGATTACAAGTAGAACACTCCTAAAACAAATAGTGATTTAAACTGCCCAGGTACTTGTGATAAAATATTAATGCAGTTCTCTTACTCTTGTGGAAAATCACTGCTAGCTGAAGTTCTCAGCACGTTATGGTGACTCAGGAAGCCTTTCTGATTCACAAGACACCCTCTAATGTGTAATGCTGGACATGATGGATGACAAATCAAGTCTCATAACTCTCAGGTCTACTATGGTACACTCATATATGCTATGATTTTTTTAACAGAATAATAAAGCTCCCTGCAAATCTGAGGCACTTAAGCCACTAGTTGAAGTCCAGATAGATTCTGGCTACCACCATGTTAAAACAGATACTCAGGTTTTGTCTATGCTGCAAGGTCCTTACGTTTAAGGATACCAGTCTAATACATCTGTCCACAAGGTCAGCTGCGACCACAGATATTTCTGGGTCTTTCAGAGTCTAGAAAGCATAACTGGATTCAAAGAGGAACAAGTAAAATTCAGTTCCTACACTATGACTACCGGAAGCTGGAGGGAAGGAGGAAACTAAGAGGACAATCACATTGCACAAAATATTTCATTGCATTCTGCACCAGACCGAGTTGAAACTGGGCTGACAAACTTTGTGCACAGCTCAGGAACAGTGTCCATATTGCATTTGGGAGAGCTGAGCTGGGGTCACCTGCTCCTTCCCAAGCTGTAGGATTAAGAATGAAACCGGGTAAAAGCATCCAATCGGGTAAAAACACCTTCTCGTCAGTGTTCCAGAGGACAGCTTAAGCTGCAAGCACTAGGCAAACCTAGACCTAAGAGGCTTAGGTCTAGCCTAGAAGATGCGTAGGCTCTGCTTAGCTGGCTGTAAAGATAAATCTCAAAGAGACTGTAAGAGTCTCATCTAAAATACAGAGCCTACTCACCACTCTTCATCTGAAATCTGTGGGACACAGATGATTCTTGGTTAAAGAATCACACAAACTCAAGCATTTCACTACCACAGCAACAAAGCCTATATGAAAAAGATGGTTACTTTAACCTTGATTTATCATGAGAACAGTATATCATTGTGATAAAGTTATATCCTTGTAACACAATCATATAAGCCCTCTGAAACAAGCTCACCTGGAATCCTTTCGGACCGTTGCTTTTTCAAGGGAAAACATGGCTTTCCTGCTCAAATCGTACAGCCGTGTTGTTGGCTCTGCAGATACACCTTCCTTGGCTCCTCTCCTCCTATTGGCAGAAACTTTCAATGGAGAAGGCTGAAGAGAGCGCTCTCCTTGAGTGCTAACAACATCCTGGAGCTTGTTCAGCTGTGTACACTTGCTCTGAAGTTCCTTGGTGAGTTCTGCTATGACCTTAGTCTGCATAGCCAGCTGTTCCTGAAGCTCAGCAACATGACTCTGACTGTCTTGCAACTCTTGGTCTTTTGTCTTCAGCTCCTTTTCCAGTTCAAGTATCTTGCTGCAAAGAACATCAGCTTGCCCATTGATCACACTGATGCCCAGGCATGGGTCCATCAAAAACTTATGGTTGGCAGCACAGCCAATAGCGAGGTTTGCTACGTGCCTGTCTGTCTGCCTCAGATGCTTGGGTTTCACTACTCTATTCCCCATTTTGTCCAGAGACCTAGGTAAGAAAATAAATTTGCAGCTTTATTTCACCCTCCAAGAAGAATAAAAAATAAAATAAAAATCATGGAATGATAAACAATGACTTTAGTACTTAACTGGCAGCTGAATTTGCCGTATACAATTATAGTAAACACAGTTGATTGCTTTCATCTTTTCCAGTCCTGCTAGTCAGTGTAGTAAAGGACAAAGAAAAGAGGTAGGTAGGGTGGTAGAGACAAAGCAGAAGATCTGATGGCTAACACTTCATTTTTGTGAGTCAAAGGGATGTCTAAGCTCCTATCAGTCTAACAAAGACAAGACAAACAGCAGGAAGTATAAAAACTCATGCTCAACTGCTGAAGCAAGAAAATTGTTGGAGGCCAAAAATAAAAGTTGGATCACTTCTCCACTGAGGAATAATTATTGAGTACACAGACTAATTTAATCAGTGGCTGCATACCAGCCTGACATAAACGATATGTGGCTATTAAGAATAAGTGTAAAGAATAATTTGGGGGAAAAAAAATTAAGGATTATGACCACACTGATCAGGAGTCTAACTAGCTTGTAACTGTCTCCAAACACAGCTGTAGGGAGATACCCAGGAAAGGGTATCAACAGGAATGAGCATATAGGCAGCAAGACTGAAATACTCTCTGAAATTTCAGATTTTCTGGGCCTGATATGTTTTATTTAATCCTCAATGGACCTCTAATCCTAGCACTTGTCTCAGTTCCCTTCCAACCCTTGTAAACTTCTTATCTGCAGACCATGGCAGGACTTTAGTGAGGAGTTGCACAGGTCTGCTTCTTCCATGAAGAACTATCTCCTTTTATTAGTTTCTTCCAGTACAAAACCAAGGATGCCAAAATGAGGAAAAGGCAGTTTCAGAAAGAATTCTCTCTATTAATCTCTTCTATATGATTCTGTAAATTTCTAGGCTAGTTTTCTGCCTGAGCATATGCCTGAATTCTTTCCCAGAATGTCAAGTCTTTCCTCATGCAGACATCAGTCCAAAAGTTTGACCAACCCAGCTGTCTTTTGCTGATTACAAATTCAGGACAGCCCAGAGTTAAACTCAACTTACCGCTATCAAGGGCAGGAAGCAGGCATAATTTCTGCAGCTCACTTAATAACTTAAAACTGGCTCATATATGTTAGTGTAGCAGCTGCTATTGCTGTCAAGGAATAATTATCTTTTCATGGGGAATTACCTCCTCCCATTGGCTACTCATGAAAAGTGACCAGGCAAAACCAAAAAAAAAAGGTCCTGGACTCCTGAGAACAGCTATGCTCCAAGCACTTGCTGCAAAGAGCAGCCTTCAGTAGATTTGCAGTGACCCACCTTCTTCCTTGGACACCATCTTTGGCATATTTTACTGCATCATTTTAAGAGGAGCAAGGAAGAAGTGCCTGCTGCTTTGGTCAGACTGTATTAAATGCACAGGTTGATGGGGGAAAAAAACCTAACATGTTACTTTTGAGAATCTAGTGTTCAACAATCACCAGCCCACTGTACCCCAGAACCAGTCCCGGGGAGCAAAGCCTGCCTGTAAATCCCATCTGTGCACCACAACAGTGCCAGGTTACAGTTTGGTTTAGCTCATGCCTAAGGAGACCTCCAGCAGGAGAGAAGGAATGAGCTTAAGGCCATATTGTTCAGGCCTTAGCTGCACATAGAGCTTTTCCCAAAACTCCTGATCAGGCTCCTGTACTATTGTATTCTGCTATTGTAGAAGACCACAGCACAGAAAATACCTACCTTCCTTAGATGAAGCACAAAACTGTTTCCTTGGACTCTGATTTTTGCCTTATCAATATGCTATTTTAATCAGTTTTATGAAAGCACAGATGCACGAACCAGGCAATCATGTTGCTATTGTGATCAGGCATTAGTAGGCCCAAAGTAGCTGTTTTTCTGCCTCATGAATGCAGAACTACTTTTTCTGGTTGAACCCCAAGGGATGTGGTTTAAGCTAATCTCTTTTACCATTTCATTGGAACTGGGTACAAACATGTCCCTGACAAGGTATGTTGAGCAAACAACAAGAAATAAATTTGAAAGCTTCAGCAATTTCCTTTACTAGTTAGTATAACCATACTTCTAACAAATGCACGATTCTGTTCTGGTTTACAGCCTTCAAATGGGTTAGAATTGAAATAGTTGACAACAGTTGACTTACATTGCAAATCTATTTTTCCTTAAAACAGTCTTTCTTCTCAACTCTGTCTTGCTTATTGTGACTTTGCATCATACTTTTCTTTTGTCCCAATTTCCCGGATGCATTTTGGCAGCTGGTGCCTTAGCTTTTTAACAGAGTAGTATGTCAGAAATAAAGGCAAATCTGTACTGCACAGGAGAATTTAAACAAATTGCACATCAAGGTACCGAACCAAGTAACTCTGAAGAGAGACCTATGTATCACTAAACATGGCTTAACCAAAGATCTTAGCTCAGCATGCAATCATATTAAAAAAAAAAAACAAAACCAAACCAAAACCAAACAAAACCAAACAAAACAAAAAAACCTCAAAACAAGCAATGTAAGTAAATGTTACAATACAGAAAGTAGAAATGAAGATTATGGGAAACGCACCATCACACACAGCATGGTAGCATTTTCTGTTACAGCTGCTACTGCAGTGACAGTCGCTGCATTTCAAATAAAGGATATCACATACACTTTAAAATTATCTTTCTATAGGGCAAGGCGACTGCCCAGGGCACAGAAAAACCTGCTAATTGGATTGTATGCAGAAGCAACAGGTTTACTGTTGATGATTAAAGTCCATAAGACATCAACTCTGCCAAAGTGAAAATGTTAGGAACTTCTGTCTCCCCATTCCATATGCACAATTAATTGTCAGCGTAGAATGGAACAAGCCATCAGATTGGCCACTTGTGTAGGAAACTCACGACCAAGTATACGGCAGGACTGAAGAAAAGACTGACCGGTGATGTTGTTAATTCAACATTACGGTAGCCAGTTCTAACAGATAACTTGAAACCTTACACCTCCGGGGTCTGACCAACCTCTACCCACAGCCAGAGGCAAAAAGCAAAGCCAGAGCATTCACTGTGTTTTACTACAGGGCACCTCACACGTTCTTTCGAGGTCACTGGACAGACGCCGGCTAGGGACCGGGCAGAGTCAAAACCCACGCAGGGGAACAGAGGGTGCCCGCGCCCGCCGCGGGATGCTCACAGGATGCTCAAGGGATGCTTAAGGGATGCTTAAGGGATGCTCACGAGCTCCAGCGCCAGCCGAAATCAGGTCCGCCCCAGGCCTGCGGGGGGCGGGCGCTGCCGGTCCAGGACCCCCGCCCGGCCCCCGCCCCTCCGGAGCCCGGCGTCGCCCCGGGGAGGCCGCAGCTCCTCTGGGCTCCCCGGCAGCCTCTCCCGGCCTCCCTCGCTCCCCGCATGCACCCGCCGGCGCCTCTCGGTGCCTGCTGCCCGGTCCCTCACCTGCGTGCTCAGCTCGCTCCGGGCCCCGATCCAGGACGGGGCTGGGCGGCGAAAGGAACGGAGCGATGCTGCCTTGGAGCCGGGCAGGGATGGAGCGATGCTGCCTTGGAGCCGGGCTGGGCGATAGCGCCGCTCCCGCCTGCTCGCAGCCCGTCACGGGCGCGGGGGAAGAGGGGCGGGAGCGGCGGCGCCCGCCCGTCTCTCCCCTCTCCTTCCCTCTCTCTCTCCTTCCCTCCCCTCTTTCCTTCTCTCCTTCCCTCCCTCCTCCGGCGGTGCGGGGGCTGCGGGGGCGCTGCGCTGTCCCCCGCCCAGGGAGGGGCAGGGGCTTGTAGGGCGTGGGGAGTCTCCAGTGCGATATGGTCGGGCTCGGCAGGGAGGCGGACATCCCGTCCCAGGCGGGCAGGGACAAGCCGGGCTTCTCAAGGCATTCCACTTGGCGCAGAGGTAAATGCAGGGCCCAGCTCGGGCCGCGCTGACAAGTGTTTGTCCTGTTTGCTTTTCGCTGCCCTATGGATAGGTCTTGGCATGACTATCGGGCACACAGTTGTAGAGATCCTGCAGCCCTTGTAATCTGCAGCTGACCCTCAGGCACCGGTATGCAGCCCTACTGCAAGGAACCTACTCGTGTCCCGGCGTGTCTCCTCACTCAGACTGGAGCACCACTGCTCACCCCAGAGTGGAGCATTGTCTCTGTGCTCAACACTGACTCTTGGTAGAGTACAGGCTTCACAAGGGCTGTTCTTTATGTTTATTCAAAACATCTGTCCTCAAATCAAGGCTTGCTAGACACAAACAACCTGACAAACCATCGGTGAAAGGATTTTACAACAGGCTGCGTGCACATCCCTCCTACTGATGCTGTCAAGCAGACTTAGTCTAAGCCCAACCTGTAGCCTCTAAGACACTGACTCTCCAGTTTTCTCCTCTACACTTAACATCTTCATTTGAGACCCTCTTTCTTTACATTGACTACAAATTCTTTCCTGACCCACAATTAAGAAAACTTTCCTGTCTGACCATCCAGGAGCCACTCTGGCAGTCACACTCACACCACCCCAGGCTGTCGTTGCTGGGACTGAAGCCCCTTCATAGCAGGTGACTCCAGTGACCCAATGGGTGCCCCGCTTGACTCCCTATATACCCCACACTCACACAGTCAGACTGGTTTCCCATAGCGGAGTCCCAGATGTCTTAAATAATTTAATAGTGGTGCAGCAACACCATAACAGCTCGAGCTGCTGCCTCTGGGGAGGGACCCCCAACAGAGTAGTCACAGGGCTTTTATACTCTCACAGTCAGTGCAACCATTCCTCACATGCTGTTCACCCTCCTTGCACATGCCTTTTGATCTGGGGTCTTGTTGTTTATTTGGGTTCTATGGAGTCTCTGGTTGGCAGCCAGCGCCACAGGTCCTCATGCCCTTTGTCAGGCACAGGGTTGGCACCAAGTCACAGCCCCTTGCTTGGGGCTCCAGCCATTCCTCCACCCAGGGTACAACCTGCAGCTCCCACTGCAGCTGCACACCAACCTGCTGGCACTAGGTACATTCCTCAACACCATTCACAAACTGCAAATTGCTTATCAAAATACCACTCAGCACTATGTGCAATTCTGGCAGCCCCACTAGCAAGAAATCTTTACAAATGTCTGTCTATTTAATACTCCAGGCAACTCCATCACATACAGCAACGTCAGTTTGCCAACCTCCAAGTCTTCCTTTGGTTTCAACAGATCTCAGTGTTCAGCATGGTTTCCACAATCACTGTCAATGTCTAGCACTAAGCAGCTCACATAAATCCTAACAGGAACAGCAGGAGAAAAGCTCTCTGTTCTTCCACTTGCAGTGGAGTTCTCAATCACAAGAGAAAAACTTATAAAAAAAATGTTGGTCACATACATTTCACTGACTACTCAATACCTCAAGACAGAAATGTTACAGTAATCAGAGAAACATGTGATGAAAAAAGTTGTCCCAGTATATGCTTATACTCTGGAAGTGAGCTGCTCTGGAAAAGGTAACAGGCACCCCCCCCACTTTACCTGCCAGGAGCCTTCAGAGGTCAGCACCACATACCTGAAGCCAGCCACTGCATGACAGAGATCAGGTGCAGGTCACTGTCTGGAGGGCTTCATGCCTGATAGAGCAAGTATAGCTGTCACACCTATTCTAAAAATTCCTTAGATATGTTACAGAGCCTTTTTTTTCCCCCCCCTCAGAGCTTGTTTCAGGGTAGCAATATGTTTGGGTTACAGTTAGGGATGCTTTGGTCAATCTAGACCGGAAGTTCATTTCAGACGAGTTAGCTTAAAAACTTGGAAAACATGCAACTTGTTTTGGTCTTATTGTGAAAGAAAAAGCTGTACAATCACATTACACAAGGCCTATATTCTGTAAGTCTTACTGTCCTGTCTGCAAACTGCAGGGGCAGCAATAAACATACAAGGCACTACAGGAGTGTCTTGTTGTTAATCCTTTCCATTTGTACTGCTGTCTTAGCAAGAAATGGATATTTATTGCCATGAAGGACTGAGGAGCAGGAGCTTGAAAAGATGGGGATTTAGATTGTATCTTGCTGCTGAGTTCATGTTTTGAAGCAAAATAAAATTGATGGTGTTAAATGGTGCTTTGTTGGTATTTGGTTTCTTTTGTATTTGGTTTTTGTTTGTTTTGTTTTGTTTTGTTTTGTTTTTAGGTAGAAATCAAACAGGTAGGGATTACAAAGTAACAATGCTTCTGCCTCTCTCATGCTTTGGGAAATACTTCTGTATTCTAACAATTTTGCTCTAAATTTTGTGACTATCCTGTTGAATGAGTAATCCAGAAGATGAATTTCAACCTGAAACACAACACAGTCTCACTTGCCCACTGAAATTCCAGAAAAAGAGTTTTGTTTGGGGTTGATCCCTTCTTCCCCTCCACCCCATATAAAAGATTTTTGTGTGTGTGTGTGTGTGTGTGTATGGGTGTATTTTTGTGGTTTTGGCTCATCTAGCACCTCTGGACACTAACCATCTTTGGAGCAGTCCCACAATTAAAAATCAAACAATCAAAAAACATTGTTTGAAACTTAAAGCACATAAATCATCTTAGCTCTTCTGCTGCCAAGGAAAAAAAAAAGTGTTTTGTTTGCTAGAATGTATAAATAGTGAAATGTTGTGGTAGTCGTCATGCTGGCTTTGTGGATTTGCCACCCAGCACCCCTTTCTGCCCAGAACTGTAAGTAAATCAAATACCTTGACTTTCTGTGTGGATTTTTCTCTTGCACACTGGGTGGGAGAACCTGTTTTGGAACACCATCCTTGGCGAGAGGTGGTGCTGCAGTCCTGGCTTGAGGTCAGGATCACGACAGTGGTTGTCCAGAAGACAGCAGATAACGAAGAGAGATCCTGCTTTTCTTTCTGTCATCAGTTGCCAGAAATATCCTCCTCCTTAGCCTTGTAGGAAAGACAGCTTCTCATGGTGCTAAAATGGTCACTGGGCAGAGTTCACCACATTTTACTGCCTCTCTTAATCACTGATCAACAAATCGAATGACGTTAGAATGTCTTGAGCAGTCTCTTTAGACAGATGTAATAAAGATAATGGCATACAAAAGAGGAACTGTGCAAGGGAAATGGCATTGCTTCTTAGTTCTCAAACAGAAACCAGTCATATGATTACATGAAATAATGGATATTTATTTGCCATCTGTACCTCAAGTAATAAACAAGCCTTTGAATATTGCGTTAGGCAGTGCCAGTTCACTCACCAGGCTAGCTTCTACTTGGACATAACTTCCTGCAGCCAAGAGTAAACCCTGGGAAGAAAAGCACAGCAAGGGCACATCTTGCGGCAGTTTAATAGGACTTCTGCACAGGAAAATTCTTGCCCCGATCCTTCAGTTCCACCACTCTCACTCTGACAAAAGCAGGAGCAGTGCAAAATCCTGGAAAGAAAAGAACTGCATTAGAACTTCACCTTGACACAGATCATTTTGCCACCTTTGCTGGCTCTTCTGCTTTTTTTTCACTGTATTGAGGGCAAGCTACTTCTTGCCCATCTTCACAAGATGTTGAGCATCAGCCCAAAGCCATCAGGTATGGACTGTGAACATGAACACAAAGCAATAAGGGGCACCTAAAGGGCCTGTGCTGGTATGTTAAAAAGCTTCTGGGCCATAGAAATCATTCTGGCTGAAAATAGTGTCAGAAACAGTCCCACGCAATTCATTTGAACCATTTCTAGGTATAAATGCATGCTATGTGTAGAGTCCTTTATGCTGGCCTTCTACATGCTGGCTCTAGGTCAGTTCCCATCTGCTGTCCTCTCCCACCCCACATGAAGAGCCTCTCAAAAGCAAAAATGGAATACAGGTTGTGTGTACTCATTACAGCAAGAACCATGCAAACTCAAATGGCTTTAAATCTAAAGAGGTACAGTAGCTATGGGCTGGCCTATGGTGATACTGTCCTGCACAATTTAGCTCACTGGGCAAGTTTTAAATTCCTGTTATAACATCTATAATCAATGGGGATTCTGAACTACAACTTCACCTGTGGTGAGATGGAAATATGGCATTTTCTATGTTCTTAATCTTCTTCAAGAGATAAAATTTACTGATTTCTATCCCTGGTCAGCCTTTCAAAATTGAAATTCCAATACTGAAAATATTTTAATATGAGTTTTATAATATTTCAAAACTACTTTTATTTGACACTGGAAGTAAAAATGAAATGCTAATTCAAAGAGAGGGTTAATATTATGGAAGAATTTTTTTCTTGATTTGACCCAACACTTACAGTATAAATCAAAGCTTCCCATGAGGGTTGTATCTTGCTAAGGTTTTTCAGGAATAGACATAAGTTGTAAATAAACTACTACATTCTTTAACAGGAATGCAGTTACAACTGCCTGTGCCATTTCTCCTGTAGCAACCTGGAAGATACATCTTTTATAACAATACAACTGTAGCATGTCTAAATGCACTGTGTGACCTTAACAACTACAATCTAATTAAAATGCTACAACAACATTTTCGAGGTAACTATTTAGCTATTAGTTTTGTAACACAGGACGTCACTGCTCATGACCATTTTCAGTGGCAGAGAGGACATCTTGATTCTACTGAACCCTCTAAGCAAAATCATATTGACATCATACAGCAAAGTCACACTGAGGCGGATATAGAGTCAACTGGCTACTCGGTTTCTGAATTCCATGGCCATCGTTTTAAGGTTTCGTGGGGTCTGAATCAGTGACATACTTCAGGCTGTATGTTTTAAGCACAAGAGCTGGCTCATTGAGGCTCCAAACAGAAACAGAGTCAGGAACCACACCACACATTACCATAGAAGCTCTTTGCTCCACACCACTTTTGTGTTAATACCTTATAAAGACCTTGGGAACAAGTGTTTGGTTTTTTTTTTCCTCTCTCCAATAGGTGCACAATGACTATCGCTTCTCTATCTCAAAAATCTTTTACAGTGCTCTTTCCTGTTCAAATCCTTCATTCAGCTTTCCCACACTCCCTTGAGTGGCACACAGACTCTTAAGTGTTAATGTTTAGAAGACAATTAGATCAGGGCACTCCAGGATGGCATCTTGCAGAAAAGAAAAAAAATCCCAAGACTAATAAAACAGAATGGAAAGATAGAATTTAATTATAGGGACCGAAAAACTGGGGAGCAAGAATTGAAGGTAGATCTTGCACATTACAAAGGAGTCGCATGCAAGTTCATGACATGTCTGTGAGTGAGACAGAGGCATAGAGAAGCCAGAAGCTCTGGCTCACAAGGAATACAACTGTACTACATCTAAAGAAAAGGCCAGCAGAATTTAGGGAGCTTCCTCAGACTATAAGACCATAAATCTAAGCGTGTTGTGCAGGTACACATTTTCCTGTCTTTAGTTACATCTATGGTTCCTTCTATGGCTTCTTCATATGATTGTGGTACTCACAATGTCAGCTACCTTTTGCTGCTGCCCAACTCAATTCCCTTGATTTAGCAAAATTGACTCTTGCTTAAGACCATGCACATTTCTTTTTTTGCTCTGCGGGGTGACAGCTCTTTTCAGCCTAAAAGAAAAAATCCAGTTAAAAATGAGAGGAATGTAAGCTAAAAGTTTGACCCATGAGGATACACAGCCAGATATCTGTGTACGTCAGGAGTTCATATAAGCAGAGACAGCACAAACAGAAAAAAACTGCATTGTAACTGGAAATTTCTGAGTGAAAAAGTGTGAGGGAATTGTCGGCTGCTTTAATTCATCAGACTTGATAGCAATTCTTGTAACACTGTAAATGGAAGAGTATTTAAGATTACAAATAAATTGCTTTTTATCTCTTCAGGCAGTTTATATAGAAGACTGGTTAAACATATATGTGCACAAAAGCTCCAAGATGAAGGTTAACTCTGGAACTAGAAGACCAGGGAAGCACAGTGCAAAGACACCTGCACCATGTACACCCCAGCCTGGACACCGTGCTGCTGGAACTGCACAGGCCACATTTGCTGTGTGGACCTGGCAAGGCTGTGTCCAGGCCCTGAGTGGTGTCCTGTCCCACCACAGAACCTGAGCATCTTCAGGACACCTCTTTCTTCTGAGTTCTGCCAGTCTAATCAGACAAGACAGGTGAAATAACCACAGCAGTGCTCCCTAACATTCATGCCAAATGAGTACTATCACTATATTCTACACCAGCTGAAACTGGAAGAACCTCCCTTTTCCCACCCACTTTCCAAAGAGATCATCTCAGTTCAACATCTCTGGTGGTGAGAATATAGTCCTGGACTGTGAAACAAAAGCTCAATAGTAGAAGCCTAAGGGTCATCCCTGCCTCAGGGTTGTTCAGACCTGGCAATAAACCCTTAGAGGTCCCTTTGCGAATTTCCCTCCCTGCCACTTTGGCCTCTTTCATTTTTTTCCCCAGCTGCTCTTCTCAGGGCTACATTTCAGTTTTCTGTTCAGTGCAGACATCTGGTGGTCGAGCTGGGGATGGCCGCTGCACAAGGGAAGCCAAACGAGGGATGCAGTCTTTTTTTCCTACACTTTGGCCTAGTGGTAGAAAAACCAAATTCTGCTCTGCAGCAAGGGTCGATTTTCACTTTTGTTCCCTCTCTGCCTTGCTGCTCATTTTCTCCCCTCATCAAGCCTCAGGAAACTGCTGCTCCTGGGTGTTTTAGAAGAAAGGCCAGACTGTGCACCCAACAGACTGCAAATTACTTCTGTAAATGTGAGTGTGCTCAGAACCAAAGAGGACACTCTTTCAGTAGAGGAAGCAACACACCCCCAAGCAGTGTCTGGTACATAGATGCTCCATGTTGCAAAGAATTACTTCAGCCAGTTCTACCAGGTGCAGGTAATTGCACTTTATTCTTCCTGTGATGGCCAGGAGCCATTGGCAGCAGGTAGCATTTCCAGACAGTGTGTGAGACCTTCCTGGCCCACCTTTATCTGCCTGCAGTCCCCTGCCTCCTCTTCTCCTATACATTTTGTGTATTCCAGTACAGGCTTCACTTCTTTTTAAACAAGAAACGAGGGACAGATTATTTTCCCTTCCTGCAGTGCTACTGTGTCTATCACATCCTTGGTGGCTCTTGGCTCCAGGCACACTAAGGCACATCCAGCAAATGACCCAACAAGGAGGAAGAATGGCTCTGCTCTACAGGCAAAATGTGGACATACACTTCGTCTGTTAAAAGGGAGGCAGTCAGGGGTAATGCAGATAAGAAAACCCAGAGAGAATTATAACATCCTAGAAAAACTCTCCAATGGTAAGAAGTTCTTGAGTCCTCCAAGAAAAACCCATTAAATCACCAATCAAGATGTCAATTGCTGAATGCTTCTGTAGGAGGGCTACTCCCAGGCTTTTTCTGTGACACTTGTATGACCAACCTCCTTAAGAAATATTTTTAGAGCTATTTTATTAGAGCACAACTGCCTTAGCACCGTAGCAAAAAATCAGGATGAATCACATTGGAAGGGGGTATCATTGCCTCATATCTTAGAGGAGTCTGAGGACCTCATGGAAAACACCATATAAAATGTCCTGCATTTTATGAAACCATTTCATATACATGGCTGTATATGAAACCATTTCAGCAAAATTACCCTCTTCCCTGCTAAAGAAATCATTAGTTTCAGTTCCAACATGTGTAATCAAGCAATCAAATCTCTTATGGGGATTCTCAAGAGAGGCAAGCTGAAATGCATGTTCATGATGTTGAGAGCTATTAATTTACTTTGCTTCTTATAACACTGACAGAAGGGGATATCTGGAAAACTCTCCTCATCTTTAGAAAGAGCACAACAGTGCCAGTATCATGCAGATATATCTGAGGTGAGGTGAGATGCCTCCCCCAGCTGAGGATAAATTGGCTTTCCAAGTCAGCTCGCTCCACCATCCCCCTGTCATAGTGGAAAAAATCAGTCATAGTGCAGCTGTGCAGTGAAACCCACAAGCAGTGGGCAAATAGTAAATTGGCAATGGCAGAACTGGCTTAGAACCGACAGCAAACTTTTATGTCACTTGTATGTACGCGTAAGTAAACACATTGTAGTCTGAAAAAAATACAGAAGTAGATTTTTAACAAAGTTCACATGAAATTTGGTAAAAAGTTTTCTTTTCTTGGTTTTACTTTGTTTGATGGCAACAATCAGTTTGGCAAATGCAGAATAATTGAATGGTGCCCTTAGCTTCACCCTATTTGAAAAGCAGCACAGATGTCTGATAGACACATTTTGCAAACATCTCTACATTCTGCACTTGGCCCAGATCTGTGCTCTGAAATGGGTCTGACTGGTTGTAAAACCACTTTTTTTTTTTTGCCCCTCTCCTTCTATACAGCATCAGTGCTAAAATGCCTGAATATATGAACATACACACACAAATATATATATGTATATGTAAAAGAAGAGGGGAGGGACTGGATTCTGAATTAACAACTAATTTTTAAAAATTTTTTTTATATATCAACTCCAATCTTTTCCTAGATGCAACTCCTCTTTCTCATCAGACTTACTGTGTCATCATCACAACATTATCATCCCGTGAAACTGAACTTTAAATCCAAACTGATTTCAGTGTTACCTAGATTACCTGCCACAGTAAACAAAATCCTGAGAAATGGTCCTTGACTGATCAAGCCAAGACACAAGGAATAGCAAAAGTGAGTGTACAGCATGTATAGAATACTCCCCAAAATAATGAGTCCCATAGGAACAAAATAGAAAAATACACTTTTAACTTAAATATGAACTTTGTGACAATGCCGTTTCTAACTGCTCAACAGAGAGCAATTAACCCACTTCTGAAGCAACAGCAGTGTTACAGTTTGTAACCCTGTCAAGATTTGGTCAAATTTCAGCTATTTATTATATACATACTGAATAAACTAAGCATGCACCACCACCATCCTCAGCACAAAAATGGACTGACTCATACCAAGTACTGCTCCTACTGAAAACAAGACACGTTTATATGCTAAGGAAATCTCCCCCTTTGGAATTAAAGACTAAGATCTCATTTTCTCCTAACGGATTTTGACAGATGCAGGGTGAGAAACACGAACTCACTTCCCAGTCCAAGTTTTCACACACCTGACTAGCACTTTTTTGGCTGAGAATATAAGGTTTTCTGTAGGGAAAAAAATGATGACACTCATGATGACAGTTTCCTGGCTTTGTGTTGATTAGTCATATAACTTCCTGGAGGGAAGGTCCCCACCCCTGGAGATTCTCTTTCTCCAGGGCACTTAGGCATGGCTTTAAGTAAGCCATTGTACCACTCTATCTTTCTGTCTGGCCAAGGGTGACAGGCAATATGGTGTACCCAGTCTATTTATTCCATGATCTGCAGCCCATTCCTGGATGGCTTTGTTTTTGAAAGAGCTTTCATTATCTGACTCTAGCTCAAGTGGCACTCTATGGTGACATATATGCTTGTTTGTTCCTCCAAGGATGCTACTCCTGTTTGCTTTCCCAAATCTCTGTGTTAAGGTCAGGCCAGGTGGTCAGTCTGCTCATCATGTTCCTCCTTCTGAATTGCCTTTAGTACAGCTAAAATAATGTCAGGAAATGAGATATTCGAAAGATGATCACAAGAAGAGCAGTAAAATCTATTTCTCTTTGTTGCTATTTTCTGGTTTTAGTTCAGTGAATGCAATGATGCAATAGTACAAATGGGAATGGGGGAAAATAATGTTTTCACAATATCCACCAGTAATTTGTAGCGTTTGCAGCTCTGCCAGCCTTTGCTTTGGCTGTGCAGTGCAAGAGGGGAAAAGAGTTACGTATCACTTTGCTTTAGTAAATGCTGAAGAACTGCTCTATGTGAAACACAGATCCTCCAGTGTATCTGGAAGGGTCTTCAAGTTATTCCACAGAGATACCATGCAGGTAGAACACAGAGAGAGAGTAGAAACATAGAAATATGTAGGGTCAAGGACTGCTCCATAGTCTATCTGCTAAAGGTAGGATCAACCCTATTTTTACCTTTTCCAGGAAGCGCAGCAAAGAGGAAGATTTCTTCACCTGAGATGAGATAAATCAAGTTCTGGAGGCACCTCGTTCTCTCCAGTGTCTACATGTGCAACATCCTGGCTTGTAAGTGTGACATCAGGTGAATCTCTCAGTATACAAAGCTCTTTTGCCTGAAGAGCCAAATACAAATGTAATTTGATACAAAAGACGAATCTCAAGAATGAGCAGATAATCCCAACTCTAGCTGTGTTCTCTATCTCTGTTCACTGTTTCTTCAAAACTTAGAGTGTTTCCAAGACAAGTAATTTCCTCAGCTTCAGACAACTATTTTGTTTTCAGATGTTTGTAGCTGGAAAAACCAGAGCTAGCCTGCTGACATGAGCTCACTTACATTATATGATTTATTCTATAACCATGTAAATGCCACATTGTAAATTAGATTACTTCTCTGCTTACAGGAGGTTGTGGAAGCAATGTGATACCGAACTGATATATGAATGGACTGACAAAAGCAGCAGGAACATCGTGAGAGACAGCAATTACAACTAACATTTTTGCATTTGACCAATGATGGGGCAGGGGGAAGGGGAGAGAGGGAGAATGAATTTATCTAAAAATATTTTTGTATACTCATTGGGTTAATTTCCCAAGAGTATGTATGTGTGTGATGGCAGGCTTGTTCCTTTTTTCTCCACAGAAAGTTAAAGTTCTTTAGGGGTTCTTTAGGGGTTTCCACCTCTCCTTCTGCAGTTAGAGGAAATAAAGGAATTAAAAGAGAAAATTTATATTGAATCATATGCTCCATATGGTCAATCCCAAGTGAGACATTTCAAGTGAGTTCAATCTCTACTCAGTAGATTGTAAAATTACAGGGAGAAATCTCTGACCATGCTCTTGATGCTTTTGTTTTTTTTTTCATTTTGCATTGTACTTTGTCTCCAACTCAGAATATCTGAACACTTTTCAGTAGGGCATTAAGCAAGATAACATCTGTCATGTGCTGAGGTAATTTTCCCTGGGACAATCATTACATGATGGCCAAGTTGTTCCAGCTCTCACCCTGTCCATACACAGCTGGAGACTTCTCTATCCCATGGAAGAAACCCAGAAACTCCTTCTGTGGTGTGCCAGTCCCCTGCCCATTCAGTGAAATCAGCTGCAACATGGGCTAAGTTAAAACATGTTGGTAGAAGCTGAAGTGTATGCAAATAAAGCAGTTGCTGGCTGCTGGGTATGGTTACAGTCTAAACACATTTCTTCTTGTGGACCTTCATTCTTATTTCCTCATGTCCTCCCAGATTTGTTTCATTTATATCACAAGAGGGCACTCTGCGTCAGACTACGGTTTGCCATCCACATCTTGAAAACAGGAAAGTCCTTGGACTGAAACGGGCTTACAGGGAGAGGGGCACTGAAGAAAGAGCCACAAGGCAACAACCAGTTGCACCTGCAATGTCAGTGGGATGAACATCCCTCTCCTTGGGTAAGAGGGATGAACATTCACTCTCCTATTTCGTCAGAAGGAAGAAGACTCCTGCAATTTTTAAAACTGAATTCAACAGCAGCAGACTAAAAATAAGGCATGTAAACAAAACAACTGTATAACCCTTCACTGAAAACTCAGTTACTCTGGAGCTAGTTGAAATGCAACTCTTCCTTTCTTTCCTTTGCTGTTAACTACTCAGACCTCCAAGCAAACCAACAGCCAGAGCAATTTTAAAACGATTTTGACAGGTTATGGAAACAGCACCATTTTGGCTGTCAACTGCTTGGCTTTCTCCACTGCCAACAAGGTTCCACGCTCCCAGTGAGAATCGTGCCTGAAATATTCTGTGTGCTGCCAGTAGGTGCCTGTAATTGTCCATGACCAGACTTTGCCCTCTAGGCCCCTTTTGCCTCTTCAAGACATACAGAGGGTTTCTCCCTGTAGCTCCTCTGAAGGGAACTGGGTCCCCTGTAGCTCCTGGGCCAAGCCTGCCAGTCACAAGTGAAGAGTATCTGACACCGCAGGACACCTGAACTCCTGCTCTGCTGTAGGAAACACAAGTGCACCCCTGGGGTACCGACTTCAGACATCACTAAAGCAGTTGTTTAAAACAAACCAAGCCCCTGATATATTAATTTCATTACTATATGCACAAATAATTACTGAAAACCAGCTAAATATACAACTGATACTCTTCACAAGACATTATGTAACTATTATTTTGCAAGGCAGTTAATAAAAAGGAAAAAGTTTTATTCTTTGTGGAGAAAAGCAGCACTTAAATAATCCAATTAAATATGCTTTTGTTATATAAATGGAAATTTGTATAGACAGGAATAAATATGGACCGAAATAAATGAACACTTTGCCTCTAAAGGTGGTGATTGTTTCTTAAGTATAACAAGTACCTAACAGCATATCAACAAAAAGTGTATTGTGTCCTAAATCTCTGTATTATGAAAGCAACCTCCTGTGATGAATCTGGATTTGATTTTCTATGAATTGTAAAGAAAATTTTGCCTGTTAGAAAACTTAACAGTGATGCTCTGTTCTCATGTACTTACCTTTCTTTTTTCTTGAAACTGTCTGATAATAACATACCCTGTGTATATTGCACCAGAATATATTTTCACTAATATTTTGTGTAAATAGCTCCATATGTATTGCAGTTTTAAGCTTTTACCGTAGACCTGTTGAAATAGAGATTCACAGATCGGGTCTCCTTAATGCTCAACCCTCAGAAGTCAAGTTGATCTTCAAATGAGATCTGCAACATCTCTGTGATGTTGCTTGAGAATATGTAACATTGTAAAGCACTTCTTTTTTGGTGGGGAAAACTGCCTGTGACTACTAGTTCTGCTGGTTATCAAATTGGCTCACACAGGGATCAAGAAACACCACCTGCTACTTCCTCTAGGTCTGATTTTGAACTGCCAAACAGAAGTAAGTACCAAAAAAGTAACATGCTTGCTCAAACAGATATTAAGGAAAATCAGCAGTGTTCTCCACTGTTAGCATCAGAATAGATTGTTACCCTCTCAGCAGCAGTAGGAAGAAACATCACATTGTATGCAGCCCAAAAAAATACCCTTTACTTGTTTTATCTCATGTTTCACATGCTGTTTCTCTAAACTATCACCTAACCACATGGTTAAGTATATTTCTTACTAATTGCTCTGATTTTATATAAACTTCTGATGTCATACTATTAGGTTACTCTTGTTGACATTTGACATTATTTCCTTTTAATAGCAGATATAGCACACCTCTGGCTTCCTTTACTAGAGAGTCACTATGGTATTTCTAAGAATCAATGGAGCTTTTTTGGCAGCAAACCTGAAGTTCAACATGTGCATGTCAAACTAACTGTTGTAAGCCAAACTTCTATTGCTTGCACTTCTTCCTATTCAATACTGCTGGTCACAACTATGTGATATGCCTCAGGAAAGGGATGCCAATTAATTTCCTATCAGATTCTCTTTTCTATTACTCCAAAGATTCTCTTCTAATGTCTTTTATGGAAAAGCAGAACTGCAACTCTCTGAACTATCCAGAGAAGAAGAGGTACAGGGAAAGTATAACTACTCCTGAAATAACTGACTTTCTCCCAGCCCTAACTATTCCTGATTTTCTACCAACCTCTAGTGGAAACAGTCCTCCTATATATATTAAAATGAGCAAGAAGCATAGTTTTTCCCATAGTTATTCTGTCTTGTTTTCATATCTCTAATTTTCAGCAGCTTGTCAGAATTAGAAATGTGGAAGATGGCTTAGTCCTGAAAGACACAGCAAAGAAAACATGTTTCTCTATTACTGAAGAAATAGTAAACCTTCTATCACAGTTGTATACATAAATAGAAATAAAAAAACTCTGGTACAGGAATGTTGGCCGTCCCAAAGTGTCAATACCTTTATGGTTAAACAGAAAATAAAGTATCATGGTGGTAGCTTTAATGCCTCCCACAGTAGCTTCAAAACATACTTCTGTCATTAAAGGCAGCATTATCAATAGATGGATCATCATAAAAATGGGGTTGATCTGTTTGACTGACATGATGAGCTGCTTTGAACTTCTTTGCCCTCATCATTCACACTGTTCTGAATCACTAGCCTTGAACCTTCAAACACAGCTCTTTGTGATGGTCTTCTATATACAACATTCTCCCAAGAAAAACACATTTAAAAAGCAGTGAGGCATGCTACATGTCAATGATACTGAGTTATCAGACAATAAGGACTGCTTAATGGCTTGCTGGTTCTTTCTAAGGAAAATTATTTAATCTTTTGACCACTTGACCAAACTTTGGGGCCTGCAGAGGATCCTGCTGTAGCACCAGGACAGGTATTTTTTTTTTGTTTATCGCTCTCTGGGATGTACTGGCTGCAGATGCTGCTTTCCTCTGCAGCTAGAAGTCCACCTAAGGACCACTTCCCATTTCAACTTCTGAACTTCACAAGGCAGGCGAGGAAAACACTATCAGAAAGCAGAAAATCCTGCCCCAGAGCATCATTGGCACTCAGACTGCTTTGGCTACATAAATAACTGATGAAAAACAGCTGCTTCACTCACATTATCTTTTACATTTTTCTTCCTGAAAAGCAATCTCCACGAAAGAAGGACAGTGTCCTTGGCTTATAATGAGACATCCTTTTGGGTCACACTATAGCTAAAACTTTCTAATAAAGGAGAAAGAAAAAACATATTCCACAAGAGCTTAATGCAGCATAATGACAAAGTGCCAGTTGGTATCACCCTTTCTTGTGCTAAACTCTCACTTCTAAGCTCACTGATCAATTTTCAAGTGTGAAGTGTCAGCTTAGCACATGACTAACCACAGTAAAGTTGTAAACAGTCTAGTTTCTGTGAATATTCTTGCCAGCCATGTTTTCAAGATAAAAAACAACTGATGACACAGGACCCCATGAGCATAAAGCACAGGATACAGCTGCTTGTTAGAAGCAGCCTGTCTGGATCTGATTGACAGCAGCAGAACAGATGCAGTTGTGAGGGAATGCATCTCTAAGGGATTAACCTTCCCCTTTATGTGGGAAAAATCTGCTCAGCATGACCAAGATGAGACAGAGGAGCTGAAAGAAAAAGCAGACATTGATGCACTACAAAAGGACTGTTCTTTTCCAGAGAAACACTGCAAGAAGCCCGCAAGGGAGCCTGCTACACGCAACTAGTACAAGGAAAGCCTCCCAGAATGACAGGGAATATTCCCCAGAATAACAGAAGTCTTGTAAAGTGAATGACATTTTGTCTATTAGCCAAAAAAAGGGGTTTTTTTTAGTGCTCGATCAAGCGCCAGTTTCAGCTCTGTCAGGAAGAGTCTGGAAGGTTCACAAAAAACACCAACCCAAACACAAATACCCTAGTTGAGGCATAGGTTCTTGCTTGCTCTTTCAGAGATGACAGTTGTTAATAGGCTTTTGCCTATTTTGCACATTTTTGCATGCAACTGACTATTCTTTTCATGATAATGCCATGAAAATTTTTCCAAATAGGAGAAAAGGGTAATAGCTGGATGATAATGACAGGTACTATTCTTGTGGGCTTTGCCAGACATCTAGACACTTTTGAACACATTGGTTCACATGGGTACATAAGAGAGAGTTTTTGTCTCTGCACCGCAAAAAGAAAGTGCACCACAAAGAAATAAGTAATGTTGGAGCCATTTATACAGGAGACATTGGTGTTGCTTCAGTCCCCATGAAGCTCTGAGCATCTGTCAGAACTGAGCTGGGACTTTCAGTCATGTCTGAACACTCAACTTGTAGAATTAATGAGTTCTTGTAACTCCTCATTTCAGAGAGTTCGTGTTGTTTCCTTTAGGACCTGGTTAACCACAGAAGAATCAGTAATTTTCTCTCTTATTTGCTATAGACAGATGTGAATGGCTGTTTCCAAGCCAGCAGTTCAACAGTCTGACAGTAGCTCAGGATGTTCAAAATTTAAACTCAGCACAGTGGCTGCACCCAGCGATGTAGCAGAGGCCATAGAGTGATTCTAACATCAAACACAGAGTTCAGTAATGGCTACAGGGCAGCCCCTGGCTTGCCTGAGGCTAGGGAATTTGCATTCCCCTTTCAAGCACCAGTCACAGGCTCCCACACCTGCTGCTGATCTTCTATGCCATGGCAGCAGCCACCTCTCCATATCTTGAGCTCTCTCTATACCAAAGCTCCTCTTTGTGCTCCCTTTTCTGGCCCACAAAATACACAGAGCCCCCTCTCTGGGCAGAGGCTGAGTAATGCTATTTCTCCTTTTATATTCAGAGGCTTCAATCCAACTGCATAAATAACAAATCCATTTCTAAACCAGGCTAGCAGTCAAACTGTGTTACAGGGGAGAAGGGAAGAAGAAAAGTTCTTTATACAGGTAAGCTAACACTTTGTTCAATCCTACGGTTTTGGCTAGAACTCAAAATGTAAAAAAAAGCAGGTTAATGAGGATAGAAGATGTTTCATCATGGAAGCTCACTTCTTTACCTTATTATCATATCATCCTACTTTCAGAAGATATGGAAGAGGAATACAGAGTTTTCCCCACCTTTGTACATAAACTAAGCCTTACCTATAAGCCTTAACAAGAGGGGAAGGATGTAGAGGGGAAGATGGGAAAGACCTCACCTGATGAAAGCTGGGAGGCCAGCCTGTGAACTGCAGAAAGCAGTCTGCTCCTTTCAAAGAGTCAGCCTCTTCTTCCTTCTTCATCTTAACTCCATGAATGAGAGAGGAGGAAAGGAATCCTTCTCCACTGGCAAGGCTCAAGGCCCTTATGGAATATGTAACTTCCAGCACCTTGTACCAGCAAACAGTATCCCCATTGATGAACGCTGCTTCAGCAGTTCTTGAAGAACTCAAAATTAAAATACTTGCCTGAAAACTCATGGGCAGAACATAAAAGGCAGCTTATCTGAAAACTCTAGAGATGCAGTGCAACAAATATATATATTTATTCTTATTTATTTTCTTTTTTTTTAGATAACAGCAGCAGAATAATTGGAAATACCTATTTTTTTTTTTTCTCCCAAGTATGTACTTTTGCTTATTGATTTGGCATCCAGGGTGATCAACAGCTACATGTTTGGGTTTTTTTCCCCATCAGCTCCTCCTCAGATAGATAGAGTGACCAAGCATTCAGAGCTACTAAAAACTTATTAGGTGTGTAACACAGTGGACTACTTCACAGTCATAAACATAATCCCTAAAGCAAACACACAGGAATACTGTTTTGTTCATAGCTGTATTTGAGAAAAAGCCTCTTTTTTTCTTTTTGGCATCTTGCTGTTTCAGTCAAAGTGGATTGTGTTCTCCATTGTAAGCCTTTCAAAAAAGAGCAGTTATAAAAATTAATTAATGAAAACATACTTTCATATTTCAATGCAGTTTGTACACCAGTTTCTCAAAGACTATTCTAGAAAAGTCAGCTTGTTCAACCTAATACAAGGAGAAGGTCAAGAATGGAAAATTACAGTAACAAAACCATTCAGTAAAAATATGAATGTCTGTAATATGTAGTGGTTAGTTGTAAGGAAGGGAACAAAAGAAAAAACCTCCCTAGAAGTTGTAGAGCTACATAGGTCCTATACTTTTATAGCAGGTGTATTTTCTACCACAGCCTTGATTTTTATTACTATATATTTTTTAAATAACTTACAATAATAATGAGTTTGCCTACCAGCAGCCAACTCAAAAACATATTGGAAAAAGAGAAAAACCACAGTCCCTATTATAGTGGTGGAGAGAAACTCTCCTCAGCAGCCAATTTGTTGCGTCCAGTCCTTTCCCTTCTCAGCAATCCAAATCAGGCAAATTCTGGGCTATATTCAGCTTCTTAGGAATGAGAGCTCTTCAATGCAGGCCTGGGTTTCACTGAAAGGAATGGTGAATATTTCCCCTTTGTAATCTGCTGCAAGCTCTGCAGAGTCCTCATAGCAGCAAGCTGCAGCAAAAAGGAAAGGAAAGAATATTCCATCCAGGTGTGAAATGATTCATAGGCAGCATCTGAGATCTTCAAAGGATTCTGTCAGCACTGTTCTCAATCAATACTTAAGCCTGAATCACAGCTGAGTGGACTGTGATTTTATCTCATCTGTCAGATGTGAGAAGCTGCCTGTTTGTTCTTGAGTTAACTTCTTTCATCTTTGCTGACACAATATCGCAACTGACTGCACATTGTTCATCACTTTGAATGCCACTCGGTGTACAGAAGAATAAACCAAGCCGTGCCCCTCGGTAATCCACATAATGCAGCAACACCAGACATTTTGTGCACTAGACTCTGCCCAGAAGCGCTGACCTGAAAGGAAGAGGGAAATGTAAATAGGTAAAGACAACCATCAGAATGATGTAAATCTTCTCAGACAGCTTCGGAGTGCCTACGAAAATGATCCTGAGATTTGTGTTACCACAGGTTTTCATCTTGCCACCCTTTGTAATGTGGAGTTGTCTGCGCCCTGATGTAACTTTCTCTGTCTCCTCCTCAAAATAAGTCAATCAAATCAATCAAATATAATTGTTACATCCCCTCGTGATATTCCAGGAAAAAACAACGTGGCCTAAGGAGAACGCTTAGGATTGTGGTGTTCGGTGTCTCTTTGCAGTGCTGCAGAGTGGATTGTAAGAGTTGGGATGTTATATCCGTGAGTACCTCTATGTGTTAACACACCAGCTGCCTGCAATGGTGACAAGGACACCTGACTAATGGCCAGTTCCTTCGGATATTAGCCGTTTTAAGAGTAAAGTGGAGGTATAGCTTAGGGGTGAAAACACAGGCTGTTCTTACATCTGCTTAATTCTGTATCTATTTATGCACCTGATTAGTTTTCTCTGCTGCCATGAATTCAACTTAAAGAAAAAATAAAAAATTAAAATTCAAATGGCAAAGCATGGTCTAAAACAATATCATAATGGTTCATGTATCCTTCCATAGCTAGTAAAAATGAAAGACTTGATGAGGTTATATTCAACCATCAGTAGAGGAAAAACCAAAAATATGATTTTGCTGAAATTTGTTTTTTCCAGTCTGGACCCTAAATTGTTAACTAGTTTCATGAATGCATTTGGCCCAGAGTGATCTTTGTGCAAACCTCAGCCCTGTTTGAAAGGCTGGTGCATAAAGGGACACAGTTGCTGCGAAAACATCTGCTTGGAAACCGGAGTTCTTTGTATTATAGTTGTAAGGGGGCAGAGATTGCTTGGAGTTTAGAAAATACTTTTTTCCAACACTGAGTAACACGGGAAAGCAAGATACAAAATTACTTATTCTAATTCCCATTTTCTGAGGGAAAAAAGGACTGAGAGGGTTTAAGATAAAGACTGATTGTTCTGTATTTTTCCAAGAGTCCCAGATTGGAGGGGGGATTTACAATGATACTGTGCTCCATCTGTTGAAACATGTAGTGTGCCATTTGGTTTTAACTGTTTGATGCTTGCTCTGTATCCCATTCTGTTTGTTTATTGATCCGGGTAACCTCTGACACAAACCTTAGTGTCTTCCATCTGTCCTTTTCAATGTGATTCTCGGGACTTTCGCTTTCATAGGAAGCCAAGTAAAGTGCTGCAATCAGAAGCAAACACATTATGTTAGGCCTTACCGGCGTTTTAAAATTTGCTCTCCCTGAAAAGTGGACTGAGTTAAATGAAGCGGGCATGTATTATCCATCCCTCAGATTAGGGCTCTAGAATCCCATTAGGAAGTATAGCATTGCCTATAATTGCGTCCAGACGACACTAACAAACTGTGCATGAGAACAAAGAGTACCCTGAGGGGGCAAAAAACCCCAACTAGTGGAAACTCAAACGTCTGAGTAGAAGAAAGCACTCAAAAGGAAAAAAAAATTGAGCCCAGGGACATGTTGCTTTGTAAGTAACCAGTGAAGTCCCCGTTTCCTTTCTCAAGCAGCACCCTTTAGTGCAAAGTATGCTGAAAGTCCACGTAAATACATTTCATATGACATTTAGAGGGACCACATCAATTTTTTTTCATTCCATTTCAGAGAAAAGGTCTTGATTGTCACACCACATGCATATAAAAGAAAAATCTTATCTTCTCTGCCATTTGTAAGGGAGAAGGGTTTTTTATTTGCCAGACAGAAATGTCTCAGGACAAAGACTTTACTGTGAGGAAGCCACAACTTAACACGGAAAGAGATTAAGCAGTAGCCAGTGACATCAGACCTGTAGGAAGTCGAGAGCTCCTTACCATCATCACTGAAGACTGGGACAGTAAGCAAGTACTGCAGAATCTTCCAATCCCTTTCAAAAGGACACTCCACTTGCTTCCATGTCATAAATTCACTGACTTGTTTTGCCAATTCCCAAAATTTCTGTCAGAATAGAAAACAGAAGAGGTGCCATATGTTGAACTGCACTACTTTGAACATTTTTTCAAAAAGAGAGAGATCTTGGTTTTGAGTCCAAGCCTTGGACTGTTCCCAGCTTTTAAGATACGATTGAAAATGATCTAACTCAATAACTCAGCTTCTAACTTTTGTGTTCCTGGTTCAAACTGCTCTAACTTCCCACTCCTTCACCTTGGTAAAATTGCTGTTATTTATGAATACAAATACAGTAGATCATGACCTGGACTTAGTTTCTTTTCAAGGAGCTGTTAACAATTCTTATGCCAATCTTTAACTTCAATGATACTCGTACTTTATGTTTTGCAATGAAATACTTAGTGATTTTCACATCAGAAGTCTCTAGATGCTTAATACTGACATTTCAAAATCCAGATGTTTTTTGTTAGTTAGTTAATCTGAAATACTTTATTTTCTTGCTGAAAATTTATGCCAAAAATATACCCTCTGCATGTAGTGTGTTGATGTCATTCATTGATAAACTCTTTCAATTAAAGTTTAACATGCCTCAAGTGCACATGGATTCCTTGAGCAAAAGGACATTCCAGATTATTGCATAGCCTAGCTTTAGAATCAGGATAATTCAGGTCAATGACTACAAGTGAAATGCACTGTAATTTTGTATGAATGACCCAGGCTTCTTAAAAAACTGAAAGTACCAGAAAACAAAGCACTGGGTAATCCACATTGTCGGGTAACAAGCATGAAATCAGAGGCAGAATTACTGGAAGGGACGAGACTGCTGCTCTATCACATGTTTCTTCAGGGACTATCTGTGACTTGCATGCATGAAAATACTGCCTACATGCCCTGTCAAAGATGGAACTCACCTATTACATGAGTGTTTAAAAAAATAAGCTCTAAAATACTAATTTGAATGATTTTGTCATTAAGCATAATAAACTTGTGAATTAAAACACTGAGATGAATTTGAGCACTGTGAAAAAGTTCTCTTTTCCCCACTAAAAATTTATGAATATTGTAAGTTTCTACAGACAATCTTCAATAAAACCGCTTTTTCCTGACTACCTCCCAGCTCCTCTGAGAAGTAACAGAAATACTCAAATTCCAGTCTAATTTTGCTCTTCCCAGAATCCAGCGGAAGTTGGACCATGGTATGATTCAGTTTTCTGAAAGGGTCTGGCCCTGTATCAATACCCCACCCAGTGCTCTACTTACTTCAAAATTGACATGACCATTTGGAAGACGATTGGCACAACCCTCATTGAGGAAGTAAATATCTTTGATCAAGAGGCTGAAGAAAGGTATCACGATCTAAGGAAAGAACAACAGTATTCTCAGTCTGGTCCTGAATCAAGACATAATGCTCTACAGAGAAAAATTAAAGGAAGCCAGGTGGTACAAAAGATAAGCAAAATACCAAAGGACTAAGATCTCTGTGATATATCTCTCTTTCACCACACAAAAATTTTGCATTCACTACATTTTAAAATACATGATGTCTCTCCACAAAGTAAGTCCTCCCTTGAATGGCAAACTAATCCCTATAGTTTTATTTTCATCTTTGTGCCAAATTGCTTCCATTAACTTGAACTCCTTTTGGCAACATAGCTCCCTCAAGATCACAACCCAAGTATCCATTAGCACTTCACTGCTTGTCAGCTGTGGCTGTGAGATGTGTTTAGAACAACAATATGCCTAACATTTTGTTTCTATGTCATGACCCTCTTGTTTTCATTTTTTCATTCTTCCTTGCACATTCCAGAAGACAAATGCTCAGAGGTGCCTACTTCTCACGTGTAATCCCTGCAGGGTATCTCACAGTGTAGCTTTCCCTCTTGACAGGACGTGCCTGGTAAACGAGGGGAGATGCATTAAAGCACAGCAGGGAAAATTTGGGGGCTAGCAGCACAAATGGTTTTCAAACCACAACTCCCTGAGCTCATGCAAGAAATTGAACTTTGGTACTCGTTGGCTTAAAATGAAGCATTTCCTGCCAGATGAACAAATCAAAGTGTTTTTCTTTGGAGAACGCTGGAACATTCTCACATTCTTAAAATGGTTCTATTTTAATTTTCATCCTAGTAAAATTTTCACAGCTACACATCCTTCTTACAACTGAGGATAAAACAAATACCCCTTATCACTGTTTCCATGGAAGACTTCACTGCAGTTTTTCAATAGTTGTAAGTTCTTTCTTTGAAGCCTTAAAACTCACTTTTCTCTGAAAAGAAGTAAGCATCTTAAATTTCTGGTACTTTGAATGATATTTGAACAGATCCTTAGGACTCAGAAAAAAATTCCCTGTATAACAACAGTATAGACCAGTTGACAGGACATGGATTTGTTTCATCTCCCTGGGAGTTCACTCTATGAGCAATAAGATCAGATTTATTAAACACAGCCCTAATATTATATGCAGTTGATGAGCAACTGCTTCTAAGTGGAGAGCAGCTAGGAAGCTATTTGGCTCCTTTCCACAAGAACTACAACTGAGATTCTCCATTAATGTATCACAAAATAGAGTTTATTTTTCAAAAGCTAATTTATTTTAAGACTAAAGAAAAATACCACCTCTATTAATGCATAGTTCACAGTCACCCTTGAATCTGGAAGGTGGATTTTAACCCAGTGCATTGCACAAACACCTGATTAATGTCACCATTCCCACTAAAAAACTCCAGAGTATATTTAAAGCCCTCCTGAAGACTATAACACAGGAAGGGGATTCCACACCTCTGTCTAGATTTGAGTTTTAGGAAACCTTTTCTGAGCAAGTTTTAAAATTTTTCCAACCTAAGCCATAAATCACTTAAAATTTAGCACAAGTAGCAGCTATAAGAACAAATTACTAGCAACGTCATTTCAGTCCTTAGCCTTTCCATCTGTTTTACTCGTTTGTGAGATACAGTTCTCTGTCAGAAACAAATAAAAAAAGAGCTGAGGCAATATACTAACTTTATTTAAACAATCAAAGCAATCATTTAATGTCGGCAGCTTTGTCAGCACCAAAGTGGACTGGCAGCCCTGAGAGGCTTTTTTACAACCCCACCAGAGGCAGAGCTGCTTAGAGTCAGACTTCCAAGATAAAAGTTTACCATGCAAGGTAACAAGCACATTTCATTTTGCCTCCTGCCAAGTCATTTGTAAACGTACCTTCTCTCTGTTGCTATGAGCTGTCAGGGACCTTTGAGTGGCTCCACGCAGAGCAGTTCGGTAATTATAAAAATTGCTAGAAGGGTCCATCTGATGCTACAAGGCATGAAGGAATTTAAATGATGAGACAGTGGTATCACCACACACAATCCTTTTTCAACTGAGCAACTATTTTAAAAAGGAAAAGGTCTTCTGAACAACAACCCCAGTACAGCTTTTTAGAGGACTGTGGTGTCTCTTTATCTGTTCATTTGATCAGAAGAGAACCTTATTTTAAAAAATGTTCACTCAGCACAACAAGGGATCCAATACAAGACAGGGGCAGGAAAGAAAAGGCAGGCTCGATGGACCTTCTTTCTCTCTCTCTCAAAAAAGAAGGTAGCTCAACTTTAATTCAAAAGTCAAAATCATGAAACTAAGAAAACAATGGGTTCGCACTAATATTCTGCTCCTCCTAATATGCAGCTTTCTCAGAGCTGATCCATTTGCAATGCCAAAGTAAGACCAGACATGTAAAGCTGGTAGTGCTCCCACCTCACTGCTGCACTGTTCACCTTAATGGCTGGAATGACTGCATGGCTCACAAAGCATGACTTTAACCATCAAAGTCCAGCCTGCATAATCGGGTCAAAGGAAACAGGGCTGTAATCCTGAGCTGTGCAGCCACCCTTAACGCAAGGAAGGTTATTTTCCACTCAAGGGTGGGGGAAGGAAGCGTGAGGTGGCTGCAGTGATCCAGTTTTAATCTGTCACCAGAACACAAGTCAAATCTCCTGATGATATTAATAAATATTTCATTCTGGCTTCAAGTACAAAACATTACAGTACCTTACTAATAAATAACCTGAATTAACTGATTGTCATTTACAGCAGGATAATTAGGTGGCTGGCAAATAATCTCTTGGGTAATTCACAAACACATACAGTGCTGCACCTACATGATCTTTGACCGAGTTCTCTACCATCTGAAGGTTACTCTCAATCAATTAATTCAAGATAAATCCCTCTGAAAGTGCAAGGCAGCTGCCTTACAGCTCAACTTGATTTTCAAAGGCAGGACTGCATAAGGTCAGTCTACACAATCCCTCTCAAATATATCTCCCTTTAAAGGGCTTACCTACATTTTTTTCATAATTCTTAGGAGATGGGTTTGGAAATTAAAAAACCTAAACAAACAAACTTCAGTTTCTTTCTTCCAAATCAAAAGAGCAGAAATCAGCTGGACAATTCTTATTGCATCTTCTAGAACTTCCACTAACAGCACAAATATACAAAATTAAACACGTCATAATGAAGCCAAACTTGTATTTTAGAGCAGTTAAAAGTAGAAGGCTATTAATAGTCCCCTGTCCAAATATTAGCCAAACTTACCTCAAGAATATCAAATTTGGCTGTCTTCACTTTAGCCCAGGTTTTCTTTAATCGAGACACAGGACTCATGTTCATGCCAGCTTGATGTAAGAGAAAAAGGTTGTTGGAGTATTATAAGAAAAATCTTCAAAGTAGCTAGGACTAGTAAGTATTTCTAAAGCGAAGGACCTATTAACAATAACAAATATTTTTAACAGAGCTATTCAAGAAATTGAACTGTTTTCTTTAAATTCCAAAACAACCTTGGAAACAAAATTTACATCTCTTATAGAATGAAAGCTCTGAAAAAATGATATGATATTATTTAATACGGATTTGATAAAACATGAATATAGAGTAGGAAAGCTCAAATGAGTGTTCACAATACCATCTCATGCTTCACTGAAAATGACACATAACTGTGAAGTTTTCACATTTCAAATTAAAACAAATATTCCCAATATTTTCCTACCAGATGTAATGTTGGGGACATCGGCAATGTAAAGAGCTGAGAAATTTTTAAACCACTAGGATATTTATGGTACGATAGAAATTATGGAAAACATCAATTCTCCATATTACAGGAAAAGTTACCATTTCAATTTAGCACTGAAGTTGGTTTTAAAAAGAGGGGATTTAGATCTCTCAATAGTTGCAATGAAAACTTTGGTCTTGAGTAATTTATATACATAAATTGTATATACATATATATACACATATATACTACATGGTATTACAACAGTTTTGAACAATTCTCCACCACTTGCCCTCCCAACTTCACGCTGCTGACCAAGCCAAGCAGCAGACTTTTGTGTAAAGCACCGTGTTTCCTTTATCCAGATTCAAACAGGGACACAATATCTCAGTACACATACTTACAAATAATAGCCATTAAGGAGTTAAAGTTGCCAATGTTAAAACATTCCCGTGCCACATCGATGAAATATTCTATCACTCTTGCTCTGTGCTTCTTCTTCACATGCTGCAAGAGATGACATTACAGTGTTATGCTCAGCAGGAAACAGAGCACTCTGACACATCCCCAGAAGAAACAACTCCCCTGTTAAAAGTCTTTTCCACGTGTACCACAGCCTCACACTATTCTTTACATGTAGAGGAACCCACACTATTGTGCTCAAAAGGATTCTGGACAGCAAAGACAATCCAGATGCCAGGCAGGTAGAGAGCAAGGACAAGAGGCAAAGAGGCTCTGCCAAGAAGAAGGATATGCAGAACAGAAGAACAGAGATGAGGGTGCATTCACAGGGGGCTTTCACAGGAGAGAACTGCAGGCCAGATGCACTCCTGTACCAATAAGAGCTAACCCAGCAAAACATTGCCACTGTGCTGCAGGAATAAGGCTGAGACACCAGTACAATGATGAAAACACTGAACTTATTTCCTCTTCAGAGGAAGTCAGGAAGTGTGCTGACTTCCCCCAAATGTGAAAAAGTATAGAGCTAAGAGAACGAAAAGTTCAAAAGGTGTCAATCCTGAAAAGGCTTCACAGTTTCAGATAACTAGACTAAACAAAACCTTTCAGCACAAATCCTTACTCACCATACAGATTTCTGTTGCAACCAAGTAACTGAGCCTGTTAAACCATTCCACATAGGCTTCGAGATTCCGAGTCTTCTTTTGATCTCCATAGCAGGTCTACAGACAGAAGAAAAGTAGCAACTTTTACTATAATTTTTGTCTTTTCCCTGAGAGACCTTTTGGCTTTCTGCCTTGCCATTCTCAAACAAACAGGAATAACTCATTTATCCAAAGTGACAAAAAACTTAGAGGGAAAGCAGCAGTGACAGCATGTGAGCATGCACAACTTCTTTCTGAGCTGTTGGCCCAGTAAAGCACTCGAGCAGGCATGTGGAATCCATCACATGCTTTAAGTCCTACTGGGATGCTTCGAGGACTTAGGATAGACTTATGCAAAAAATAAAAGCTAAGTATCTGCTTAAAGCTTCCTTGAGTATGAACACTGTTTCAGTCCTTACTCCTGTCCCACACAGGAATATACAGAAACACAACATTATGCTCTGTGCAAGTGCAGAAGGAAAGCAGAGGCCAGGCCACTCCATGGGCACATTATGTTCAGCTGTTGATCACGAGCTGACATGCTGCATCCTAACTTTGGGAGATTATCTCTACCATTTTGATTGGATTTTCCCTTTCAAGACCAATGATATCCTGTAGCATCTCAAAATGATTACCACACCACAACTCAGGGTTGCCTAAAAAGGGGTAGACACCAGTTTTAGTGATCTCTATCTACAAAATCATTGTCAGACACCACCTGACTGAATACCAAATTGTAAACTTGTGTCATTCTATTCTGTTTGTCAGTTTTAAGGAGGACAGTTAATTCAAGTTTTAACGGACTGACTTTGGCACAGTTTACTTACAGAGCATAAGTCAACTTGAAAAACACAAAAGTCATCCTGCAAGGAGCACTCAAGGAGATGACAACTCTATCACAGCTACTTAAAACCACTGCATCTTTGCCCTTCATCTCACCTGGATCTAGAGCTCACTGCCCCCTTTTTGTGGTGTACGCCCTATCTGCAAACTGCCCCAGTTGCCAATTTGCTGCAAAGAGTTCAGTTTACTGAAAGGAAGAATGGATGTTGAAAATGAGTAATGCAAAAGCCAAAGTTAAACTCAGTCTCTTCCAGCTGTAGACCACATAGATGGCCTGGAGAAAACATTCACAGGATGAAGTTCTCCCATAGCTTAAGTCAGAAAAAACAGCAAATGTGTTTTTGTGGTTTTTTTTTCAAAAAGTCAATTTGTTGGTTGAGTTCTGGAGCCCCAGGAGTTGTCCTCCAGAAAGAAAAAACATTAACATAATGTTTAAGAGGAATACTAAAGCCTTTTCGTTATAAAGCTTGGTTCTACTGGTCCTCATTTATTGCTGGACCTCACTTCCAGCCCATGGTGCACCTAAGTGAGCTCCATGATGTTAAATGCCGCATTTCAGAGTTGCTCCAGGTCTGCTCCAATTACCTTGTCATTATTCAAAGGATCCTTTTGCACAAACGCCTGGATAAATTCTTCTGGTCCAATATAATTGAGCCTCTCCTAAATAAAGCAAAGAAGCAGCCAAGTCATATCCCACGTTAACCTGCACTTCAAATAGAGGGGAAGGATGAAATCATACTTGGAAGCATAACAACTCACAAGCTCTATGTGTGTCAGCTGCTGAGCTAACACGTAGGGATCATTGCAGACTGTGATTATGTCCCTCTGGATGGACTGGGGCTTGGTCTTTAGAACAGTGAGGCGATCTGTGGATGTGGCATCAATCTTTGCAAGCACTTCCTCGTACTGGCTGACGGCGGCAAGCTTCCGGATCAGGTTCTGGAGGAGCTGCTGTACGTTCTTCCGATACATCTGTTAGGACATTAAACAATCAGGAGACATTTTCACAATTGGACAAGATAATATTAAAGTCTGCATGACACCAAAACAGACGGACGCTGATGCCTGTATTTGCTGTCAAGATAAGCTCTACTACGTGATTTTGTAATAGTAGCATTTCATCAGACCAAAAGGAATCCAGGTGAGGAATTAAACAGTGATTGTCTCACGGATTCAATACTGAACCAGTTAGCTCAAGGAACAGCAGAAAAGATGTGCACAATCCACTTCCTGAAAAGTGTCACCAATGAGTGGGGGAAAATACAAGAAATGAACATGCTCCGTCTTCTCCTGCTTAAGACCACAGGAAAAAGTAAATGTGTGGCTATTCAGTGATTAATAAAGGGCCTGCTTCTCTCTGGAGCAAATCAAGACCAGTTTCACCAAAGTCAGAGTTAAAACTTGCAGTGAATCTGAGAAAAAGGAGAAGATAATAAAACCATCTCTTTGTTCTCTCACCTCTGCAGGCCTTTCCATGTAGCAGTTTAAGTTAACAGAAGTGACAAAGGAGGGGCAGGACTCAAGTCTTAAGCAGACAGATCTGTGTAACCAAGGTGGTTACTCTCCCAAATTCCACTTACCATCCTAAAGCCATTAAAGCAACACCCAAGTGGCTGCAAAAAGGATCATCCAAAATCTATTGGCAGCACACTGTGGTGTGACCAGTCCAAGGCAGCAATGTTTCCTTTATTCCGATGAACTTGCCATTTCCCTCCAAAGCTTTTTCCAAAAATGTTTTTTTTGAAGAAACAATATGTTAGCATGGTGAGCCATTTTAGCTGGACTCTTACTGACAGCTCTTAATAGTATCAGAGTTCAATAATTCAGGAAGTGGAATAAGAAGCTACAAGCAGAAGAGCAATAGAGAACAGGAATAGGAAACATTGATTCTTTTGGATCCTTTAAGGTAATGACTCACACAAATCCAAGCAATCTGTAGAAAAGCAAGGTCAAGGAAATTGCCATTTACTGTTCCAAGAAGTTCACAATAAAACAAGTCAATTTATTGCAGTGCTTGCTTTCCCTTTGTCTTTCCGAAGGAAACTTCAAAGTCAAAACCCCCTTAAAGCTAGAGCTAGAAAAGATTTATAGCTCTCTGTCAGAGTAAGATTGCTCCCTAGTGCTCATTTTCTAGAAGTTTTGTACATCTGTCTTTCCCCTCAATAGATTATTTCACTGTTTAAACTGTCTGTAAAGCCAGAAACTTCACTGTAGGCAGCCCTTCACTCATCTAATTTCTCTCTTGCATCCACTAACTCTACTTCCTCCAGGCTGTTCTTTCTTTTCATGCCAATGGGTATTTTTCAAGTGGGTGCGAGTCCTCAATCTTACTACTTTTTCTTGAAGTGAACTTCAGTTTCATACCTTCCTATTAAGAGTACCTATAAAAAAGGCAACAGTATAGGAGCACCATACAGGGAAGGAGGCCTTCAGGCACCCCCACAGTGAAGGCAAACCTATTGCCTCTTCACTGTCCAAAGCTCCTTGTAGCTATCTTGCAGGAACTCTCAGCTTGCCCATCAAATTCAGTCTCTTCTTCATTTGTATTTCATACTGCATTTCACTCTTGTCTCATCCTCTTTCATCCCTCCCCACTTTCACAACATCAAAATGTATTTCAACATTCCAAATTCCCTTTAGGTTTGTTCTCTTCCATCCTTGTTTACAGCCTCTCAAGATCTTCCTAGGCCTTTGGCAACACTCTTAACTCCTCCCAGCTCTTACCTACATGCTTGTTAACGTGCTGTTTGCTGCCTCATCCATATCTTTATTCAAAAGCTTACATAAGGAACACCAGCCCCTGAGGAACACAGGAAACACAATGCCATTTGGCAATCCCTCTTTGTGTTTATAGTTTTTCCAAATGCCACTCCACTGTCCTTTGTAATCTTACTATTATGTCAGCTACACAGGATCTGCTTTATTGAAACCTTGCTAATTGCCCTTCCACTAAGTAAATATAAGCCTTGGCTTTTGGCTGAGTTTGTTTCAGTACTTAAAAGACAATCATCAGTTAAGTATCAAAATATTTCATAATACCTCCACGAAACTTTCATCTGAAAAGTGGGACTTAGAAACTAAGGTCAAGTGATTTCCTCGTGTGCTTCACCTAGGAGAAGGAATGTGGCAGCTTTCCTCTGAGTCCATAGCTGATGCTTTAAGCTCAAGACAATTCTTCCTGGTCTGGTCTTCTTTTAGAAACCTTTCCCCTAACCTGTTATTAACTTTTTCATTGACCTGCAGGTCAAAGGCCCAATTCCAACACACCTTACTTACACAAATAGAAGAAATTATCACCATGGATAGGGATTTTTCAGATATGCAAGGCTCCCAGGTGTCTTAGCTAGCTTCTTTCAAGCAGAATCACTAAAATGACAAATGCTAACATCCACCAAATATGGAATTATATTATGGGCTTAGGGATGAAGAGAACCTTACCCCTGCTTTGAAAGAGATCTGTTTATGTTGTGTGGTTTCTTCCTAGGCCTAGGTGCCAGACAGAACTTTTTGCCTACCAGCACCTTCACAGTAAGTTAGCTTAACCACCCAGAGCCATACCATGTTATTAACAGCAACAAACCTGCAATATCAAAGCAGTAAAAGGAACGCCTTTTTATCCAATAACTTTGTGTCCAGACAACTTACCTCATCCCCACTGGCTATTCTTTGTGCCAACTCCTTTAAGTTCCTCATCGTTCTTTCATCTCGGAAATCATAAGGAAAAGTCTCTGTCCATTCAGTCAATAACTGTAGGATTTTCGGTGCAATTTTTTGCACCCAGTTCTATTTGAAAACAGTAGTGAGGAATGTTACATGTAACAGCAATACAGCAAATATCTAACTCAAAGGAAATAGAATTCCGTTCCGTAGGATACTGTGGAGCATAAGGGTATGAATGTCAATTACATTTTTAGGCTTAATTTAATTCAGCATTGGATCACAGGCCAGAGTCAGTAGCCATGGAAGCCAATGAAGAGACTCCCATTGGATTAACTGACTTGGAAATTAGGCCTCAGGTAGGTGGAAACCTTAGGATGACTCCCTTCATTATCAGGAGCGTTTCAGTGCAAGACATTTATTAGTCTTTCAATAACTCATGACTGTCAACAATGAAAGAGATACGTTCCAGTTCTGTCAAGACTTATGCACACACTGCACCATACATGGAGGAACCTGTTTACAAACAGGGAAGAGCTGGTGGGAGATGTGGTGGTCGGAGGCTGTCTTAGGCATAGTGGCCACAAAATAAGTTTTGATTCTCGGTGAGGTAAGGAGTAACAAAACCTGTACCTTGGACTTCCAGAGGATGGACTTAGGCTTGTTCAGGACACTGCTTCAGAGTGTCCCTGGGAAACAGTCCTTAAAAACAAAGGGGTCCAGGAAGGCTGGACATACTTTAAGAAGCAAATCTTAAAGGCACAGGAGCAGGCTGTCTCTATGTGCTGAAAGATGAGTTGGTGGGGAAGAAGACCAACCTGGATAAACAGGGAGCTTTTGCTGGAACTCAAGGGAAAAAAAAAGGGTGTATGACATTTGAAAGAAAGTGCAGGTAACTCAGGAAGAGTACAAGGATGTCGTCAGGTCACGTAGAAAAAAATTAGAAAGGTGGAAGCTCAGCTGGAACTTGATCTGGCCACTGCTGTGAAAGATAATAAAAAGTGTTTTTATGAATACATTAATAACAAAAGGAGGGCCAAGGAAAATCTCCATCCTTTATTGGATGTAGAAGGGAATATTGCCACCAAGGATGATGAAAATGCCGAGGTAATTGATGCCTTCTTTGCCTGAGTCTTCAACAGAAAAGACTGGTTATCCTCAGGGCAGCCACCCCCTGAGCTGGTAGAGAGGGATGGGGAGCAGAATAGACCCCCTGCAATCCAGAAGGAAGGAGTGACCTGCTGTGCCACTTAGACACTCACAAGTCTATGGGACTGGCTGGGATTCATCCAAGGGTACTGAGGGAGCTGGTGGAAGAGCTCACCAAGCCACTCTCCATCATTTATCCTCAGTCCTGATTCACCGGGGAGGTCCCAGATGACTGGAGGCTGGCCAGTGGGATGTCCATCTGCAAGAAGGGTCGGAAGGAGGACCTGAATAACTACAGGCTTGTCAGCTTGACCTTGGAGCTAGGGAAGGTTATGGAACAGATTATCCTGAGTGTGATCACATGGCACATAAAATACAACCTAGGCAACAGGCCCAGCCAGCACTGCTTTTAGGAAAAGCAAGTCTTGTCTGACCAACCTGATTTTCTTTTATGACCAGGTGACCTGCTTGGTGGATGAGGGAAAGGCTGCAGATGTAGCTCATCTGGACTTCAGCAAAGCCTTTTATACGTCTCCCATGGCATTCTCCTGGAAAAGCTGGCAGCCCATGGCTGCGCTTTTTGCTGGGTTAAAAACTGGCTGGATGGCTGAGCCCAGAGACTGGTGGTGAATGTGCAGCATCCAACTGGTGTCTGTTCACCAGTGGTGTTCTCCAGGGCTCAGTTCTGGGGCCAGTCCTGTTTAGTATCTTTATTGATGATCTGGATGAGGGGATTGAGTGCACTCACAGCCTGGCGGAAAATGACCTGTGGGTGCCGGTCGACAGCAGCTGAACATGAGCCAGTGTGTGTGCCCAGGTGGCCAAGAAAGTCAATGGCATCCTGGCCTTTATCTAAACCCGAGTGGCCAGAAGGACCAGGGCAGTGATTGTCCTCCTGTCCTCGGCACTGGTGAGGCCACACCTCGAGTGCTGTGTCCAGTTCTGGGACCTAACCACAAGAAAGACACTGAGGTGCTGAAGTGAGTCCAGAGAAGGGCAAAGGAGCTGGTGAAGGGTCCAGGGGGTAAGTCCTCTGAGGAGCAACTGAGGGAGCTGGGGTTGTTTAGTCTGGAGAAAAGGAGGCTCAGATGAGACCTCATCATTCTCTACAACTACCTGAAAGGAGGCTGTAGCAATGTGGAGGTTAGCCTCTTCTCCCAGGCAATGAGGGACAGGATGAGAGCAAATGGCCTCAAGACGTGTCAGGGTAGGTTCAGGTTGGACATAAGGAAAAATTTCTTCACAGGGTGGCTAAGCATTGGAAGGGGCTGCTGAGGGAAGTGGTGACTCCACCATCCCTGGACATGTTCAAGAAATGACTGCATGCAGCACTTAGTGCTCTAGTTTAGTAGACAAGGTGGTGTTCAGTCAAAGGTTGGACTTGCTGATCTTGGAGGTTGTTTCCAAACTTAATGATTCCATGATTCTACAAATTATTCAAGTATCTTCATTTCATTTGTGCGATTTTCTACTGGGGTGGAGGTGACACAAGAACCTGCGCATTCCCGTGCAAAGGGGCCAGCAATCTAAGCCACTCTGCAAAGAGTGTGGCGAGAAGCGTAGCTTAAGCATGCAAGACATGTCAGTGTAATTCCCACTGATGTGCTTAACTCTTTCCATCTTTCCAACATTTTGGCATTATATGTCAGACATTCAGAACCCTGAAAGAAAAGCAACCACTGCAGGGCCAGCACAGGATACTTCATAAACAGGAAGCACTTTTGTTTCTAGCCCATGTATTGATAAAACAAACAGTGTAGCAGAAGCAACAGTCTTAATGGAGTAAAGGCTGAGGAGCGTGTAAAGTTCCCATGAATGTCAGTGAATAAAGCGCCAAATTCTAGTTGCTTGTGTCATATTTTCAATCTGTTTAATCCTACTGAGGACTATCTTGAGTAGGAACATTTTGCTTTGGGCAGGGTAGAGACATTTGACTGGAACTGACAGGAGTCCCTAAGAGTGTGGGGTCTTACCTTGTCCAGGCCAGGCTCACTTAGTCTCTGCTGCTCAACGCACAGGTGGCAGACTTTGGCCATGAGCTCATAAGGATGCATGAACAGACGCGAACTGAGAAGGAAGGTGAAGATGTATGTCCTCTGCAAAAAGAGAAAGACAGAGAAAGGGATAAATTACCTCCATTTTGATACTTTCTCAAAATGCGTTCCTAACAAACCTGTTCCCAATACTTTACTACCTGCAGAAGAAAGCTCTTCATGTGACTGTGCCAAAAGCAATTACTACAGAAGTAAGCACTTAGCACTGCTCCAGAATCAGTGTTATAAGCTTGTTTGAGCCAAGTTATGCAAGATTTAACCAAAACAAGGCAGGGCAGGGGTAGTTTAACTCTCCTATTGCACACAGCCTTATTGCAAGCTCATTACGTGAAATGACTTGGAATAAAACTTCAACTTATCTTCTTTTGCTCTGCAGTAAACCTTTGTGAAAGCCATTACCAGATTACATAACTCTCTCTAGCCTGCCAATGGAATAACATTCATGCTGCAAATCCAAGCTACTCAGAACACCAACAGAGAAATCTTGCCTGTTTCCACACTGCAAGTGAAATTAAATACTCTCCAGAAAAAGAACAAAAAAAGGTGGCAGTTGACCAGATTGTTCAGCTGACTCAATTTTGACACACACACCATCTTTACTATGCTGTTTGCCTGTCTAACCTCAGTAAACTGCACACCATGAGCTTGTACTTCCTTTAAGAATCCCCAGTTACTGCTCATTTCTCATGGTACTGTTTGTCTCCTTGGTGAAAGTGGAGGGAACCGCATAGCTTAATTTTACAGAATAAAAACTAGTAACTCTTTCTGAAGTTACAAGAAAAGGCTCTTTTTATTATTCTTCAGTTTCCATATGTCATATATCTCACTCATTGTGAGATGGATATTCAAAATATCCATTCCACTCTCCACATTGCCAGTAGTTAAGTATCTATGGCAACCACAAGAAAGATTCTACAATGTTCCAGATCTAGGAACTTAGAATAAATGATCATGTTTGACCAAGGAGTGTCTAAATTGCTACATATTTAAAGTTCACATTAAGCATTATTGCATAAGAACTAGTATAAGCACAGTCCTGTACTGCTGCTAATTCTGACCCAAGTTAAAAAAGACACTGTCTTGGAAATGTGAATAGATCTATGACAGAGGCTGAATACAAGCAGAGTTATGTCTTCAGAAGGAGCCTTTCAACAAGCAGAGATGCAGTTTCCTCATCCCTCGGACATCCAACTGCCCCCCCCCGCCACCTTTTCATATCTTTTTTATCTTCTTTTCTAATAATTATGTAAAACTTCTCAATGCACAGATGTGTCTAGACAGGCCAAAAATTCTCATATGACAAACGTCCTACTCTCACATTCAGCCTCTGCTGATTCCAAACAGTGTGGTACTAGTTCAACATTTCCATTTCAAGATACATGTGGATCTCAGATGAGCAATGGGAAATATGCATTAAAAACTGTTTGGTTTTGAAATAAATCCTGTCATGCTGGTGGTCATGCCTTTCTCCTCAGTTTGTCTGACAGCTTTTAAGGGTCAATGGTACATACAATCCATTAAGCAGTAAGCCAGTCTAGGCTTATATTATATAAATTATTATAATAATAAATATTATAATATAATTTTATATACACATATAGATAAAATAAATTATAATAATAAAAATTATAAATGGCTCACCAGAGTTGTGGATCTTATAACAGGAGTAATAAAGAATTAGACTTGCTAGGTTAGGTGAGTTATTGGGTGCTGCACTCACATAAAGCACATGTTTATCCTATCGTTGCTGATCAGTCACTTGAACCCCTTCCTTAGCAATTTGATGCGACACATTCTGCTTTTGCTGCACATGTGACAGTTCCTCTTTAGGAAATGCATCAGGCCAAGCCACATAGTTAGCTGGATGCATACACTTACATCAGGATAGTAATCGACATTGGGTACTAAGTGTTGGATCAGAGCTTCCAGAGACCCGGACACGAGACTGTTGTCATGATAATAGAGCCCTCCACAGTTGTCCTCTTTTGACTGATACAGATTCCTGTTGTAGCCGCTGCTGTCAAACATAGCTGCAAAGGGAGGTGTCTGTGGCATCTTTCCCTGAGGAGACACACAAGAGAAATAAAAGATAATTCCCAGAAGGTACAATGTAAGAGGCTCTCTACTCTCCAGAGACAGTACTGTGCTAGGAAGGAAACACAGTGTCACACCATGGGTTGCTTGCACACAGCAGTAAAGATTGTACTGTTTTCAAGCCTGTGCACATTTCCCAGGAAAGGGCCTATCACAATTGCCAGGTGCTTCTTTTATAACTTGTTGTTTCTTCATTAAATGACAGGTAAGGCATCAGGGTTAGGAGTTAGAAGGAGCGTACAAGAATCTTAACAGGTTTTGGAAACTCAGACTTCCTATAAAGCTTTTGGCATAATGTTCACTGACAACTCTGGGCAAATCCTGAAAATAGCTACTACCTAAGAGCATCCATCTGATGGGGAAGCATGTTCAGGCTGTCACAGGCTGACATATCCCCAGCCAGTGCAGAGGGAGAAAGACTGAAGTGAAGCGCCAAAGAGGTTATGTGAGAGGAGAGCCTCCTTATGCAACACGACAGCCTGGTAATTGCAATCAAAAACTCCCATTTCCCAACTCCACCCTGGTAAATCACTGCTGGGTTTTTCCAATTATACTGTGACAGGTGTGACCCAGGCTAAAGCCTGACACTTCAGCACATCTGCTCCACCTACTCTCTGAGTGGCTCTACAGACATTTGGAAAAATATGCCTGTGTATAGGTTGCTTACCAATGTTGTCCAAGTTCAGCAGTGATATAAAAGCTGAGAGTACACTCAGAGATCTGTTAAACCTTCTCCCCAAATTCTGTGAAAATGTGAAAAATCCAGCCCTGTGTTTTCCAGCTTAAGGAAAAATAAAGCAATTACTCATCAGTCTGCATCTCAGTGCCTGTGGAATAAAAATGTCTTACCAAGGAAAAGATCAGTCAGTGCTACAGGCTGTTCAGTCATCCAGAGTAGTGGGTGGGTAGCAATGGGACTTATGACCACCCAAGAGCTCTTTTGTTGATGCAGTATGTGAAAAGACCAAAAGATAAAATCTCTCTGATTACTTGAATGTTGAGCTATAAACTCCTTCCTTCTCATTCCCTCTCCCCTGCCTTCTGGGAGTAGCAGCTCTTGTTAGTTTAAGGAACATAAGTGGTATAGCCTCTATGGCGATCTAAGTTTGTGCCCAGTTTTAACCCCAAATATGTGCTGTTTTTAACTCTACTGCAGCAGTTCCTGGGCTGTGGGTGCTAATGGGCATTCAGGGAGTGGACAGATAAACTGCAAAAAGGTACTGCATATTGCCTCCCATCCTCCCCACAACTGCTGGACAAAGGAGGTCAAACTGAGAAGACAATATCCACAGGCTGCTGTGCTCTGTGTTGAAAGAGCATGTGCGTGTGCTTCAGAAAAGCATTAATGCCCCTGAGCCATCATTGTAAGTGCAGATGCTGTTCCTTTTCTCTCCATTGTATCAAATCCTATTTGGGAAAAGGCTCCTTTAAAGCCCCAGACCTCAGCAGAGACCAGTCTGTGAAGGCACTCCATTTTGAGAACTAGTGATGTGACAGCCTGGAGATAAATAAGTGTGCTGCCATCTGTGTGCTCCACAATTCATAATAAAGCACTTTTCAGAGTGAGCCCAGTGGAGATGAGAAGCTAATAAGTTATTAGCTAGATTCCTTAGCAAGGACCTGAAGCATCACACAGAGAGCCACAGACTTGCTGCTGCTGGCAGTGTGTCTGGACAATGGAGACATTCAAACTAGCACAAGACTGAGTGGTTCAGTAAGTAAACAGTAAAAGAAAGCCAAAAATGGTTGCAAAGACAGTGAAAGACAGTGGAGAGAGCCTCCTGGCCTACATGACCTGTGCTAGTCCCACTTTTCGAGGCGCCAAAAGGTATCTGCATCAAAATGGGAATGAATAAGGAGCCTCCATGTCTGAAAAGTGACATTAGACACAGTGCAGCTGTTCAACAAGTGATTCAATTCCATTCAGACCAGTGAACTGGGAAAAGAATAAAGTAAATACACGTGCCGCAGCTTGAGAGCAGGAAGTGCAGGACTGAGCAAAACAGGGTTCCTGTACAAAAGAGTTCAAATTACTGGGCAGGTGAGGTGCAACCCAACCCCGGCCATGCTCTGCAACAATAAAGCATTCTGATGCATAAAGACTCCTGGACTTTCAGGTTCTTTGCAAGGCTAACACAGTTTAAGAAACAAAAATTACTGAGGAGCTGACAGGAACCTTCTGTAGCATTTCCTAGGCTTTCATACTGTGTATGTAAAACCATAGACTTGAACAACTCCAAACTACTTTTCAGCCCACAAACACTGAAAGATGTCCTGTTTGCACCAAAAATCATGATTCTTTTCAGCTGCTGTAGTGAAGTTTATTCAGTCAAAATGCAAACAATAGTGAACAGTGTTAACACTGCTACCCACCAAACATTTGTAGCCCTCTGACTCCAAGGTAATACTCCACAGGGAAAGTGAGAAAGGCTGGTTTGCATCTGCAAAACATCTTGACATCAACACTGTCACTATAAAAAACCCAAGGACAGTAGTTGTTTCAGATCTCGTATTAACCAAAACAGCCTAATTCAGGGTGAGACTGGAATCTGCAGGGGATTTAGCCAGCCTAGCCAGCAATTAGTTGTGATTTCATACAACCCTCACCACCCAAACCAGACAGGGAGTGTCTTAATCCATTGGAAAAACCTCCACTTCCACCATATCACTAACTTCTAGTATGGGAAGAACTGAAGCAGGTGTGAATCCCCAAGAGGCTTTTCTCTGACATATTTTACACAGGTGCACTATATACTACTGCCCAATAAAATACAAGACTTTTTTGAAGGTCACCAAGCGGCGCTTAAATTCTAATAACTAACTCCCAAAGGAAATGAGACCTTTCTGAAGCTTGCAACCCCTAACTCTCTGCATAACAATTAGTCCCAGGACCACGTGGATTTGCTTCAGACAAAAATAAATTTAAGACATAGCCTCCTAGTGCCTCACCAAGAGGAAAGAAAAAATCATCAGGTCATTAACAGATAGTACTGATTCATAACCATAAAATAAAACTGCCAAAAGTCTGGCCCAAAATGTACATATTAGGTCATTTGTTTGCTATCTATTTCTGGAAGCTGCTTGATAGAGAGGGCTCAGTTCTGCTTCAGTGAGGCACCAGGCTGTAGTAGTTAAGAGATGTTGTGTATGCTCTGCTTTCAGACACTGGATTTCACTTGTAAGTGAACAGGACAGGACACGTTTTCCACGTGATGAAAAGGGATGATATCAAAGTGTGACAGAGATAAACATAGCATAGCCAACAGGATGATTCATACAACACATGTGCTTTTCCAGCATGACTCCTCTATTACCTTGACCTTGACTCTTCTGTTGTATTTTATACGGAGGTGGAGACATAAAGCAGCATGCTTAGTTCTAATTAAAAGCTTCTTTAGCTAAAGCTTCAGCCAAATCCTGCTTTCAGACTGAGTGGAACTGAAATTTGGTAACAGAGCAGAGAATGATCCATAAAATCGTGGCATATAGAGCGGAAGTATCTTCGAACCTAAAAATATTGTTGAAAAACAGCAATACAACATGTGTCAAGCAGGAATTAGACAAAAAGACAGGAAATATGACTCTACTGAAAAACATCCCGAGAGATAAGAACTGAAACTTTTTAATTGGACTTTGGAAACATTTGGCTGGTAATGGAAAACCATTTATCTCTCCTTTTTTTTATTATTTATTTATTTGTCTTTATGTGTGTGTGTGTGTGTGTGTGTGTGTGTGTGTGTGTGTGTGTGTGTGTGTGTTAAAGATCTGACTTGAAGGAAAGAACAATGAAATAATTTCCTGGCTTTACCAGTGATATATTCCTGTGACAGAGAAAAGTCGGAAGTTCTCTGCACTGGAAAAGAGGAATACAACATTTTTTCTGCATTTAGTATCATTATGGAGAATGTGAGACCTTGGGCATTAAGGTCCAAATTCTGAGCAGCCTCTGATAAGAAAGAAGTCTCAACCTTCCCAGTAACAGCAGTGTAAATCGAAAGTCAGAGACAAAGATGGTGTGCTCAAAACCCCCTCATTTCCTGCAGGAGCTGAGTTACAGTTTGGCAAAACTAAAGGAATCAGACGTAGCTTCCAGGCTGCCAAGTGCTTGTCTAAACCTCTATGTTTAGCAACAGAAAAAAAAAAAATCTGTTTTCTACTATAAACAGTGGAAGGTTGCATTGGTTTGTCTTCATTTATATTAAAGAGCTCAGGCTGCACATCTGATGTATAAAACAAAATCAACAATGTGAACAGCTTGTATCCTTTATAGACGTACCCACTGAGGAGTTCAGTAGTAGCCACAAAAGGTGCTTTTAAAGCCACTGCCAAACATTTTCAGCTCCTTTGTTATGTACAGTTCTCTCTCACACTATATCCTCAACCAAAAGAATGGTGCCTGATTTTTTTTTAAGTCCCAAGGCACACCTCCCCATAGAAGATGAAAACTTCAGAAATGCAATTAAATCCCCTCAGAGCTGCTTCCCTATACAATCAGAAACCCTTACCCACATTTAGCAGATGATTACCATTCATCATTGTTTTTATGGATGGCATCATAAAATTGAGGTATGGAAAAAAGAAGTCTGATGGGGAAAGGACTACCAATACTATCAGCTTGCACCAACCTGGAATAGTCTTAGCAAGTCAGAATAAACCTCAGCTTTAATATATAGAAAGCAAGTAAGGAATGGGTGCTTGCCAGCAACATCCAGCTTTCTCTTAAGTGTTTCTGAAGAGTGTTGAGAATTTTAGGCAATCACAGAATCATAGAATGGTTTGGGTTGGAAGGGATCTTAAAGTTCATCTAGTTGCAACCCCACTGCCATGGGCAGGGAGACCTCCCACTAGACCAGGTTGCTCAATGCCACATCCAATGTGGACATGAACACTGTCCAGGATGCGGCATCCACAACTTCTCTGGGGAACCTGTTCCAGTGTCTCAACACCCTCATAGTAAAGAATTTATCCCACATATCTAACCTAAATTTCCCCTCTTTCAGTTTGAACCCATTAGTCCTTGTCCAACCACTACAGTTCCTGATGAAGAGTCTCTCTCCAGTTTCCTTGTAGGCCCCTTCAGATGCTGGAAGGTTGCTGAGACGTCTCCGCGCAACCTTCTCCTCTCCAGGCTGAACAGCCCCACCTTTCTCAGCCTGTCTTTGTAGGGAAGGTGCCCCAGTCCTCTTATCAACTTCGTGGCCTCCTTCAGACTTGCTCCAACAGTTCCATGCCCTTCTTATGTTGGGGACACCAGAGCTGTACACAGTATTCCAGGTGGAGTCTCACAAGAGCAGAGTTGGCTTTCTTTGCAGGGATGTTCTCCATCACTTCTACACCCAACCTGTAGGTGTGCCTGGGATTGCCCTGACCCAGGTGCAGGATCTAGCACTCCAATGCCATAGCTCCATCATGGAAAGCCATAAAATTTGTCAGGCATGATGTGCCCTTAGCAAAGCCATGTTGGTTGTCACTAATTACCTCTTTGTTTTCCATGTGCCTTAGCATGGTTCCCAGGAGAATGTGCTCCATGATCTTGCCTGGCACAGAGGTGAGACTGACTGCTGTGCAGTTCCCTGGGTCTTCCACTTTCCCCTTTTTAAAAATGGGGATTATATTTCCCTTTCTCCAGACTTTGGGAAGGCTGCCTTGGAGCATCACATCCCCCATCAGATCCTCCCTGTCAGTGAGTACAAAATCCAGCATTGCACCTCCTCTATCACTTGTATGAGGAAGCTGTCATTGACACATTCCAGGAACCTCTGGGATTGCTTGTGCCCTGCTGTGTTGTCCCTCCAACAGATATCATGGAGGTTGAAGTTCCCCATTAAGACTAGGGTTTGTGACTGTGAAGCCTCTAGAGGGCTTCATCTACACCCTCCTCCTGATTGGGTGGACAGTAGCAGACCCCCATTATAACATCTGCTGTCTCTGCCCTCCCTTAATCTCGACCAAAAAGCTTTCAGTTGGCTCTTCATCCATCCCCAGGCAGTTTTCCATACACTCCAGCCAGTCACTGATATAGAGGGCTACACCCCCTCCTTGCCTCCCTAGACTCTTTCCTAAAAAGCCTATAACCTTCCATTCCAATACTCCAGCCACAGCAGCCATCACACCACATCTCTGTGATGCCAATGATATCACATCCGTCCAGGCATATGTATGTCTCTGATTCCTCGTCTGTTCCCCACACTACCTGTGTTTGTGTAGAGCCATATGAACCAGGCCCTTGACGAAGCTGCCTGGAGCAGCTGGAATACCTTTGCACTGCTCTGGGCATCCACCCAGGCTACCCAAAACAAAAGCATACCAAACACAGAGGCTGCTGGTCGCATTCCATACAGCTCTGTGTGTGTGTGTGCTTTGCTTACAAAGCTGTTATTTTTTCCACTGAAAGATAAAGCAAAATTCTACAGCCAGAGCTAGTGAGAAGGCAAGAAACCTGAAAAACTCCCAGATCGGTGTTCCATATGCCAGCTCAAGTCTTCTTGCTTCCATTCTTCATGAAGAATTTCCCATGCAATTCTCTGAGTGTGACTTCAGCACCAACTTTGATTCATAGTTCCTTCCTAGAAATACTTCTTATTAACTGTATCTTGTAAGAGGCAGAGTAAAAAAATATTATTTCATACTCACATAGGAGATGAAAAGAGGAATGACACTGGCTTTTTCCTGTCTGAAATTGAGAGAAAGATTAAGGACAACTCAGAAGGAATCCACCCCAGAGCAACAAGAGGACCAAACTATCCATAGGTGATACTGCTAGACAGTGAAATAACAATAGAAATATATCTTGCACAGTTGCTAGTAGGGCAAGGGAAGACCTGAGGTAGACATAAGAAACTAGACTGAGTCTTAAAGTACTTCTTCATTTCCACTAAAACAGCAGAGGATGAAAAACTTTGTAAAGCTTTCAAAAAATTACTATGGCAACAATAGGCTGCAAACAAAAAAGAATAACCCCAGTAGGCAAAGAAGAAACCAGGAACTGAATTTTAATTAGAAGCATTTTCCTCCTGAATGTGCATCTTTCTTGGATCTATAAATAGATCCATCTGATGATGTGGGAAGGTCAGATGCAGCACTGCTGACTGATCTCTCACATATGAGAACTTTGACACTGTAATTAAGCAAATCCTGAATGACTTGAAATTAAAGTCCTTGGATACTGAACTGCAGAAGTCTGATGGATATGAACATATTCCTGTGTGTGCTTGAGAGCATTAGGAAAAGTATGTGGGGATTTAAGAATGTCTTGAATTTCTCAAACTCTGCAAGGGTAGAAAAAGGGAAGGAAACAAACAAGTTCCTCTTTGTTGCTGATGTGCTGTAAATCCATGTCCCCTGCTGAAGCACCAAGAACCAACTCCCCTTCTACCCTTTCCCCATGCGCTTCTTCCGTGGGGCAGGAAGAGTGATGTGAGTGTAATGATGCTGAGGGTGGACGCTTGTGCAAACTACACCATGGCAAAAATCCCAAATGCAGGAAAATTACCCAGTCCAGGGAGAGGACAGGACATATATGCCTCCCAACCAAAACACATGAAGCAATTTGTCTGTATTACTGGACACACAAAAGCAACAGCCTTGGAACACAGAGCACGAAAAGACCACACATATAAATAGTGCCTTCTGCAATGCACTTGTCTGTTACCACGATCTCAACACTGCTGAGATTTCTATCTGTAGGTTAAAACTGAGGAGGCCACAACTATTTAAAAACACACTACATGAAGTGTGCTTCATCACTGACTGATTAATCTTTTTATTAAGTTCATTTGTAAGTTATTTTTAATGTTATGGATAATTTCTTCATCTGGATGGCATGCTTTTATCATTTGAATTCAAACGTTCTCCTGTTCTCCTATAAGTGCAGGCTTTTTTTTAACCTTACTCATCTTTTTTACCCCTGGTTTCAGAAGAGAAATTTAAAACATGAACCATATAGGATAAGTATCTATTTTAAGTGACATGATGGATTAGCACAGCAGTAATTATATGTCAGAAGGCAGCAGAGAATCTAGAAAAGTTCAGTCCATTGCATGCTCCATAGTGACTCCTGCAAAACATGAGAGATTTACAGAACTAATGAAATGGAAAAAGATGCACAAAAGTCTCAGGCCAGACAAAGGATGCAATGAAGTATCACCCAACTTAAACAACAGACAACACATAGAGCCACTCTTTTCTACCAAAACTTTTGAGCAAACAGCTGGACTGAAAGGATTGTATTAAGAAACAATTTCTTTTCCTTGTCTCAAGCTCTATTTCCTTTCAAAAAATTCATAAATGGACTGTCCTCCAAGCACCTCGTTTAAAATCAAACTAATGCATAAGCTGAGTATGATCTCCTCAGTCTATGTGTTCAATTTTGTTCAAAATCAAATACCATCAGGAAAGGCAAACAGTCTACTGGCTGGCCAGCATAAAGCGTTAAGGAATTGGCCACAACTGCTGATGGCAAAATTGAGAGCTTTAACATAAGAGTACAAGTATATTAAATGCAAAGAAAACACAAGAATGCTACTAAAGCTTAGTAGCACTTCTTTAACTTACTGAGGCAGTGTAGGGATTTCAGAAGCACACAGCATTCCCTTCATTGCACCCAGTGCAGTAGAGAACACTTTTGCCATTTTCTCTTTTGGGAACAGAGGGTTCTTAAATATTACAGCCATAAAAGATTAAAATGCCACCTCTCTACTCAGCCAGACTCAGCTGCAGACTGGTTTGTCAGGGCTTCCATCCAGCAGCAAGGTGCAGAGCTCTACAGACTCAAGGAGGTCACCATCCCAGCCTCCCACGCTACTGAGATCCTGCTCATCCATCAGCTGATGAATTGCTGCAGTTTTGAGGTCAGGAGTTACAAGGCAAGTAAACAGCAGTGAAGATTTACTTCAAAACATCACACTGTAAATCGAGTGGTTCAGCAGCTGACTCAGGGTGGCTTAGATGTCCAGGAATGGGGCGTGAGGTGAGGTGGACAGATGAGACTTGTGATGACATCCATGCTATGCTATCCCCACTAGTGAATCAGAACTCTGACATGAGCTCTGTAGCTCAGTATTATAGAGTTCTGTACTCTGCATCATTTCTGTAGCATGCTTTGTGCTTCCTGCATACTTCAAACCAAAGAAACAGAAATTCAATGTTGTCAACAGAAATGGGAGCAGTTTCCTCAATACCATCATCAGAAGAGTATCATCGAATTCACTGTGTTATTAGACTTTCACTAACCTTGGGGAATATGTGACAGGGATGTGTGAATCTCTGTAATCCTAGCCCACCTCAGGAGATCAAAGCCAAAAGATCTACCTTCTCTATCTGCATGGTCAGTAGCTAAGTGTGGCTCCAAACTATTTCAGAGTGATAACCAGCTTCATCAAGAACTCCTCACATATCCATCCACAGTCAACAGCAAAAGCATCATTTCAGTGCTTAGACCTAGTAGCTGGTAGTTTGAATCTGCTTCTGACTCTGCTACAAGCTCCTCATGTGGCTTTAGTCAAGTCACTCAGTTTCTCATTACCACATTCCTCTGTTTGACAGTACAAAGAGGGATAAGTGTGGGGTTGTTTCTTTTCATTAAGCACCAAGATCTTTTTTCAAAAGGGGTACAGAAGGTGTATCACATTATATTAATCCAAGAAGCACAACAGTAGCCTTAAGCATGAAGCTTTCTTGACACAGTTCCTTCTTCAACCTCATCAAAGCAAGACACCTTCTGAATCCCAAAACTGTTGCTCTTTGCAACCACCAATGCTTGGCCTTTTGGTGAAACCTACAATATGTTTCAGAAGAAAGCACCATTCCCTTTTATAATCATAACAGGCAGCCAAGTTATAATTTACAACAGCAAGCTGCAGTAGTGTCAAATAACAGTAGTTAATTTCATTTAATTGGTTCTACCTAAAACCTCATTGCCAAATGCCTCTTTTCTACTTAGATGATGCAGAAAAAAATGCTGGTTTTAAGGGCAAACAATTAATATAATGTTTTTTATTCCATTTGCCGAGACGTTATGTTTACCTAAACAGTACAGAATTTTTACTGACATTTAGACATACAGCAGTTAGAAAGCAGTATATTTACAGTTTCTGCAGTAGAATTATTTCACTTAAAAACGCACCACTACAAAAAAATGCACTTTCCACCGTTTAGGTTGAAGATAAAAATGGATGGTCCCACTCTGGCAGTTAAGAAAGGAAATACAACTCTGTATCTGCATCAGTTATACTTGACTCACACCCATTTATATCTAGGCTGAGTATCAGTCAGTGGTTTCTTGATCTGAGGTACAAAGGTCTCATAAAACAGTTGTCTCCTACCAGCTTGACTGACTCCTAGGGAAATCAAAGAGAAACTCATTATAGCCAAAATGACTGAAAAGAACCTTTTCCCTAGTCTAGGCAGGGCCATAGCAGAAATCTCCTCCACTCACACGCTGCATCTGTTGGTTTGTGTCAACGTTTAACACCCAGCAGTTCCCATGTTCGACTGAGGGTGGATCCTTGGGCTCTGCAATCCACGGTCAAAGGCTCCTTGCCCCGAAACAATTACACCTATTAAGTCACCACACAGTAGGCATGGTGTTGAGCAAATGCACACCAGTCTGGGTTGTGAAAAGATCGTTACAAACACGGCCTAATAGTGTCTGAATCCCTGCGGGATGTTTAAGGGAGGATCAACTCGCAGTCCTGACGGACAAGTACTGTCAGTTCAGCACACTACACTCACGCAGAAAACACCTGGCCTTCGTATCAATGAGAGCAATTATCTCAGAGAACACCCCACTCCCCAGTCTGACTCAAGCATATTTATCCTCTGTCTTATTCCTCATGAATCTGAACATGTCATTGTGCTGGCTGATGCAGACTCTCAGCTCCCAGGCTCGTGTCTCTATCGGCATATTAACTGGTATTTCTGGCCCATTTTCCAGACGTGACAAGGCACAAGCAGAGTACCTGGCCCCATGGGAGGGGCAGGTGACCTGGGGAACATTTTACTCTGGGGAGAAGATGCATTTTAACAAATCAAAACCAGAACAGTCAGAATGGATGGACCTGAGTCATGCAGTGCTATTCTAGAACCGCCTAGGAAGAGTGAGCTGGATTGTTGCAGTGATCCTGCACATTTTCCAGTTAAAAATAAACAGTCATACTAAATACCATCCATTCATGTTCCTCACTGTAGTGATTTAGTTTTTTTAATAGTACTTCTTAGAGCAGCTAGAATAGAGGAGAAATTAGCAACAGCTTTCAGCTAGAGTCTTTGCCTCTTGTTTGTAAATTTTGTATTGTCCTTGCTGCAGCTGCAAAATGCTCTCTGGAACTTTTGTTTACAAGCTCATTTTCTAGCAAAGTGTTTATTGAATAATGTGGTTCAGTCCCTCATACTCACATCAAGCAAAGGGCACTTGTCAGGGCTTGCATATACCCCTGTATATCTACTAACATTTTGGTAAAATGCTTAAGTATGTGCAATCACAAATTCTGTCTCCTCTACTGAAATTAAGGCATCATGTTCCACCCACCTCTAGTACGTGTCATAATGCCAGACCCTTATAGTGATGTAGCACAAACTGGTAATATGATCCACACGTAGCTCCTTCCTGTCTTCACCCTAAGAAAAACTCACTATGCTGAGTTACAAAAATAAAATCCCATATTGTCAGCTATTTCAGTTCTTATTCCTTCACTGGTGGTGCTCCAGCACTGAACTGCGCCTGTCACTTCTGACACAGTGTGACAGCAGCTAACCCCGCAGACCATGAACAGGTATGGTGACTCTGCATTCCCTAAGGACTGTTTAGATAACTTATACAACTGGGGCAGAGGTATCAGCACAGTGTGCTGTCCCCAAAAATCTCAGCAGAAAGAAACCATGAAGAACGTAGACCAGAGGGGATTCATTGTACCATACAAAAAAGCAGTTTACTCCATGTGTGGCACCAATGTGAGCTTAATCCTCGCCAAACCAGTACTTCCTTTCTTCTTTTACAAAGATTTAACAAAACCTACAGTGCCCTGTTTCAGTCCTGACTATTTAAAGGATAAAAAAATATTCACATTGTGTTATCCAAAATCAGAGCTGGGTCTTACCTATTAGTTGTCTCCAGCACAGCTCACCAGTTAGTTACTTGTCTTGATTACATTTAGCTTTGATTTTTCAGCTGATTACCAGCTTCTCTCAAAGGCATCTCATTTGGAAGCTGTGAAATAAGCATGAGGAACCCATACCTCAAAAAGCTATTGTCAGCTTTCAAAATACAGAGACAACCTGGAGACCTGCCGAAGTTCCAGCTTCCCACAGACGGCGTGTTATCTCAGCCCACCATGGCTGTAATCTCACTGAAAGCAACCCCCTCAACATTCCTCGCTTAGAGCGATAGCTGCCTGAGGTACAGAGTGCTTCTTTGTTCCTGGCTCTTTTGATTTTTCAGGCCATTCTTGCCATTTGAGAGGAGTCAGCCCTCCTCCGCTCTATTCAGGGGAACTCCGCTGAAGAGTTCCTCATCCCTCAGTGCTATATTTAGCTTAACGCACAGGCAGGCAGGGAGGCACTGCTTGTTAGTTCACAGTCTGGACTAAGCACAACACAGGAGATGTAGCTGACAAGCAACACACTGGTTTTGGGTCACTTAACATCCGTGACTCTCCTTCTACTCCTGAACTGCTGCCACCTCACACAGCACAGGAACCTCAAGTTTTACCACAGTCACACACAGCAGATGCCCAGAAAAGATAAGCCCGTTAACATCCTTAGGTGACACCAAACACATACACGCGCATCCTGCCCACACACCCATTTAACGCAACCCTACAACCACAACCTGGTAAATTAGTGCTTTTTCATGCTTCGCATCCAAGAAAACCAGCCATCAACTGAACTGACGGGCTTAAGGAAAAACCGGGAAAGCTTCTCCAAGGATTACAGTCACAGAAAGATCACATCGTGTAGTTTTAGGAGCCTGTTCCATCTTCCTACAGGGAAGGGGGCAGGGAGAAGGACCCAATCACTGCACCGTCGACTGCTTTTTCCGCTAGGTTGAAGTCTCTCTCCCCTCCCCAGTATGCTGATCCCTCAAAAAAGAACAGCCCGAGCTGTACAGAACTGGGTAGCCAAGAAGGAGATTAAACCTCAGGAAAAAAAAAAAAAGACCATCCTGCCGGGGCTGGCAAGAGCACAGACGGATGGAGGGATGGACGGACAAGACGCAGGTTCGGGTACCGCAGACTCACGGACTGTACCTGGAAGCGGCCGCAGGCGCTCCCGTTCCCAGATGCTGCGCTATCGCTCTCACGCACTCATGGCCCACAGCGCAGCACAGCACGTCTGGACTCGGCTCCCCACGGGAATCTCCCGGCGGCAGGCGGAGCGCCGGGAAGCGCCGCTCCCCCGCCCCGCCCGCGCCGCAGCGCCGGTGGCGCCGGAGGAGGCGGAGCGCGGTCCCGGCCCGCCTGGAGCCGACCCGGGGGAAGGCAGGGCATGGGGGCTACCAGCGGGCAGGTGCGGGTGGTCCTGGTGGCAGGCTTGACCTGAACTGGTGTGTGTGACTGCCCGCTGCATAATTCTGCTGGCCGCGGTCGGAAGAGGGTGCTTACAGATAGGCAGGAACGAGACACACACATGCACAGTGCCTCTTCTGAGCAGTCTCCCAGGTTGTATTTCCAGCACAGCCGAAAAATTTGGATTTCCTCGGATTTCCTCAGCTCGGTGCTGTTTCTTCAGGAGGTCTCTCTTTCCAGTAATCGTCTAGTTCCCCCGGCAGCTCATCCACCATAATCTTCGAAAAGGACTCGCACAGATCCACTACCCCTCCTCACCCACTGTCGATCCTTATGGGTCCCTTCCAACTCAGAAGATTCTGTGATTCTGTGATTCCTTGTTTTCGCTGCAACTCAATTTACTAACTGGGTATCCCATTGCTCATGCATGGAGTGACAAATACTTTGCTCCTATGTGCTCTCTTCAGAGCACTCTGAGCTTTCTCCACTTGATGCATAGCATTCTGTCACTACTTACTTTTCCGGGCTGAAAAGTCCAGGTTTACCCAGTCACTCTATGAACAGGGTCCAAATCTCTTCACCAACTTCTATGCAATACTTCTAAACCTTCTGAGATGAGGGAAACGAGCTGCTGCACATGCACAATTCAAGGTGCAATTGAAAGATTTAGGGAGCAGTACTCCAACTTTCCCTGCTCTCCAATCCCTCCTCTCATTTCCTGATCTATGCTCAAATTTCTTTTTTGGACTGCACCTGGGCACTGAGCTGGAGTTACTCCTCAGAACATCCAATCAAGATATTCCAACCATGTGGCAGCAGCCAGGTCAGAGCCCCTACTTCACATGTGAGGCTTAGCTACATATGTCAGATCTTTCACTAATTGAAGAAAAAAAACCTGCCCCTGGTAGTAGAAGCTTGAAAGACAAGTGCCTCTAGCTACTATTTCTACATTCAAGCGTAGAAGGAGCACATAAACCTGACATCCTTTGGCCAGAAGAATTTTGTGGGTGACCACACAATCCTGCCTACCTGCATTTCCATTTCTTTAAATACAGTGTTTAGAAAGAAATACTTGTAAAAACAATTTTTAAAGTAATTGTGCTGGCAAGATAAGTAATAGTAAAGGGAATTCCAACACAAAGGGCCTTTCTGCACACGACTCTCTTTCTAAAATTGGGTCTTAGGGGAGCATGTGATCTGACTGTGGTTCCTAGAAATTACTTGCAAGTCTTCAAGTTCTGGTTTCACACAAAAGCCCGCTGTTTCCCTTTGGACAGTGTGACATATGATGTGAAGCATAACAAAAGGCCATTGCAATGTTATTTCTGAAGGAAGATTACACAATGCCAAGTCAGAGGTCACAACACTTTCACACATATCCTGGTACTTTTCCCATTTTGATGAATATGTCAGAGGATGGTGCTACATATTTTCCTTGGGTTCTGCTCTGTGGTGTTTCTACCTCCAATTCCTCCCTGTGATGGGTTTCTCAATGCAATAAACTACTTAGCTTTCTTGTTCCTGTTTACCCCTAAATCTTCTTTATCAAATAACCCTTGTTATCACACATACAAGAAATCTACAGGAAAAAAAGATTTAGACATCATCCAGATAAAGTGCTTCTCCCCCCTTTTTTTTCATCCCTCTTAGATTCAAGGAAAAATGTTGTTTGCCCCTCCCCTTGTATCCTGTCTTATCACACAAGATTTTCGACTGAAGTGGAAATATTTTACTGAAGTAATTGCATGTACAGACACATTTATCCTGGTTTGTTTTGGTGCAAGCTGACAAGAGCCAAGGCAGCCTGTGGGCTCCCTGGCAGAGAGGGCTCCCCCAGGGGAGTGATGGGTGGTGCACTGAATGACACTGTGTGTGAATCAGCACCCCTGAGCTGTTGTGAGATTGGCAAATGCTACAGCTCAGCGTGGGTTGTAGTCAGGTACCGTGTTAAGCAAGTGAGGTATTTTGTCTGCTTGGTGTTGCTCAGGCCCCATTTGCAGTAGTGCAAGTGGTTATGAATAATTTGGCAGGAGTTGAGAGGGGATCAAAAATTGGGAGGAGGTAAGAAGTGCAGTCCTAAGCCAACGCTTCAAGCATGGAACATGCCTACTCTTCATTGCTCAGATGTTTTACTTATTTATTCTTCCCATTTTGATACAGTACTCCTCACAATAGCAATGCAGATTAAAGGAATTAAGCACAAACAAAGTAAAAAAAAACTAGATGGGGAATGATCTTACCAATTAAACCAATGCCCACTAAACAAGTTCTGTGTAGGCAATGTTTTCCTAAAATCCAGATCTGAATCTTATGGCTGGATCTGATGGCATGAAACCCATCTAGGCTGGGCTTTAACATGAGACCCTCCACTGTGCCAGAAATACAGGCTATGGGCTTGGACTGCAGATCAGGCCTCTGCTTTGCTTGGGTATTTGAGTTGTGGAAAATTTCATCCACAGCCCCATCTTATCTCTGTTATTACTATAAAAACATATTATTGCTCTGCATGTGAAAATGGAATGTGCTACTTCAAAACAAACTGGATTTTAGGAGAGAAATGCTTTTTCTCTCTCTTAGATTTGTAAAATCTCTGGGTAAACAAACTAAAGTTCTGTCTAATTGTAACCAGGCTCTTGGGCTTTCAGACCCTCTCCAGAAAAGGCAAGTTGAAACAGCAACGCCAGTATCAACTGCTGAAGAAGCAGGAGCTTTAAAATTTCAATACTTATGTATTTTTTTCAACACATTTCTGTTTACTTTTCTGGTGACTAATAGCTGAGCTAAGAAGCTTCAAATCAACATATTCATCTATCCAGTGTCTCTCTAAGACACAAGAATTCAAAGTTATAAAGAAGGCGGGGGGGGAGGGAGTTGGGGAGGAAGCATATTTAATGGCATCAGATAACTTGAGGAAATGAAGCTCTACAAAAATCACCAGGCTTGGGAACACTGAAAATAGAGTTGTTAACTCGATGCAACTTCTGTTGTGGGCTAACTTCTGTTATGCAGTTGAAAATCTGTGTACTGATAAAGCAACCTACACCCTCACAATCTCTGAGTTTATCCTGATCCCATGCTATGTGCCCCAGCCTAATACTCATAATTTCCAAGTGATAAATCAGAAACCATTTCCTTCAGTTTACCCAGTAATCTTTCACTGGTCATGGAAGCACAGTCTGTCAAACAGTTAAATGAGGGTGAATTTTAAAAATAAAGAGAGAACATTCTGTTTTGTTTCAGCAAGTAACTGTCTGGACAGTTCTCCATCAGAGCAATGTGAAACAATTGGCTAAACTAGCCACTTTCTGACTCCTGTAACTCCAAAAGGTTACCGAAGAAGAATAATTAAAACAGTCAATGCCCATCTTTTTTTCATTGTAATACTTGTTGCTTTACAAATATATCAGCCCTTACCATGTGGTTTGTAGCAGTTTCCCAAATAAAGCTGAAAGACAGCAGGTTTCATTTAAGCCCTATGTTTACTCAGTTTGAACTTGAACTAGGATCGTATTAAAAACAGATTACAAATCATTTAAGAGCTCTTAATGCTTGCCAAAACTAGCCTGTGGTTTTAAATGAGACGAAAGTCAAAGTCAATGAAAAGTAGTATTTAAGTCACTGTAGAGAAGTCACGTTACATAAAAAGTGCACAACATATTTGGCATTTCAAAAAATACTCAGCAGAATCCCATACACAAAGAGTACTCTTGATGCAAATGGATGGAAAGGAAGGATTTAGAGTCTGAAGTCAATTGTCTGAAATTCAAAAGCAAGCATTAGTCTGGAAATACTAGGACATATTTAAACCTGTGCACAGAACTGCTACTGAAATGATTAAGACACCAGCGGAATCTGAGATATTTGCAGACCCAGGTACCAGAGCTCTTGCTGACTTTGAATTTTCAAAAAAAGCTGCTTAAAATTTAATTCACGTTGTAAAAATGTAGATCAGAGGAATTCAGTCCAGCAGATCACTTTAACCTTGCCTCAGCTTCAAGTTTGAAATTAAGTGCATACTTCAATGATTTGACAGAGGGATTCAAGCCCAGTCTTCAATGTTTAGATGGAGTAGTGTGACAGTGCAAGTGTTGTGTGTGAATATTAAGGGCGCTTGAATGGTAGGCATACAGTAGTTCCTGTAACAGATTTTTTGTAATGAGACACTGATTTGAGCTGTTTATGACTTTGTCAGAATTTAAGCAATCAGCTAGAAATGTTGATGGCAGGTGTCTGCTTCAGGCTAGGGCAAAATTCAGATGAAATTATTTATGCTCTCCTGAAAAGGTAGTGGACAAAAAAAATAAATCACTGTTATTGCTCGTGTTCCTGTGTTAACTACAGCTTTCTGATTTCTTACTGTTACCTATTGAAGGAAAATACTCTGTGACAAAGCCTTGGACAGGTCTTGAAAATTGAAAGAATATGCTCCCTCTAACTTGTCTTTAATGTTTTGCCTTTAATGCAAGAACTGCGAAAATTCAGACAAGCTCCTGATTTCTGAAAACCTTCTGCCTGCCCTACAAGCACAGGTGAGAATTTGTCAGCATAACTCTCAGAGACCATCTCACAACTGACATCAGTCCCAAGCTTCAGGGACTGAGCTGGACCTGCACTGAAGTGATCCTTTTCAGTGCAGTGGGCAGAGATGAGAAGATGGAGAGATTCTTCTATGTTCTCCATGCCCTCCAAGACAGTTTGTAAAGGAAAATGACTCTATTTACTTTGGAGTGACCATAACTTTGCCAGTGCTATCAGGACTCTTTATAAGACCAAAACCACCAAAAGAAGTGCAGTTCGATGCGTGATCAAGCGAGTCCCTATCCCTGAAGGTATTTAAAAGATGTCTAGATGGGGCACTTGGGAACGTGGTTTAGTGGTGGACTTGGCAGTGTCAACATTAACTTGAAAGGTTAACAGTTGGACTCTAAGGTCTTAAAGATCTTTTCCAATGAAAATGATTCTCTGATGCTTCTTACAGGCTAGAAGATACAGAAAGTTGGAGATACAGAAGTTGATCCTGAATCAGTATAGATTAATCCCAGTTTTTATTTCTAAAAGACACTGTTTTTTCATTGCAATCACCTGCATTATCAATTGCCTCTATTTAATTCACCCAAAGGAATTAAATATCCAGAGTGAAATAATTGTTTCCTTTTTATTTATATAAAACCTCCATAAAGTATCTTAAGTAGTAAATCTTTACAGCTACATGCTAATTTGAAAAATATTCCACCTTCTCTTAAAGACAAAGAAACTGAGGCATTTTCAAAGTCAGATGATGCAGCACATGAACACCTAACACCAAGAACAGAACTAAATCTTGACCCCCCAAGTTCTCTGTGGCTTGGGGGGTCAGAACCTCGTGGACTGTAAGTATGCCTGACCTAGAAGAAATGACATACCTTGCACAATTACTGTCTGTAACAATGAGTAAAATCTCTCATTTAGGACCTTGTCCCTTTTTATACACATGACGTACAAGTACAGGAGAAACGGGAGTACTGATAAACATAGTCTGGCTTCTGTTCCTGGTGGATAACAGCAAATGCTTCTGAATGTGTCAGTGCCATCTGCCTCAAGCTTTAAAATACCTCTCCTTTAGTAGCATTCTTCCAAAGCTTGATATTGGGGTCTTTATTTCTGTTTAGTTACTGATTTAGTTTCCTATTGCTGCAGGCTTCTCCCTCCCTTCCTCCAGACAAGGAAACATTTACAACTTCTCCTGCCTCCCCATCCTTTCCTCTTTCAGTCTTACATCCTCTCATATGCTACCTGACAGACTGCAGCAATCACACTGTGAATAGTAAGTCATTTTCCTATTGACAGCCTCCCATTTCCTCTGACATCTGCCAGCAGTCTCTGACCCTTGCATAAGCATTAAGACATTAACAGTCTGACAAAGGTTTAAGGGTTTGAATAATAATGTCATGCAGACTCAATACACTTCCACAGGCAGCCAAAAAGAACCCCCTTGTGCACTAAATTTTGCCATCCTGGGGGCTGGGAAAGGCTGCTGGAGGGGTGACTTCAGCTACAGATTCATCCTGCATGGATGAACAGCCTCATTTTGCTATTCCAGGCAGTGAGGCCTGATCTCTGGCCAGTGAAGCTTTGAACATCTTTCCCTGTACTGCAATATAATTGGGACTGGGCTGTAAGGAACAGACTCACTGGTTTAGGAAAATAACAGGAAAGAGCAAAGAGGAAAAAAAAGGAAATCTTCAGAAAAAAAAGCACAAACAATTCAAAACAAATCAAATCAAAACAAACCCAACAACCATCCCCCCCCCTCCCAAACCCAAACCCTAGATCAAAACAAATAAACCACCTTCTTCCAAAGCCAAAACCAACCCTTCTTTTGAATTTTGGAATGTTCATAAACACTCCCTGGGCTGCTGAAGAGGAATTAGAGCGCTCTAGACTCCATTTGGAGGGCACAGTCTTGTACTGCAAGTACCACAAGGACAAAATAGCCTCCATTTTAATGGATTATCAAACTGAGAAACTGATCCTACTATATTAGCTCTAAGTTTTTACTGGCACTCTTTATTTCTCTTGTGTGCGTGCCAGGCATGTAGCCAGTCTGGGCCTCTAATATAATGGATGATCTATTAGCTTGAAAGACATTCTCTTCTGTCACTTCCAACCATACCAACCATGTCAGAGCACGTCATGGAGGAAATTAATCCTTTCAATCTGCAGCAGTGAGGGCTCTTAGCAACTCTGACTGCAAACCTCAAAGCACTGGTTATAGTAAGAAGCTTCTGTGCCAGATGACTTGCAGGAAGCCTGGTATGCCTCCCAGATGTTTATTAAACTTAACAGTGCCCTCTTTAAATCTTTGGCTAGAGTTCAATCATCTCTACCCACAACCAGTGCACAAAGGATTCAAAGACTTCATAAACCACGGCTTTTGTTTTGAAGTATGGATAAAGTATGCACATGCATTTCTCTGTGCATACTATTTTGTGAAGGGAGCTGGGATGTTTTCCACCCTTATGTGCTGCAAAATAGGCTTTTATACTTCAACAGAAAAGGTGTCCTGAAAACTAAGAAAATTAAGACTTTGTTACATTTCAGGTGTTAGTTCAGTTGCTGGTCACTGAAGAGAAAGGAAGATGTATTACTACGAAAGCAGTTTGACAGCCTAAGTGAAAGGAATTTGGTGGATAACCTCTGTCAAGTTTTCCAAACTTTCACCGCAGCATCCAGCAGCTGCATGGGGAATGGCTTTTGTATTCCACAGGTATTTGTAAGATGTTGAAAATCCCTCCCAAATCAGAACATAAATTTGAAATCACCCCCGAATTGCATATTCATGAACCAACAATTCCAAACATATTTCAGGCTGAAATTCTTCTTATATAGTTTTTAAAAGCATAAATTTCAAATTTGAAATTTTGCTTTATACTAAGACCTTATTTAACCAAATAACCAAAGTGTGAAAAAAAAAAGATTAGCTTGGGGAAAAAGTCCCAATTTTTAATATTCAGAAATAACTAAGTAGAAAAATCTCAAATCTTTTTCTATTCACTCCATGGGAGAAGGTTATCAGCTCATTTTGGCAAGAAAACCTCTTTTTTTTTTCTAGCAGTTTTCAGTTTTTCAAATTTGGCAGTTCGAGAAGGGAAAAAACTGTCAGTGGAAAATTTCCTACTCGTTCCACTTAATTGAAAGGTTGCCTGCTGTGTCCCCAGCTGTCCCCTTCCAGCTTCCAGGGAACAGGAGGATTACAAAGCTCTGCAGAGTAAAACTTCCCAGAGCCGCCCCCACCTCCTGCCCCCAATAGAGCGGGTGCACTCCAGAACTCAGCAGTACCACAATTTCCAGGTTTCTGGGATTTTGGAGTAACACTGTACTCACATTTCCTATTGCAACAAAAGCTGGAATTGTCCTGTTGTTTTTCAGCAATTCGGTTAAATTTGCCAGCCCCAAAGATTTTATCAGAAAGGTTATGGCATGAAAATATTTGCTCCCTTGCATTGAAAGAAAGTTTATAAAGCAAACAATCTATTATTTCCTTCATTTTGTTTTACCTAAGTTTCATGGTTATTGGAAGAAGCATGTATATATCACCAAAATATATATTTAAGGCTCAAAATGGCACACAGACATAACCCTATTTTTACACCAAGGTATTTCAGCTCATCTGTCAATTGTTTGGGAGAAAGAACAGGCAGAGGGGGAGGTATTAGGTGATATCCACTTCACCTTCATACCTCTCACAGCCTGTGAGATAGGCCTTGGTTTAGGCATAGGAAAGTGCAGTTGGCAAAACACATCTACTCTGGTTTGTCTTGGACCATGTAGGAAAAATATTTTGACATTTTTATAATGATTTCTATTTCGTATTTCAAAGTAAATAAAAATAAAACAAAGTAAACAAAA
>JAWWLV010000144.1:16414979-16440112 GCA_035041135.1 Platyrinchus mystaceus
AAAAATATTTTGACATTTTTATAATGATTTCTATTTCGTATTTCAAAGTAAATAAAAATAAAACAAAGTAAACAAAAAAATTTCCATTTGATTCCAGCTAGAGAAGTTCAATACAACATTGATTTTTTTACTCATTAGTTAAAGAGTCAACTATATATCAGCACAGCTCTCTGCTTATGAAGAATAAGCATTAATTATTGCATTGATCAAGAGCCGGGCCTATATCCAGCATAAGGGAGAAATAAGAAGTTAAGAAATATGTACAGATTGCTGAGGATAATCTGTGTAAGAGAGCACTTCCTCCTGCAAAATTAATAGCTATTCTTTGAGGACAGGATTAATTTAAGAGTAGGCTTAGATGCAATTCATAATGCTAAATGAGCAGGTGGCATTCTAAATAGTCATGCAGAAGTTTCTGTCTCTCTTGGCAAACATAAATGTTTGATGTGAACAAAGCCAAAAGGGTTTTGTTATTTGCCGAACAGTCAATGCTGGCTCCCATTTCCAAGCTCTCCTTCTCTTGGGACATATGGGCCTTGTTTCAGTTACTCACTCACACAGATTAGAGGTTATCCTTAAAAGTATTCTGACTAAGGCAGCACAAAGCTCCAGGAAGGTTTCCACTTCTTAAGAAATGCCCTCTAATATTATGCTTCTGAAAAGGGAAGGAGCGAGGGCATTTGGACAAACAGGGAGAATTGGCTAAAAGAGAAGTCCAAGCATAAAGTAGTAACAAAACTCCAGGATGCAGAAAATAATTAAGTAGGACTGTAGTTCCTAAGAGGAAATCAGAGATCATTATGAGCACAGTTTTTTCTGAGATGTATTTTCTATTAATATAAACTAACAACAAAAACGGTTTTAACTGAAACCATTTTATTGCAGTTTAAACTCTGTATAGATGTGCTGCAATCAAACAGGAAGAACACCAGCAAGGAACAGTGTGAAATTCGTGTGCCCGACAGTCTGCTAAATCTCTTTGGGTAACCCACGTCGAAAAACCCCAAGCCTGTACCGAGAAGGTTCAAAAGCAAAGGCAGGTAGGTGATTACATACTGTTTTCCTAGAGTATATAACAGATTAGTGGACTTCAGTTTTATAAACATCACCGGCTTGGTCCACCCTGCAGAAAACCACAACCACATGTGTCCCTGTGTCCCTCAGGAAACATGGGCAAAGGAAAAGAAGTTTCATGAAACCTTGGGAGACAATGTTGCCAATGGATACTGATGACCTAGAGACCCAAGTGCAAAGTTCTTTTCCGAGTTCTGTCACCAATGCTTTCTGTAGCTGTATGTGCATCATTTCCCTTCTATGCCCGTTTCCCTTTTTCAGTTTCATACAGGATAAGCCTTTAAGTGCAAACCCAGCTTATTTCTATGTAGCTATCAGACAATCCCCAATTCCAAAGTAAGGAGCATCATCTTGCGTCCTGAGTTCAGGGTGCTTTCAAATAGAACCAGAAATCAAAACCACCACCTGGACCAGGTTTTAACAGTTAGCAGAATATTTATGAGCATCCTTTACAACTGCAACCACAACACTTCACAGCATTAAGACAAGCTGCAGAGCACCAATAGGACACAGCCTCTTAAAATAAAAACAATGCTGGCAAAGTGGGGTGGTGGTTATAATCACTATAATAATTTTAATTCTATAACTTGAAGAAAAATCTTACTCTGGATTCTGGTATTTTTCAATGCCATGGAGTTTGAAATGAAAATCACAGAATTCATATTTCAATAAACAAAATGGAGAAGGATGACTGTAACAAAATGAACCTACTGGCTTGCTTCCTATGGCATGTCTTTCCAGAAGCATTTACCAACAAGTCTCTCCTGCACTCTACAGAGTAGATTCTGTTTTCATCTACCTGCACACAACCTTTGCTACAGCACTTAAAACTTTCCAATCCTGAGTCTTGAAACCTTATAAGGGGAAACAGAACCTTTTCTTCTAGTATTGCTAAATGACATAATATGGGCTAATTTGGACTGGATATCAGTCACTGAAGGGTGAACTCTTGATGACCGTCATTTTTAGAGGCCATTTCAAAGAAGCCATAATTGTGAAAAATTCCAATAGCTTAGAAGGCAGAACCAGTAGTAAGATGGAAAGAAATTCAACTGGTGTTAACACTGATATTCCAGCTGAGTCCTGAGGTGTGAAATAATAATCTCTCCTCCTCTCCCTTCCATAGTTCTTCTATGTACTACCATCACACTGAGTGGAAGAGAAACTGCAAACTTGAAAACATGGACAAGTAGAAGGGTCTTTTGTTGTAGGAGCTCATAACTTCAAATGTCAGCCAGCGCTGCAACAAATCACCCATCTGCAGTGCTGTTGATATAAAAATTACTTCAGAGAGCCGATATGTCAGCTCAAGGCATTATTTAATGTGGTTGCCAGAAATCCCTTCATAAAAATTCATGGCTCCAGCAGCTGGTTGTAGTTGCCATGAGACTTCTTGTGTGTTCTTTGGAAGGCAGAAAAACCAAAACCATACTTGATGCCTCATCAGAGTTGTGCCTATTTTTAACTAAATTAAATGAGGAAAGGCTCCCAACACCACCCATTACAGAAGAGGCTTTTCCATCACCTACAGCTCACAAGCATCATTCCAGTCTGCTGGATTAGGCAGCAATGAGCTTTAAACACAATGATCAGATGCAGTAGAAGTAACCCAGAAAGCTTTAGGAGTTTTGCTGCATTCATCCAAAGGAAGAAAAAGCTCAAAAGGGGCACTGCTACTTGTGTTTGTGTTTTAAAAATTGTTCAAAATTTGTACTCAAAGGTAAGCACAAATCTCTACTGGGGAATATTAAAACAATGTCCACTAACGGTATGCAAATACTTCCCTTCTGGTCAAGGCCTTACAAACTTTTTTTTACCCCTTTGAAGTTGTCAAACTGATCTGTTTTAGAAGGGAGCTAAAAATACCCAGGTGGGTATGAACCAGAGGGACATAGTTCCCAAATTTCCCTATTCAAACAATGAGAATTAGGGGATAAATTTTAATGAAAGTTTAATCCAGCACATTAATCAGCCCACCTCTCTGGAGATCACTCTTTGGAGATCACAATTCACTATTAACACAGTCAGAAACTAATAATCATTAGGGGAATGAAGCCCATGGCTCCCACATCCTTCTCCTTCAGGGGTGGACTGCCAGGTCCTGGCAGCAGCAGTAAGTGAGGGTGCCCAGTTGCTTCATCAGAAACAGACCGCTCTAGACATCATTTCTCAGTTCAGACGCTTTCCTACCTGGAGCTCTCAGAACTAGGTATTTGTATCAGACAAACACCTACCCGTGAATCATTTAAGCATTTTTAAGCTCTAGTCTTCTGATGCCAAGGCTGACTTGCTAATGAGACATCTTCACTTCCAGAGACCAAGAGGGGCACAGACCACAAAGTGCTGAACACGATAGCTTAGCTCGAGACAAGGCCCATGAGGTTCTACCCCATCACCTGACGACGGGTAACTTATTACTCACAGAATAGTCCTGGGACTTCTCCTTCTGCCCTTTGCACATTTCCAAATCTGGCTTGTGTCCAGTATGAGAGTTTACTGCACTGCCTTGGATAACAGGATTCCCTGCATACACTTCCCTGTCCCTCCTTCCTTCACCACCGTGTGTTATTACCACATATCTGTGGAACAGATACTGCTCAACTATTGTTTCAAAAATGGGAAAAATCTTGTTATTCTGCAAGATATAGAATATACAGAACTATAATGTGATAGAGTTCCTATGGAATTATTAATTGAATCACAACAGGTTATTCAAAAGCAATTTTTAGAAGAATTAAAAAAATGATCTGCTGTCTCAGACTTTCCAAAGGTTTCTTTAATTGAGTGTACTTATAAACTCTTTCATTTGCAGAATTTTTTCTTGGTGAAAATGGTATTAAGGATAATGAAATTTCAAGTTACATAGATGTTTCCGAGTTCAAAAGTCATGCAGCACATGAACAAATGAAACTATTCCAGCTGTTCAAGAGTAATAGAAGCTACTTCAAAAACTGCACTCTTTTTCTTCGTTGTACTTCTCAGTAGCTCTAAATGGAGCTAACTGGTTTTCTGTGGCATATGCAATGAAGCAAAGAGATGCCCAAGGGCTTGTAAAACACATTTTTTTCTGAGATGTATTTTCTATTAATATAAACTAACAACAAAAATTTTTCCCCTGATTCACCAAGTATCAGCAAAGTGAGTTAGGTAGCATTTTTCTCAGAAAGCTCTACAGGGGAAATAAAGTTTCAACCGTTCTCTGCCTCTTGCCTTGCAGGGTCATTACTGCTGTTGTGAAGCAGACAGACAAACCATTCCTCAAGCACAAGAAACCGGGGATGAGAGTTCTGAAGCTAACTCAGAAAGTTACAAAAGATGCTAAACTAAAACTATAAGGTACTCCAGAACAGAACACTTTATGTACAACTATTTCCACTGTGCAAGAAAGAAAACTCTGGAATTCCTGGCTAAAATCAAATCACAGAAGAGAAAAGGTGATTTCTCTGCTTCTAAGAGGATCATGCTCTGCAGCCATTTCTTAAGACCTGTAGATGTAATAAGAGAAAAAGCAAGGAAAAACAACAATAGGAAGTAGCTGAATCCTGACTAGAATTGAGGTGCTTACGTTCTCTGACCATCAGTTATCTTTCCCCAACTAAAATGGCCTGTAGCCTGCAGAACACACTGGTTAAGGCTTCAGAACACTTAGAGGGAGGTCCTAGAGAGATGGAGCTGAATTCTTGCTTCTAGGGGTTCAGGATGTGTCTGAGAGACATGCTGGGTCTCCCTATCTGCCCACATTTAAGCATACTTCTTTCTCTTACTCTTTATTGTGACATGTGGATCCAATAAGTGTCTTCATCCCTTCTGGATATCACATATTTGCTTTGCTCGGGTTTTACCACCCCACCACACACTTCCTTTGAAAGCCTGCCTCCCTCTTCATTGCTCACTTCCTTCAGCTTAATAGCTCCCAAACTTTGTGTTCTGGGCACAAAGGGAAAGTTTTATTCCTGCAACCCAGGTCTGGACTGAACAGCACACTCTCCTTGCCACAGGGATGCTGCAACACTGGTTGGCTCTGAGGGTGCCAGACAGGGTGAGGCTTAATGGCTCTAAGTCAATTAATGCTTTATAGACTTTACACTCAACCTTAACCTTTTAGATTAAGCTGTTTTCTTCAGTAATGCCAAAGGGCCTATCTGGACATGGGGAAATGGAACAACACCTGGGAGATGAACCAGCTTCTGTAGTAGTCATGCCCAAAACTGTGATCTCTGAGGGGTTCTGTTTTGTTCTGTCTCTTACCCCTTCCAGCCCTGCTTGGGGGTGGACATGGCAAGCTGCTTTGTTAGTGGCAGTGCACGTATGTCAGCAGTAAGATGAACTGCACTTTCCCCTGAGATACTAACTCAGTTTCTCTGCTGTCTTCCATCAGCTTTTGCCTCCCAATAACCCCTGTAAATCCCACGCAAGCTGCCTTCACCACAAGTAACTGCTACTGCTACACACTGCAGAAAGAGGAACCCATGAAATAGTACACTCATTACAAAATACACTTACCCTGTGGAAAGCGATGGAAAAAATTTACTAGATGGAACAAAGTCAACTTTCAAAATTTTACTGGTCAAAGAAACTCCTGCATCCCAACAACCTCATTTTCCCCCATAAGCTTAAAGCTACACCTTTTAACACATGAGCTGGATGCAGATTGCCATGAATAGGCTTAAGGGGCTTTAGCAAGTTCTCCAGCTAGGAACAGGTGCTTCTTTCTAACACCCCTTGATGTAATGTATGAACTTCAAAGAAAATTCAGCAGGGTTTTCAGTTCTCACTCTTCTATCTCTATCCAGTTGGATACTCCGTTGGTGCCAACTGTCAAGTGCCCTTTGTTTTGTACTGCAGCTACTGTTGTGACAGTAACTCCCACAGCACAGACTAGAGCTCCTATTTTGAAGCTGATGTAGGCTCATTGATCCCTAGGACTCTTGAGGTGTAATAAGGCTTCCAGAAATATAAACAGTAAATTCAGGAGTTACCTGCTTGTATACATCCTAAACTTGCCAATGCTGTTCAGGACTGAAGTATGACAACAACTTCTCACATGCTTTACTCCTCACCCTATTTTTCAGAGTTCGACTCTGACAGCTAGTGGGATTTAGAAAAAGTGCACAGAAGCGTCTGGGGAGGTGTCATAAATCTTGTGTGAGCTGATGGCAATTGGATTATGGAGTCTCACCTTCCCAGAAAGAATTTCAAACTGGGAGAGCACAATCTGATGAATGAAACTCAGGCCTACACAGTATCTGATCCTGTCAGATCCATCTAGCTTACAGGCATGTAAATCCATGGATCAAATAAAAAATACTGAGCTTAGAAAGATTATACTCGAGTTCTCATTCCTGCTATACATCTGCCAGTGATTTCTCAGGCTATCTTTCCCTGCCCATCTGCTGGGCAAGTAGTCTTTTTCATGTATCTGTTATTTCAAAGGCAGATACCTCTTTTCCTGCCTTTGGAAGGAAAGGAGATGAGAGGTTTGTTTGTCTTGCCTCCAAGCAGTGACTACTAAACACATTGCAAATTATGTGAAGTTTATCAGAAAATTAAACGTAAATTAAGTGGTTTAAACTCCCAAATAAACTAAGTTATGTAATTTTAAAAATTACATCCTGCATCCTTAAGCACAGAAATATTTTTGTCTTTTTCCCAACCCTTACATGCTGACATTCTTTCCATTACCACTATCATAAGAGAGCTTCCCTATATATACAGTCCCTTGCTGTCCATATTTTTCTTCTTAAGCAGATCCAGGTCAGTCCAGTGATCGGCAAATTCAGAGTGAGTTCCCTCCAATAATTTCAGGGGTAAAAGTCCTGGATGAGTCTCCTCACCAGGAAATCATTCGTCATTTTATGTCGCCTGCTGTACCTTGAACAACCACATAAAAGACAGCACTGAAAGACCTTTATCTCTGTGGCTTATATTGCCAATTACGACTTGGAATGAAAACATCTTACTCATAAGGGTAAATGAACCGCAAGTCACAATGAAAACCTCCCAAGAAAAGAACTTCTGGCAAGTAGAGTCACTGTGGGCCTGTGTTCACAGGTTATGGGTGGCAGGTGAAGCTCCTCCTCTCGGAGGAGCTCTCAGAGCTGAGCATTTTAGAGTCAAGCCACTGGAAATGTTTTGTCAGTTGTTCACATTTCTGACACTTTTAAATGCAAACAGAAGTCACCCAGCTGTTTTAATATTATAGCCTTCACCTTTCAGAACACAACCATAGCTATAACTCTTCACATGACTATTGGAGTATCTGTTTCTAAATTTCTTCATATGATTATATTAATTATACGCTCTAAGGATAGAATTTGGCAGACCCTTCTGCACTGGCTGAAATGACGGAGAACATTCCAAATGTTTCCACATGATTTTGCCCCCAAGCATCTAAAAACACTGCTGCTAGTTTTTATGGAATGGGGCCATGATATGGGGTTTTTTGCCTTTGAAAGAGATGCTAAATGTTTACCAAAAAGTTCACATATGTTTTGTGTTTGATAACATGTAGAACTGTTATGCAAGAAATAAAGAAACACCGTAAACCAATCTTCAGTTTGGTCAGAGCAACATCCTTACAGTATACATACCCATGCTTGTGGGAGGAGCTGTACTACCAAGGAAGACAGCCTGTAGAGTTCCACAGTAATGCTTGTGGACAAAAGGTAAGCACCTTTACTACAGCATGTGTGGTTGGGAGATTTTGGAGAGTAGAACTTAGAAATAACAGTCAAGTCTAGCTGTATGCCGTGTTTGCATTAGACAAACAAACAAACAAAAAAAGCCAAACAAACCAGGTTGGGAAAGTCCTTGGAGTATCAAAAGCTAAACCAAACACACTAATTCTGACCATTAGCAGGTCTTTGCTTCTCAAATCCCAAATCTGAGAGGCACTTCTTTTATATTTACACTTGTGTCAGGGAGCTCAGGATCAAATTTCTGAAGGTAATCGATTTGCATAGGTATGCTCTGAGTGCATCTTCAGAGCCTGGAAAATGGATACATTTCGTAAAAGGAGAATAATGTGTGCTTTGCTATGAGGCCCCTGGGAAATAAACCAAAGTTTCTCAGGGACAGCAAGGCCATTCTACAAAGGAAAGATAGCTGTGTGGAGTGCTGAAGAGCTGCAGTAATGCCTGTAACAAAAATTCCAGAGCAGGCTTGTGAGGGAGAACAAAGACTGGATACACTGGGTAACTTCTGAATTATCTGAACAGATTATTGAAACATTGCAAATTGCATCAGTTAGGTGGAATGCAACCTACCACTGACTTCAAATCCACATGAGATCACAACATAAGTGTGGAGTAGCTATGGTGGAAAAGCTGAATTTTTCCTAATGCAAGTTCCTACCCCTTTTTGTCAAGTTACTGATGACTACGAGAGAGACAAACTGAAGTTCAGCCCACTCCTCTTTTCTGCAGGGTAGAATAGAGCAGCATTGAACATCCCACACTGCAAACCAACACTGTACTGAGGCATTTCCTTATCAGCGCAGAGAGCACAGAGCTTGTTAATGCTGTAGTAACTCAGAGAATTACTGTGGTAGGGAAGTTGGTATAACATATATTCATTCATAGACAATTTTCATTGACCCAATGACAGTCTCTTCCATCAGCCCCAATTATTGACCAGACCTCTCAAAAGCTGGGAAGAAATGTGTCACGGATAAAACCCACATGTTGAAGGATAACATTGGCAGCAAACAGGAGAAAACAAAACCTTATTACAAAGGCAAACAGTTTGCCTGTTTTCCTTTTAATAGAAGTTCCCCAAACACAGTTTAAACACAAGAAATTTCTTCTTCTCCAAAATAATATTTATTTTTTAGAAGCTGGTACTTGGAACAAACTCTGACAACAAAGGCAAATGTTTATCCAAATACCAGTATCTCTTAGGGAAAAAAAATCCCTTTCTTTTTATTCTAGCCAAATCATACAAATGGCAGTTCTGAGACTTGAGGGGCAGATGGATCAAGGTAATACATACCTTGCAGTCCCAATGGGCAAAATGTAAAAAGTGTGCTCTACACCACACCTGAGGAGAATGGTCCTACCCTGAGGCTCTGGCAGAAGGCACCAGAGGAGACTCAAGGTCAACCCCTAGACTTCTGGAGTCTGCTAGAACTTCAGTATGAACTGGAGTCAAAGGCAGCCAAGTGTTATGCCAGAACTGATATTTCTAATGCATTCTCCTAACCAATCTCATGAAGGTGTGCTGATGGCAGGATGGCTGAAATATGAACATGGGAAGGCCTGGCAGATTGACTATATCACACTCCCACAGACTCACAGGATTTAAGGAGGATTATACAGCAGCAGTGTAGGTTTGCTAGCAAACTCTAAATAATTATTTCATATCTATTTTCTTCTGCAAAGAAAACTTGACAAAATGCTTAGTGGGTAGGTTTTGAGCATGTATTTACATCACCATGAAGAACTCAGCAAGGGCACAGATGATTGGCCCTGACAAAGACTTGGCACTCAGAACCCTGTAAGTAGTGGTGTGGATAGAGAAACAGGAAGGAGTTTATCTGGCATTTCAGGAAGAGCTCACTAAGTTCTTAAGGCTGAAGATTTGAAAACTATTCCTTTTGCTTCTCAACTGCACATATTTAATCCAGCACTCACGACAATCTACACAGAACCCCACAACACGAAACAATACAACAGCCACCAAATACGCCTGAATTTGATATTTTTAACTAAACTGCAACTTTTTTTTGCATCATAAATGATGGTTTCAAGATTATGCTGTCAAGTAGAGCAGCTGCTAAACTGTATGGTACATTGAGAGCAGACTGTTGCAGGTCATGTTTGCCTCCTTTGTTTTCCAAGCAAGACCAAACTTCTCATTAAAAATTATTTAAGTGGCTGAAGGATAAAATGATTTTTTTTTCTTCCTAGATTTAGATTGGCTATTTTGGGTTAGGTGACTTGGAGAATGTAATATCAAAATACCCACCACCACCATCCACTTTCAGATTATTTTTATTGCAGAAACAAATGTAAGATTATTTTTTTTAAGCCTGTGTGCTTTTAAAGATATAATGCAAACAGGAGCTTGCTTCATCGTCACATCAAATACTTCCTTCCTCCAATCTACTGCATGAAAGTAAAGGATGTTATTGGGACATGGGAAAGAGCTGAAATGACAATCCTCTTTTCCCAGCCTTTTCCCTCAGGTAGGTAAGGTGGAGAAAGTAGTATTTTTGTGTTATTTACTGAGTATATAATGACTTATAACATGTGAAGGGATAATGATAAGCCATTAAAATTATTTACCCCTAAAGAGACAAAAATAATTTTCATTGAAGAAATCTGATTTGGTGCCATTCCATTTCTCCAGGTCACTGCCAGGCCCTGCTGTCCAGCCCACCTCCATTTCTTTCCTTCTGCCTTTATTAACATACAGACAGGTTATTTCCTGAGCTGTAATTCAGGCACGGGAAAAACTCCTTCTGAACTTTTTCCTAGCTAATGTATTACACTCCTTTAAACACATCTCAAAACTCTTCTTTGTAGTGATGAGTAAAGGAAATTCAGAAATGAACAGGCCACTGATGTGCCCTGATGTGCACAGACTCTTGTAGTTGATAGTGGTTGCACCAGCTCCTGGTGCTTCCTTTTCTGAGCGTATCAGTTTATTCTTCACTGATTCAGGTCATAAGTTCCCTTATGATACAAGAACTGTGTTCTTGTTATATGCTCATATGGTGCTGAGCAACATCCTGTCACAAACCATGATACGGAGAAATGCAGAAAATAAAGCTCTGATTAATAACAATAACAACAGCTCTACCTGAAGAAATCTGAAGCAGTATAAGAAATGAAGGTGTATGGGCTGTCCTTAATTTAGCCCAGCAGCTAAAAGTATTTAAAATGGGATATTGGGTTACATTTAGTTATCTCTCATGTCACAGACAATTCTGTTTGTGTAGCAAAGACAAAATCAAAATGGTTTCTGACGTGTTGCTTTCACAATAAAACTTTTATTTGATGATTTGTTCTGTGTTGTTTATTACAGCAAAATTCTAAGCACCCAAACAGCACTAATTTTTCATTTTATAAGAGAGTAAAGTTGTGATTTTGCCCTATGATAGACAAAATACTACTAAAAGGCTCTTGAGCTACCGCTGAAATACTTGACGGATCTAAAGTGCTGTGCTTATTCCACTGAAGATCTGCTGCCATGAAACACAGTAATTATGTGTCTTCCTAGAGGAAGAAAACCTGTGGCTTGTCTTATTGATTCCATCATCAAGTATTAAAAGTCACTCTGATTAGGTCATGCTGACAATGACCTTCACAATAGGTTGCTCATAATCTTGAATTTCTGTGGATGCAGAACACTATGAGGCCTTTCCCTGCTAAATCGCTGTCCCAGCTTAAGTAACAGAGGTGAGGCTACACAACACCCAAGTAACATTTTGGTCTCTCCTTGCACCATCCTATGCGAGGCAGGAGCAACTCCACCAAAACCAGTGAGGAAGATCACAAATGGTGGAGAACAATCTCAGTTTAGCTCTGCCCAGCTAACAATGCACCGAATACTGAAGGATTACCTTTTATCCAACTGTGCTCTTATGCTGCGCATATTGTGAATATTTACTTGTGACAGAGTCACTGGCTTAAATAAGAGCAATCTCCAGGTTGTTTTACCTTATGCTCTAAATCCAAATCTTGAGGATTAGACTGTATTATCCCTTTTCCCTTAATCCACAAAGCAGAAGTTTCATGGGGCACAGCACATACAAACACGCAAGTCACAGGACACTGAGGACATCGGCTATCCTAAGAAAAGTTCGATTACAAAATTTCATGACAGCACTTGAACTGTCAGGACTTTTAACCAAGTAAGATTTCATACACAATTGGATCAGGAAGTTCTTCAGAAGCATGCTGTCTATCCCAAAACATGTCCCACTCAACTGTCATAATTTGAGAACTGAACTTTATGTCAGGTATAATGTAAATGAAATATTTTTGAGAAGTCATAATAACATAAAACAAACAAACAAACATATCCCAAACTAACAAACACCAAGACCCAAATAGCTAGTGGAACACATGAACGTACAAGAGCTATTTTCAGCGGATGACCTATCTAAATAAGCTCAGTTTTGCTCTCCACTTGTTGAACCACGTCTTCCACTAGTATGAATTCACAGGAGTTTGTGGAAGTCAGTGCAAAGGTTCTAATTGCTATCTCATGCATAAGATTTACCAGAATGCAAAGTATTTAGAAGATTATTCATAAAACAAAACAAGACTGCATGCACCCCTGCCCTGCATCTCAACTTCCCAGCCAATGCCTCTGCACCTTCTCCTGGCCACATAAACATGTTTGGATCTCAAAATCTCCTTTCAAAGACTCACAATCCTTCATAACTCATAATCCTTCACTCAACAAAATGTTTTGGGAAGTCTTTCAGCTGATTTCCTAACTATTTCTGCAAGTAAGTAAGACTGTGTTCTGATGAATCCCCAGTGAGTTAAAACAAAACTGAAAAGGAAAGCAGATTCTGACAAATGAAAAAGCCTCAGGGGTTGAAACTTATAATAAACTGTCTGTGAAACAGCAATGCCAACTGCCTTAAAGAAAGAGCTAAACACAGACTAAATATTCCTCAATACAAGAAACCTAGAACTAAAACAACATTTCTACTTTTACCCAGTAAAAAATAATAAAGAGGATTCCCAAGATGGAAAAGCTGGAGCCTGATTGGAAAAAAAAGTCTTATTTATTTACTTACCAATCAATTTTTAAAAATGTACCTAGTCATCTTTGTGGTTTTGAGGCTTTCTAGCTAACAGTTTAGAGACTTTAAATGCCTTTCCTGCTTCAGAAAAACAAAACAAATATGTATACTAAGATTCTCATGTAAGTAGATAGTTCTAGGAGCTAAGAGTTCCAGAAAATGGCAAGTTACCAGGAAATTCAAACTGAAGTCAAGAGAACCTGCACTGCCTTAACATCAAGGGAAAGAACTGAGGCCAGAAACTGTGCATCTTGTCTTTTTAAGTGGAATCTCAGAGGAGCAGAATCTGTTTTTCTGTCTTGTGTCCTCAGTTATATAACACAGAAACTCTTGCCATCAGCTGGACTGACTGAAAATATATTGGGTGCTTTGTTTTGCTTAGCTTGATAGCCCTGCAAATTAACCTTCTACAGATACAGGGGCAAGGGGAGAACTAAGCTCTGCCGAGCTCTTCTCTGTAAACAGCTCCACCTGACACAGTCCCAAGGTGCCCTGTCCCCATTCCTGGAGCAGAAGAAGCTCTTCTCCTCCTCTCTGCCAGGCTTCCTGCTATGTAGGAGGCTGTTCCCTTGACATCTCCCCCAACCATCCCCTCCTCAGACACAGAAGACAGACATTCCCTCTGTACCCCTGCCCATTATTACTGTGCTGATATTCAAAAGAACACATGATGAGAAATTAGCACAGATAAAAAGACCAGACAAGGTTCTTATAAAGACTTCTTGCCTGACCTCAAGCTTACAAAAAATTAATCCACTACTGCTACCAGACAGGGGTTCCTGCTACCTGACTGGGGTTCCTACCTAATAACTCCACTAGAATTTGGGCAGGAGAGTGTCAGCTAGGCAGGGGTTAATAGAATCACATTGCCCCTTAAACTTTGTGGCCTTAGTTTGAATCAGTCCACACCCCATTAACTTGCCAATTTTCAGTAAACATGCATGGGTGTTGGGGAAAAATACTGAAGTTTTTTTGCTTTTTCCAGAAAAAATAACATAAACATGCATGCTTAATAATAGAGTGGGGAAAATGAACATCTCCATATCCTTCTCTGGTTACTTTTACCAACAAAATTTATCTTTCTTTTTGGCAGGAATGCTATTTTTATGTTTTGAAGTCTGTATTTCAAAGGGAAATGTTCTTTGACAACATACAAGAGAAGTAAACAAACTGGCAGAGACAGTGACACATGGGTCACTAGGAACAATACGGCCTTCAAATAAACTTGGTCTTAGGTTTTGTTTATACAAGAAATGTATTTCTATTTTTCAAAATGTGCCTTTGGAGAACTACACAAATCCCATTCCTTCAGTGTAATTGTACTAATTTTAATCACAAGCAGCTTGTGATTTCAGTAATCACTGAAATACCTTCTGACTAAAACTATTAAAGCATTTGACAGTGATGCATGCAAACCAGCATCCTGTGATTAGGCTGTATCATTAGTGGGAGATGTTTCACTTCATATGATTAAATCTTCTTGACATTTGGTATTACATTTAGGATAGCTGTTTGATCATGCACTCACACACATGACAGCAAATCTGCACTTATTCAGACAAGGTCAGTGGTAGTCAGCACAGAAATGCTGTAAACAATATAACAAGCAGCCTTGGGTTTGTCCACGTGGAGCAGGAACAGAGAGAAAGAACCTATCTTGAAATTCATGAAAAAGCTAAGTGCCTTGCTGCTGTGGCCATTCCTCTCAGTGCAAGCACAGGCTTAACGAGTTTTTGCTCCTAACAGCTCATTCCCAGCTCACCCTTGGCCTGCAGTTGTACCAACACAGCTTGTCAGTAAAGCTGCAGCAGGAATGCCGCTTGGACATGGAAAAGAACTGACAGGAAAACCTCTGTGTCAGTCTCCCCATCCATTTCACCCTTTTGTCTCACTAACTACTGCCACAACTGAAGATGAACAACTGGCTCGATGATTAGGAAAGCTTCCTCGCCTGACCACTCTGGCAGTCACGCTCACACCACCCCAGGCTGTCACTGCTGGGAACAAAACCTGTTCGCAGCGGGCAGTGCCAGTGACCGGATAGTGCCCTGCTTGACTCCCTGCAGACCCCACACTCTCGTAGTCAGACAGGTTTCCCTCACTGGCTGGACCCCAGGTTTCTCATAGTATAGTCCCAGAAGTCTGGATCCTTAAAACAATTTAATAAATTTGCAGTAACAGCTGTAGAGAAACAGCTCGAGTTGGTGTCTCTGAGGAGGGACCCTGGAAAAAAAGGAATCCCTGGGCTTTTACACCATTGCAGTCTGAGAGGGCGGTAGCTGGGGTCTTCCTGCGGAGTCATCGGCTCCTGTTGTGCCTGAGGGTCAAGGGGACAGTGCCACTTCATTGCCTCTTGACTGGGACTCCAGCCATTCCCCCACCCAGGGCACAACCTGCAGCTCCCACTGCAGCTGCACACCGAGCTGCCGGCACTAGGTGTTTTCCTCAGCGCTGAAGCCACTTAAGCTGGCAGAGCCACGGAGAGGTCCAAAACTCCACACCTTTTGGCAGCACTGTATAAATCTAAACCAATTTAAGGCAGCCACAAAAGCATAGGCTTAAAGTGAAAGAATTGGTTTTTTTCACTTAAAACGATGAAGTGGATGTGGGGACAAATTGTTCTGAGCAGTGTTCTCTTTGATAGCCCATAAGCTGCAAACTGCCATTTACATGTCCCTAGTGTCTGGCCAGCATCCTGCTACAGATGGCTGTTCTACACATCTCTGCCAGTACAGCCAAATTACAAAGGCTGTGTGGTGGTGACACCCTTTATTTAAGTACAGTTACACTGGCAGAAGATGAGTTTTAGCAGCACAGACTGCACTGGCAGAGGATGAAGTGAACAGAATTTTTTCAAAGCACAGATTTGCTTTCTTTGAATGTACCAGTCTTGTCAAAGCACTTTTGTTCAATTCCCACTGCATGCAGAGCACATAATTCCAACAGGAGCAGGATTTTCCTCTCAAAACCGTAAGCTGTGTCATGAGGAACTGCTAACTGCATTACCACTGGGAGACAACTGTGATTTGAGAAGCCTTTTGTATCATCAATTTATTTTGAGGAAGTAATACACAGGCAAAAAGTATCTACAGGCAACTTCACTGCACAAGTGTCAGTCCCAAGATTGAAGAGCTATAATTTTGGAGGATGCAAAGCTGTTATCAGCAGGTAGATCATAGATATATTCTGTTTATTTGCACTCAGGGGAAACTGTCAGCTGTAGGTATCACCTCAGAAACTTTTTTTTTTCAGAAGTAGTACCTTAGCAGAAACATGCAACTGACAGTGAACTAAAGGCAAACTTTGATCTTAGAGGTCTGATGTGAAATGCAAAGTAATGCAACCACTGCAAGCATCCTTGAATTAAAGGTAATTAAGATCCTGAGAAGCTCACTATAAGCAGGTCAGTCTTCTTAAACCCCTGTCATCTTAAAGCAATTAATTTCAATTTCATTTGGTTTCTAACAAAAGACAGCTTTCAGCTAAAAGCATTTATTCAATTCAGACATTTATGTTGAGTATATTAAAGTGCAGGCTGACAATATTTACTCACCCAGAAGGTCCTTCCTAATTTTCGCCCTCTGTCTGGCACTCCTCTGTCCATTATTTTATTTTTTTTAAAGGAAGAGCAGAGACCCCAAGCAGGGTGAACCAGCTCATGAAAGGATCAGATGAGCAAAAAGCAATGGAATCAGGTAGGGAAGGAGCACAGAGAAGTTGAATGGTTAGCCTGAGTCAACCTTTGTCACTACTCAGAGAGAAGGAATACTGCATTCAATGCTTAAGCTGCTCCCTCACTGCTCAAGGGCATTTTTAGCACTGAGCTGCAGCATTAATCGTAAGCGCCTCTAAAAATTGCATTTAAAAGAATCTTTATTCCAGCCTGATTCAATTTGACATGCAGTTGCCAGAGATCTCTTGGGTATTTTGTGTATTCCTGGAGCGTTTTGATGAATGGAGACCTGAACATCAGTACCTAGCAGCACTGATCCAGACACAACTGTTCCTGAACAATGGCTCATTTTGCCTGGTCAGATGCACCTTAGTTAAGATCACCAAGCTTCATGGAGATGCCTGCAAAAGAGATGGTCTACCCCATTTATTTCAGTCCAGTGGCAGTATCTAACACTCAAAGACAAATAGTGTTGAACACCAAATATTCAAAATATAAAACCAAAATTCATTTTAGGTTGCTGAAACTTTTCCCCTGTAGTCAGAAAACAGCATAGCACCAGAGGACAAAGGAAAGGAAAAAAATCCCTAGCAACTGTTTCAGATTTTGTGAATATGAAATTGGTTTCCCCTTGGGTTCCCCTTTGCTTCTCTTTGCTCAGGGGGTGATAGGAAAAGGTACCATAATTGTATTTCACTACTATTTCCAGGCAGAAAATTCTAGTTAAATTGTCAAGTTAAATGTCTAGGAACTAGACAGGGAACTTAACCCAAAGACAGGTATTTTCCACTACACATTGTAGTTCTGTTGTAACCTTGAAATTCAGTCCAGATTCGATGAAATCACCTCAAAACCCAAGTGCAATTCCACAGGAATTTTTACTGAGTTTCAGATCAATTTTAGATAATTTTTTCTGGCTAGAAACTATGGGAAATATGTTAACTTCATATGATCAAACCACAAAAATTATGAAAATGAGCAGTTTAGGCTGAGTTTTGTTTTGAAAGGTTTTGCAAAATGAAGCCCAATTACTGGGAATTCACATGATGCAGAACCAGAAATAAAGCATTCACAAAGTCCATGAGAAATGAAACAGTAGCATTTTACAAAGTGCTCCTACTTCCCTTTAAATGTTCTTGAGTGGTCATTATTGTCTTGCTTACCCTGTTTTCTATGCTTCTTTTTCCAAGTTTGTACATGAAAACTCATATCTACCTCAAACATCTACCCCTCTGCTGAAAGATTACGATGAATGGGCATAGCTTTGGGTTTATGTTTTTTTTTTTCTGTATGTCTTATTCGGGTTTTTTTAATGTGAAGAAGAAAACACTACAAGTGTCTGTTTGGCAATTGAGTGTTTGTTTTTGGCAAATTTAAGTTAAAAATTTAAAACAGGGACACACCAAGCCAATCTTATTATAATCAGTATTCCTGAACATAAGTAAAGACAGAAAGGAGTTACCTGGTTTCCACTGCTACAATCTGCAATACAAGGAAAACAATATGGATACCAGTATTATATTCAGAGCTGCATATCCTACACCCATAACCTGCCACATCTAGAGCAGGCATAGACTTCTGCACTCAAAAGAATTGCCCTTCAAAGCAGACTTTGTTGGGGTCCCTTGCCCAAGCTATCAATCAGATGAAAGTTTCATCATCATCATGTTTGAGTACATCCAAGTCTCAGAAATAGGCTGAATTAATTAATTCTTGCTTCTGATATTTAGTCTTATAGCTGATGTAACTACTGATACAGACACGAAGATCAGTTAAGGAGATATGACACACTGTTTGTATATTCCAGAGAGTACTTCTGTGCAATAAAACAGGGAAGAGAGAGTTTAACCCTTTGTTGAGTCAGAAAGTTCTTATCCCATACAGAAAGTAATATATGGCATTCCAGTGAAATATTCAGATTTACGAGGAACTGTCACAGTCGTCAGCTGCCAGAAGTGAAAAAGGTCTGCAGAAAAGGGACTGAATGTGAATGGAACCTGTGGAAAAACTCTGAAAGACAGAAGGACTACAAAGCAAGTATACTGCACCAGGAAAAAGGTCTTCCCTGAGAAATCTAACTAGACTACAGCTAGGCCATCAGCTTCCAGGGATGTAGGACTGGAATGCACCTGCAACACAGTAGCCAAGTACAGGAGGGACACCTTTTATGTATTGCTGGAGACAGACTAAGAAAAAGGCTTCCATAGAGGCCAGAGGTCTCTGGCACGTAACCAAGTCTTCAGAGACATGTTGAAATCCTGAGGCCCAAAGGAATTTTTGACAATCTGTTGTATGGAGAGTGCCTCAGGAGCTCAGCATCCCTTTGGCTGCTCTTTCAGCACAAGTTGGACTGTCCCCTTTTTCTGTAACAGAACAAATCAGCACTCAAATGCTCATCTCCTCCTCAAGCATGACCACTCCACTCTGTGCATCTTCTCATGTCAGCTCAGTATCCTGAGTGCAGGTCCTCTGAAATCCTGTTACAACAGGGTTTAGTGAAAAAGCATATTTCAAATGCATTTCCATTAGTAGTGATGCCTCCTCTTGCAATGTATTTACTTGGCTCTGTAAATATCCAGTGCCTAAGAGTAACCCTGGGCTAATAATAAAACCAACTGATACAGTCAGGACACTCAAGTTTACTGACAAGAGGCTGGAACAGCCAGATTCTGTGGAAAAACAGAAACCAAGCACCAGCTATGCCAGTACTTCCCTCTTCAGAGCTGCTTGCTGCCACACAGTATCTTTCACTCAGCAGTCACCATGGGGTATAATGAAAAAAATAAAATCATCAGAAAGACCCCATGCTTCTTTTATCCCTGAAGGAATGATTTAGAGACCCATTATTCTTCAGATCTTCAAGTCAGAATTTGAAGAGACCTTTCAGAGAGAATGACATACGCTACCAATCAATTTAAATGGCAGTACCAAAATCTGAGGAGTTAAAAGTGCGTCCTGACATTGAATAACGTTTTAAAGCACTCCGGAGACTTTCCAGCTTCTTCTAATTGTGTCATTAAATACCATAACTTCTGAACAAGACAAGAATTCAGGAAACTTCTTCAGAGTTTTAGTTTTCGTCAATTTGCTGTTTATTTACTGTAAACCAGTTCTCCTTATGAGAAAGTTCCCAGCCACGTTAATAAACTAACAGTAACTGCAGGATTATAAAGCACTAAATCCTCCCCCTGTAGGATCTAGCCCCAAATTAATGTGATAAAAGACTGCACATTGCCATGGGAAGGTTGGAGACAAGCTAGGTTGCATAGGACATTTCCAGGGCTGGAAGGACCCTGCCAGGCCACCCAGGCACATCCCCGGAGCGGATCAGCAAAGCACCACTCCTGTGGCCAGGGCTGTAGCCTGCAGCAGAAAGGTTCATTAGAGCAAGGGGAGCACCCAGGTTTCTTCATGGCCTGGGTGCTTGGTACCCATAAAACTAAAAAAAAAAAGCAGCAAAGGGATGAAAAAAACCATCAGCAGTGAGGGTTTGTCATCAAACCAGACAAGGCTTTGACTAAGCTGGCCATGTACAAGGTCTGCTGGTACATGGCCATATTCATATAAAAAGTCTTGGCACCGAACTGAGGCTTTGGAGTTGGCCCTTTTCACTGGTGGTAAGAGGTACTGGTGTCTGTGGAAATAAGACTCAGTTCTGGGAGGACTATAGTTATAGAACAGCTTGCTACTTTGCCAGTAGGACTACCACAGTGCTAAGATCCTACCTTGCACCACAAGTAACTATTTTTAAAATGCTGAGCAAGAAAGTACAAGTGATAAAAAGAATTGTGGTTTTGAATGGGAATTCCTTAGGAAGATAGAAGCTCTGCCTCACCTCTCTTGTAGAACAGGCTGGAGCTTTGCCTCTCACTTTAATAAACCAAACCAAGTTCTTTGGAAATTCCCTGAAAACCGCAGCAACAAGCTTGTAAAAATTATGGGAGGGGGATTTTCTCAGTAGAAATGAGAGTATTATCCTTTCTCCAGAAAGGCCTACAAATAGGGAGAAAAAGAAAATCCGGACATTTCATTCTGTTCCAATAGAAAGGCTGTAATTACAGTATACCCCACCAGCTTAATCAGCTGAGTAGCTGTGCCACCCCTAACCCAGAAAACAAACCCACCTAACTGAACTTAACCCTTCTGGGCTGGGGGAATTCACATTTCTGGTGTCAAGGAAATTTTGACACAATCCTAACTTTACCTAAAGGCACACACACAGACACCAAGAATTTGTGTAAGCAATCCAAAAGCTTGCCTAAACAGCTGAACATTTTTTTTTTCTTATTTTATTCCTACATTATGGCTGTGTTCTCATATTTTCTAGTGCTCAAAAGGACCAGGTTTGCCCGCTACCAATGATCAGTAATGCTAAAGACACTTCTCCCAGTTGCACATTAGAATGTAAGATTTGCCAGCTGTGCCAGTTCCTCAAATAAATGCCAAATCCAGTCTATGGGTAACCCTGGCGCAAGAAAGACCAGCCCTTTATGCCAAAGGGACTGTCATGGCTTTTTCCAGGTGGCTGTGCAGGAGCTCTTGTGTTCATTTCAGAAGCAGCTCCACTTCTGCCGGGTGATATGTATAATACCATTCAGGCATTGGAGATATGCATTGATTTGAGACTGTATACTTCTCAGCATAGAATAAAAAGATGATAAATAAGATGGTGAGATTAATACTCAAAGGCAGCACCACCAACAGATACTTTTGTTCTCAAGAAACCTGAAGTTCTTCTATTGTCTCTTACTGAGAGTTTAAAGCAAGTTCATCTTAAATGGAGGCAAATGGGATCTGTGTGCAAATGGTGTACTAACTGAACCCAAGCCGTTAGCTTGCTTGCAGTAAATTCAGAATAAAGAAACTGGACCCCAAAATTAAACTAGTGCTAACAGTCCCATTTGGGATGCAGCCTGAGAACTTCGTATGATATTTTTCTCATTTTGTTTTTCAATTTTGTTGTTGTTGTTGTTGTTGTTTGTTTGGGGTTTTTTTTGAGGCAGCTGGTCTTATGATATCCTGTCATGTTATTCCCCCCTCCTACAGTGACAGAGCTTCCTGCCTGTGAGGCAAAATGAAGAGACTTCTCTGAAGGATCTGAGAGACTTGGGTGCTTCCCCACCCCCCCCAAGGTGAGTCTGAGGGGATGCTAGGAAGGATGGCCCCCCAAATCTGCAGGTGGAATGAGAGCAGTCAATTCTCAGCAAATTTTACCTCAATAACACATCTCCTGATCAACAAAACAGGAAGAATAACACACATATTTCCCATCCTTTGCTACCAAAAATGCTATTTTTTTTTGAAGCACACCATTTTCTCCTCAGCCTTTGGAGAATGTGGTGGGGGTACCTGGGTCCAGACACTTCATGACAGAAATTCCAAAAAAATGCCACCTCCTCTGCTGAGCCTGAAGGACACAGATGTGAAGAAAGAGAAGAATCTCTAGAAAAGTTTAAGGCAACTATTGAGGATAATGACAGAAAGGAGCCTTCCAAAACTGAGAAAAGGAAATCAAATCCCTGAAAGTTACTTATAACTATGTTTCCTTTTGAGATCAATAAGCCATATTAATGAGCCAGTGGGAAGCAATGGATATCACAGAAAAATAGGGATGGACAATCCCCTGGTAAGAAGAGAGCCACCCTGTTTCTGTGTAAATGGGCAGACAGCATTCTTCTATTTTAGTCCCTAGTATGACACAGTTCTGCTCCACAATTTTCCCCCTTATTTCTCCATTTTCCAATGGATGGAGGCAAATTTATTCTCACTCTTTTTAGTTGTCTAAGTGACTTCCCACTGCACACAGATGGCCTTTTTATGGAAAAACAAAGGATAAATAGCTCTCCATGTGATTTTTTTCTGCTGAACGGTCCTTCTATTCACCATTTCACCTCAGCAATCATATGAGGAACATGGGAGTTTTTCTCATCATCTGCTTTTTTAAAGCAGGCTTGGGCAAAGCTGCAATTCTAACCTGTGACAACTTCCCATGATGCTCTTTAAATCAGCAGTTCTTTCAGGCTGCAGCTCTTGAGAGGACCAGTACATTTGCATCAGTGACAGCCAACTACTGCTCCCGGGTCATTCCAGTCACATTTCTTTTGCATCACAGTTGACACTCAAGGTCAAATGACATGCTAGCTTTGACACTGCAGTGATATCTGACTTCATCAGTCTCTCAAGGTTAGGCTGTTCTTGGCTGAGCAGCACAGACAAAGGAGCCTGCTTGCCTCCCTCTGCTTGGCCCTCCTCCCCAGCAGGGAGCACTTCCCTCTGTCTTGCTGTAAGGAGTGAAGGCAGGTGCCCCTCTAATTTCTTGTTGCCCAGAGTATCTGATCAGAATCTAGCCAACGAGCCAGCAACTGTGCAATGATGGAGAAATTACTTCTACATAAGGACAAATGATATGCAGAAGAGAAATGGTGGGTGAGACTCAAGTTCCCTTTTGCCCTGCTACTGCTGTAGTAATGTAACAACATACTACCTGCCTTTCTTGCTTGGGTAGTAGAACTGAATGCCCACCACTCTGCCCAGTTTAAGCTATGCTAGTACCCTCCTACATTACAGACTACTGCTTTCTTCTTTTAGGATATATGCTGTTAAATTCTCAGGACAGAGGGAGAGTTCTCTCACACCCTTAAAATCAAAAGCGGTGTTATTTTCCCTAGTGCTCACATGCAAATTATCAGACCTAAGTCATGAAGGGCTACACCAGACACCATAGATAAAGGGAAAGTAAAGGAGGGCCTGACAACAGAGAAGGGCACTTTGGTCTTTGACATGCAATGAAGAGCAGTACGCTGGAATACTGTAAGCAATGTATGCATCCCATTCAGAAACCAGCTCTCTGGAAACAACAGCACTCACCATAGAAAAAGAAGGTGAGATCCTTTACACAAAGCCCTTCCAGTGCCTCTCAAGACTGACAGACACTACCTTGGTGATCAGCTTTGACAACCACACAAACACACCTCAGCTCTGTGCTGAGCCCCACATTTCTTTAGATTTCTTAGATGTGAGGAGGCCTTGGAGCTCCAGGCAAGAGAAGCTTTAAGAGAAAATGTGTTTGATCACTAGCTTCTTTACCACCACTGCTTGCACAGTAGCCTCCTCTTTCACATCAATCTGTGTAGCTTAAACCTTTGCATGTCCCTTCCATTTTCCTTTGATCATAATACTGTGAAACAGTTCCAAGGCAGATGAGGGGGGGCTGCGAGAAACCGGTGCACTTACACAGCATTACACACACCTCTGTTTACTTTTGCAATCAGAGATATCTGTGAAAGCATCCTGGAGGCAGACATGTAATTTACAGTCCAGAAAAAAAAAAACTAGTAAAGGAAGAATATTCACCCTATTGAAGACACTGTGATTTGGACAAGTGACATCCTTCCCACTCTACAGAACTACTGCAAGGATTAGCAAGCACTTGGATAATTATGTTTAAGAACAGTCCTAAAAATAAGTTGCACTGCATACCAACTGAAAAACAGACAAAGTGTCATATTCAGTTTACATAACACTTAAACTCCTAAAACTTGCTATAATTCAAAACTAATAGAAAAAAAATTCGATAAGAACATAAATGGCTCCTGGCTGCCACACAACAGCCATCTCAGCATCTTCTGCAGCTTTAATTGTATTTTGGTTCAAAACCGTCAGTACCACTCAGGAATATATGAATAAATAATAACAGATGAACACATCTGTCCCTTGGTAAACACAAGGGAAAAAACGTCTGTACAGCACTTTACCTATTACTTCAATGAAACGTTTTGAAGCACAATATGTGAAGAAAGGTCATATAAAAAACCAAAGTCAAACCATGTCATTTGAAAACTGAATACGCTTCTGTTTGGCTAAATTATTTCTTTCCCCCTCCCCCTCCCCTGCATGTCTGAAACATTTGTTCTGCACTTTGAAAATGTCTCCATTTAAATCTGCCCTAAAATTCCATGTGTGCATGCACTATGCAGGCACACACACACACACCCAGTTGCTAGAACAGGCCTACACTTGCCCTCATGGCAGGGTGCTGCCACGCAGCACGTGTGTGCACCCACACTCACACAGTATCAGCTGTGCTCTCTCAGCCCGTGATGCAGGCAAAAAAAGCCCAGATCAATTGTTTTCTTTGTTAGCAGTCTATTTTGTCAGTTTGCACAGAATCTTCCTTTAGAAAGACTTCTCTTTTGAAAGCTCATTTTGTTATCTTATTTTGTTAAATACCATTCCAGTTGCTGCTTCTTTTTCATCTGGGTCTCCTTTTATTTGATCCATTATACCAAAATAAATTTATGTAAGCCAAAAATGCTCTGTTTCAATGTCACTAGTTTGCTTCTCTTTCCCTCTCTAAAGAATCTTCAGCTTATTCCTTTTCATCTGACATTTGTAAAGTCTTTTCTCTTTCAGTACTCTAACCCAATAGTGTTTTTTTCTAGGGTTTGATAGTGACTCATCTTGTTCTAAGATAGCAAAATACCTCTTCTATTCCACTCCAAATGGCAGAACAGAATAGTATTAAGTGACAAAAAAATTGATTAAAATAAACCCCCTGCAGCGCTACAGGCTGGGGACAGAGTGGCTGGAGAGCAGCCAGGCAGAAAGGGACCTGGGAGTTTGGAT
>JAWWLV010000144.1:16440212-16461400 GCA_035041135.1 Platyrinchus mystaceus
GGAAGAAATTCTTTACAGAGAGGGTAATCAGGCATTGGAATGGGCTGCCCAGGGAGGTGGTGGATTCTCCGTCTCTGAAGGTGTTTAAGAAGAGACTGGATGTGGCACTTAGTGCCATGGTCTGGTAACTGTGGTGGTAGTGGATCAAGGGTCGGACTTGATGACCTCAGAGGTCCTTTCCAACCCATCTGATTCTATGACAGTAGTGCAAAATAACTTCTCAAATTCTGCTATCACATGCAATATTCCTCCCACCCTCTTTTCTACTCGGAATGATCTGGTTCACTAAAGGTACTCAGAGTAAGGAATTCCATCTGTTCCATCTGTCCTGCCCATTGACAGCAAGCCTGGCAAAGGTTTTCTTGACTTGACCAGTATTCTTGTGCTCTTTATCTTTTGAAAGCCATTATGTGGTACTTTCCAAAAGATGGCCAGAAAGAATTGCACTGTGACTTCCTTAAATCTAACTCTCTTTGTGATGTTTCAAGATGAAAGCTCAACACTTGGAATAGTGAGAGGAGATATTTCTATCTTGGCTATTTTATTCCAGGTCTGTTCTTTTGGTGTTGTGAAGGTCCTTGAGGTTTAAAAGCAGGGTACTGAGGAAAAGGTATTTCAAAGGACATTGCTTTCACCTTAGCCTCAGTATATCTGTTTATACCTGGGCAAGGAGACTGTGAAATGGTGTACAAATAGACATACTTTGGACAGAGTAAAATGACAAAGAAAGAAGAAAACCGGGAGTGTGAATCAGAAAGCACTCTGAAAAATCAGTGGCTTACACTGCATCTGTGAGGGGTCAGTTCCCTCTGAACTGACCTGCACACAAACATTTTTGTGTTCATTTTTGACAACACAAACTGTTGTCTCAAGTCTCAGAATAGCCCCACTTTAAGCTTACATTTGGCCTCCAAATGGTGTCTTGAGTTATCAAAAAAGGCTTTCTTCATCCAAGCACTCTATAACTTGACTGATTTATTATCAGTATCCTAAACTTATAACCCTTTGAGAAAACTGCTCCTTAATCAGTCACTAGTCACTACAAAAAAATTTATTTCCCATGGGAAATAAATGGGTTTTCAAGCTGCATGCCCTGTCTATGTCAATTTTAGACAAATTTCCATGCCAAGGGCATAAAATAGGCTTTTAAAAGTTGAGAAAGGATTCTGTTCAAAAATATATAATTCATAAAAGCTTCCATTCTCAGCTGTTTGGTTTGAGATCTAAAAAGCAATCTCAGAGGACTGAGTCACAAAGAAAGTAGGAGGGCTTTTAGATAGACAACTTCCTCACTGACTGTCATGTCTTTGTGACTTGCTGAGCATCATACCGTGGAAGGTAGGGTTTTGAAACTGAAGAAAAACATCAAGAAGTAAGATTTTCTGAAATGAAATTAGAGCAACTCAGTTCAAGAGACAGGACTGGAGGTTACTAAGACTGTGTCTCACTGCTGAAATGAAGTCGGATTCTTCTCACCTAAATATAAACATGTTCAATATGAAAGCTGGAGCTTATCTTTGAGATTCCCCCGGAGGTCCGTGGAGAGACATGCACTTCTCAGGAGTGAGTCAGTGCCTTTGAAAGCAGACTTCTAAAATAGATCAGACAAATGGCACCTTTGCTGTCCCTCCACCAAACACAGCAGTGGTCTAGACACCAGCTAAGAAATAGATTGCTCCATTATAGCTGCAGAATATAGGTAAATGAAATGAAATCTGATTTCTTGACAAGCCGCACCAGTATACATCAAGAGTATTTGCTGTGAAGTGGCTCTTTCAAATCCCTGACACTGTTTCAGGAAGTTCATCTCTGATAAGCAGTTTGGATCAAGAAGGGGGAAAAAAAATGCTTTCCTATCCAGTTCCACAAAGCTGTATTTCAGAAACCAATTAATTTTATAATGGAAAATTTCAATTATTTCTTTAGTTGTAAATTTAAACTGGAGTTTTTGAAATATGCTTGCTTTTTCTTTTTCAAATTCTAGCTTTAATTTTTCCATGCTAGGCTTGAATTCTCTTTCTTCCTCCACGCTTGTTTGGCAGTTTGTCCGCAAATACTTTTGCCTTTCCCTGCATGACCTGCACCACTGGAACAATAGTCTCCAAAAAACATATCCTGGTCTCTGTCACATTCCTTTTCTCTATCTTGTACTTCAGAGAGTAGACTCGAACATGAGGGAGAACTTCTTTACAATGAGGATGACGAAGCACTGGAACAGGCTGCCCAGAGAGGCAGCCTGGAAATATTCTCTGGAAATATTCAAAACTCATCTGGACACACTCCTGAATAACATGCTCTAGGACACCCTGCTTGAGTAGGGCAGTGAATTAGATGACTTTCAGTGGTCCTCTGCAACCTTACCCAATCTGTCATTCTATGACCTGAATCTCACCTGCTCTGGATTTCCTGCTGTTGTAGATAGCCCACTGAGGAAATGCAGAACACATACAGTGAGCTGATATAGAACCCTTTGATCATTGCATCCTAACTGAGGCTTCAGTAAGCAGTGGGATACAGCCTGCATATTTTATATGCTGAGAGAGATCCTGGCACTGGTCCCCACTGAACACTCAAATTATATTTGCATCTGAGCCAGGTAAAAGGCCCAGATCTGCACTATTACTGACCAAGCAGCAGTCCTGCTGTGGAAGAAATTGTCATTATTTTTAACCAGCAATTACAAAGTAGACTTTAGATATACATGAAGTAAGGGCTCACAATCTGCAGAGCCTCTGCCTGCAAAGGTTTTGTTTGTATGCTGCTTTTTCCATCCAGTTCATAATGCAAATGGCATTTGCAAATCTGACAGCTCCAACAGGTGTGCTTGAGACCAAAATCCACAAGGGCATCTTCTCTTCCTGAAGATGCAGATTAAAAGCAGGAGTATAATTCCGGTACCAAATCAAGTGTCTGGGAAGTATCTGCTTTACCTCTTTCTGGTGGGGAGAAATGTGAGACCCTTCCTCCAAATTTCCAAAAATCAATTTTAATGAAATCTAACAGAAAGACATGGAAAAAAAAATTACTTCTCTCAGGATCCTCTTGTAATGCTGCTAAACCCATGGCAGAGTAAACACAGAGGTTTCAGTTTTTTATTGATCCATAACAATTGTGTCTCACATTGTGACACATGCTGTGTCTCACAGCAGCCATAAGCACATTCTACCACAGAAGGGGACATCTGTAGCAGACAGCACTACATATACAACAACTCTTCTTCACGATTTCAGTGGTAGCATCACATCATTATTAAGTAGGTAACTAAAGTCAGACACTGAAACTGCTCCCAGTGTAGTGTCAGAAAAACAGATTTCTAGCTCTATAATGCAGGAATAGGCTTATTCTTAATCATCAACAGGAGATGAGACTATATTTAGAATCCTCTTGCAAACAAAACCACAGATGGGGAGAATTATTTCCTTGCAGAAGAGACTGCCCACACATATTGTGCCCTCAGAACAGTTCAGTTTATATCAGCTCCAGATGATCTGCTTTTCAGCACTGCTCTAAGTAAATACTGCAAAGTACAGGCACTCATTGCACAGAGTGCAAAAAAACAGTGCAAAGGCAGCTTTGCCATTGCACCTGAAAAGTGTCAAAAACCCTGGCAAGGAAGGTTCCTCTCTCCCATGGGCACATGCCTGCACCTACACACACTCCTCCTATGAAATCCTGGCTCATGCAGAGCTCCTGACAGTGAGTCAAAAAAGACCAGAGGGCTCTTCAACAGTAGCTAAGAAGTGCTCATTAGCTCTAGCCTTTACAAGGTGTACTGCAAGCAGCAGTTCCTGCTCCTGCATCAAACATCACCCCTGCAGAAGACAAATGGCCTTTGTTTGTTTGTTTTGATAATTTTAGTGAAAACTATAAATAAAATCTCAACTATGATTAGGAAATAGATCTTTAAGCATTGATCATACAGCTCAACAGGTCTGGAGGAAAACTTCTGAACCTTGACAGGGATGCAGAAAAGCAGTTTTGTGTTTGAGCCTTTTCGGGGATTTCAGGATTTTCAGAATCAATATTTAAATCCTTGGTCAGAACATACACTCAAAGAGAGCAGTTGTGACTGCTTAAAAAAACCAATCCTTAGAAAAGGTAGATTCTCCGTTTGGGTCAGCTTTGGGCTGCCAAGTCCCCTTCCTGAAGCTTGCTCTGTAGCTGTTTGTGACACCCATAGGAGAGGGCACAGAGGGCTATAGAGCCTCAACAAGCAGCATCTTTCACAGGAGGGCTGCCTCAGGCTGAGAAAGTCCTCTGGCCATTTTGAAGTGTTTTACGGTTTCTCATAAAAGCAACTGGCATTTTAGAATTAAGATACTGAAACTCAAATAAATGGGAATCTTTCCATTGGCTTTTGCTTAAATTGAGAAGATGGAAGAGGTGTTACCAGTTCTGGGCTTTACACTGATGCAGAAATTAGTCCCTTAGAGCTCTGATCCAGCAAATCAATTAATCTACAAATAGCCCTAGCAAACCATTCTAGTTTGGATCTTAATAGGCAATAAAAACCTAGTTAGACAGTTATCAGTAGACTAAAATGTGCTTGCAACTTCAAACCCTCTTGGACCTTAGAACACCACAGTACTGATCGAATGGTGAAAACCTCCATCTTCTCCACAAACCACCTAAGCCCACCCCTAAATGACAATAACACCCCAGACCACCACACTTTGGTTTGAGGGAGTGATTGCTCTAGCTTATTTATTTCTTACTTGTTTCCTAAAAGCACCTAAACCATCCTTGAATGAGAGCCTAAAACAAATATGTGAAGCAAGTGCTTAATTCACCTTTAAAAGAGAAAAGGTATCTCTTGCTTTGTCCGTCCCAACGCAGAAGAAACCATGTCAGCTGCACTAGGTACGTTTTTCCTTGGGGGCTTGTGTGTATTCTCCACAGCCCTGCTTCTTGCAACTAGGTGTGAATATTGGAAAAGCAGAACCTTGGGCATGGGTTTGGGAGAAGAAGGATAAACAAACTCCTCCTATTATTTTCATTAAATAGCATCCTTTTATAGGATGATTCATTGAAGCATGTTTGTTTTAAACCAAACATACTTGAAGTCCTTGGGTATATTAAGACTAAAAAAAGCACTCATTTAAGAATGTTTATTTATTCATTCCAAACTGTTTACATTCAGGAAAAAAATATTTCCTCTATTTGTTGATTAAACAGATTCTGAGAGGTTCAAACTGGGCACACAAACAAAAAAAATCAAAGCTACTCCTCAAAATAGGAAAGCCTCAGCCTTGCCCAAAGCTTTCTGGGCATATCAGCAAGCAGCAACAACAAGAAATTACTATAACTAATAGACATAAGCCTGCAAAAAGTCTTGAAAGACAAGAGACTAAATGTATTACTGTGAGTAAACAACACAGCAGGAGCAATCATACCACCTTACCAGGAATCTAAAGAAAATATACATGACTTGAGCTGTTTCTGGAAAGACACCACAAAGCCACTGTGATCTGGACTAAAATGCACGAGACATTACCATGAAACTAATTGTTTATGATACGAATATGTTAAATAGGAATGTAACTTCAAATACTCTGCTTTATTTCCCCTCAATATGTTGAGCACAGTTAGCTCTCAGTACACAACCTGAAAAACCATAAAAGGTTAGGACCACTGTGAAGTCAGTCCTTTTTTTTTGTGTCACTTTTGATTTTAACATCCAGGCTTAATTATTTTAACTACATGTTTAGTTGGAATACATATTTACTGTCATCAGCAGAGGATTGCAATATTTCCATACTACAAGAATCTTACTGCTTGAAACATGCTCTGAAATACACTCCATGAAGTGAAACATGAAGTAGATGACAAGACAATAACTTTGGGCCCTCATCACTACTTGAGACCAGATTACATTTGCAACTGCCTTTCCAGGGGGGAAATAATTTTAAATCCACAGCAAGGCTTCCACTGAATGAAGTAACTGGAGGGTAGAAGGTGACCCTTAGAGAGAACATTCTCTGCAGAAACTAAAAGCACAGTGCTGAAGGTACAGGTAAGAATGGGGCAATTATCTTAGGCAATGAACGTAACATGTAAAGCAAAGGGCATCTAAACACGGGTAAATACACAGAGCATGTTCAAAAGGGGCCCCAGAGAACCATGTTCAGACCTAGACCTGAGTGGGCAGTTTGCTAACATCCAAGGTGAGTGACCCTGCTGTCACTAAGCAGCCTTGGGAGGGGCTGTCTACACTTCTTTGAGGAACACTCTTTAGCCTCAGGGCAAAATACGATCCATTTTGAGATAAAGGATTTCGACACATTACAAATGAGGGTGATTTGCTTGGGCTGATTTCCCTCATCCCTAGCCTCAGCCTATTTATGTCACAGCAGGCATTCCTCAGAAAAACCCAATCCATCACTTGTACCCACAAACTGTTCCATGCAGTCTCAGAGTGCCAAGAGGATGCATTGGTCCAGATGCATCACAGTCATGGCCCTTCTTCTTGCAGTCTCCTGTGAGCATTGCTACCAACCACTGCAGAAAACACAGAAGGGGACTGGCACAACTTGAATCTCAGCCAGTAGGACTACTCTTGTGCACCTGGGGTGCACTGCACTCATACTACAGGGACGGTCACAGGCACTCGTTATTTTGGAATAATTATGTTTATGAAGAAACTAAATAAAGTCTATAGGCTATGATGGCTAATGAAAAGCCACGTGCTGGATGTTTGAAGGAATATGATGAGTTCTCTCAAGGAAAGAGAACATGCTTGCTAGAAGCTGGTCACCAAGCAGAATATGCTTTTATATGGTTAAGACTTTAACTTGGCCGGTCAGAGTGGAAATTCATGTCAGGCTTTGAAGTTGGCAGCAGGTGAAATATTCATGAGTCAAATATTCAGAGCTAAGCTTTTTTGCTGACATCCATGCTAAGCAAAGTAAGTACAACTAAAAACAATGACCAAACAAAGCTCAGATAGGTTTAGACTCCTAATCCTGAACCACACTTAAGACCATAAAATTTCCTCACGCCTTCTACTTAGACACCAAAACAGTAAGATCCTGTGGTCAGGGATATTTCTTTCCCTTAGGATGATTCTGCTACCCCATAAATAACAACTTGTACCAGATTCAAGCATAAACCAACTCTCCAACCATGCAGGGTCTCACGGCTTTAACTGGTTATGCTGGAGGTGTGGGTCCTACACTCATTTCAAAAGCCACTTGAGGGAACCCAAACATAACTTCTCTGAATTACCATAATATTTGCAAAGACACACTCAAATCTCAGGCTGTTTACATATTTTGAAAAACAGAAGATCAAGTGCAAACTACCAATACTAGTCTGAGTCTGGAACCAATTCTATGATTTTATTTGGATTTTTTTTTTAATAGACACATAGCCTGAAATACTTGGTGAAAAACATTTTAGTGTGAATCTAATGCATCTCAGACTGATGTCTTAGTTCTTTTTTAAGCACTATCTTCTGTCATGTTTCACAGGGAAGAGCCACCTAAGCTACAGAAGCAGAACTTTTTTCCAATGTGTTAGAGAGCTGCTGAGAAACCACACCAAGTCAGTCACAGAGGGCAGGAAATCCAGGAAGTTCGTCCTTACTGCCACAAAGCAATCTCACCCCAGGGCTGGAACAGAAAGGTAAGGCTGACAAGGTGACTGGGGAGCTGCTAGGAAATCTTCTGTGAGGGGAACAGACTCACAAAGAAATGAGCCCAGCATGTTAAGAACTCCTTATGCCTATGATGGCACAGGACAAGAAATACTAGGCAAAAGGGGCAGATGGGGCAACAGACACTCTGTGTGTTCCAGTGTTTAGGCTGATAGGTCATGAAGAAATGCTCCCATCTTGCCCTCTGGTAGAGTTAGCAACTCTGCAAGGCAGGCAGAGAAAAGGAAAAGGGGGAATCCATAGCCAAGGAAAGCAAGACAGTAGCATGGCACTGAATCACTCAGCTGTCAACAGACATGGTATTCTTTCCACTGTCACATGGAACAATCAGTTTTTTTGAATAGGGACACGTGCACTATATGGCTATTTATATGACCTCTCCCACCTCTGGAAGCTCTAAGAACACATTCATGTGTGACAATCCCGGTCTAGCTATTTCTCTGCAGAATGCACTACCTCCTTGCTTAAAACCATAATTTTTAACAAAAATCTCCTTTTATTCTGGTCTATTAAAGCCCTTCAAGTAACACAGTAGGCCCCTGTAAATATATCGCTCTAACTCCCTGTACAGATTTTCTCTTGTTTTATAGCTGCTTGAATGTTTCTTACGCTGCATTTAGCAATTCCTCTGGTTTTCATGGCCCTTGCAGGAAAAAAACGCAACAACTCTACTCCCTTAACAACAGTAGAGTTCAAAAGACGTTAATATCCCTGTGATCTCAGTAGCATTTGGGACTGTTAGAAGTAAATTCCATTCAGGTCACCCACTGAGTTCTGCAGCTGTTAAGTACATGTTATACTCCAACATAAAAAAACCCTTTGGTCTCTCTACTTCCTTCTCTTGCTGTCATTGTTTCAGCTTCCTCTTTCCATTTAATTTTCCTGATCCCATTAAACAAGACTGAGTTTCTTAATCACTGTAAAGGGCTTATTTTATTTTCAGTTTGTTTTGTGGTGCAGGTGTTATTGTATTTGGGCAGGCAGTGAGCTGACATGTTAGTTGCATTGCAGCTGGGGTTCTGCTTTCATGTCTCTGGGACAGAACCATCACCTGACTTCATTCTTGAGTCTGTCTTTCTAAGTGCTGTATGTAGTTCAAAGGAATGGCCTAAATGTAGCTAATTCTTCAAAGTTAAAGCAAAAATAATGAAGGAAAGGCCTTGATTTGCACTGTCACCATTTTGGATCCCTCGATGTATATCTTGAAACAAAGTAAGGCAACGGAGTCTGCTTGGCCTGATCTTAGGTTTTGAGAAGCTCCATTTACAGCAGTGCCAGATGGAAGGTTTCTATTGTGCTATCACACACATGAACTTGATATTACAAGAGGAGGATTGAGGAACTTCAGTCACTTTGCTAACTCTGCCTAGCATGGCAGGCAATTGCAGCTGTGCAGAAACCACAGGGCTACATCTTTCAACCAACCCGTATTTCCCCTGATTTCCCCAAGAAAACGGTGCTTCTATTTATAAAGAAAGACTGAGCACAATTAAGCTGATCTTCAAAAGTAATTCCCTCCTGGCACTCCACTGTTGTTGTGTCTCTATTTGGAGCAAACAGGGCTCTGCCAGTCATATCCCATTACTATCATAACTCCTATCAGAAAACTGACGATGGTAAAAGACCATAACATGGTCTTGTGAGCTTCCTGCTAACCCTCCAACCGCACAGCACACTAGCCATGCACTACCATATTTTTCTTACACTGCCCTTTGCTGTCCAGGTATCGTCACTCTTGAATACACTCACTGTGTCTCCCTCTACTCAAGCCTGTGTGACATACACTGTTTAACAAATTGTCTCAACAGGCAAATGACAGCCTAGAGCACTTGAAAGCCATCCTGAATCCCAGAGCTGGCTAATAGCCTGAATGTGCTGAAACACAAGCACTTAAATTAATCTGACGCTACTGTAGTTAAGATGTGTTGATTTTTGAACTGCTACATTAAAATGCAGACACTTTACTCCTGCAGGGAAAGGTCTGCTACAAAATTTAGGAGAAAACTAAGTTTTAAGGAGGCAGGAGATACAAAGAGCACAACTTTGTCCCTGGCTTTGATGAGAAATAGTGTCTCAAGTCCCAGAGGCATTGTGACTAGCTCTAGGTCCAGAATGAGCTTGTGGCATAATTAGAAGCTAAATCCAATGTTTTAGTTTGTTTTTTTTTTTCCTACTGGTGTAGAAAACACAAAACCAAAATAGCAACTCAGAACGGAGTGGTCTTCTCAGCTATGGCTTTGCAGAAACAAATTGTCCCTTGAGAGGATTTGCCCCGCCACGTAAGAATGTTAAATAACTCCCTAAGCAGAGAACAAGTAATCTTCTGTGAATTCATTCAGAAAGGCTGTGTTCCCTCAGGGATCCTTGGTGTCTAATAAGATGAGATCTCATACTACAAGCTTTCCTCGTGGATTGATTCTGATCTCTTCTGCACTACTCATGCAGAAGTTGAATTTCCTTAAGTCTTCTGTTGTACAAATTTGTATGTCAACAGTGACAACAGGAAGGGGAAAGAATCACAAACATATAATAAACCTAAAAAAAAGAAAGAAAAATCTCGTTTCCCTAGAAAAACAAACCAAAAGGAGAAACTACCAATAATGCTGATACATAAAACATACTCAAGTTTCCACGACAGTTGTACCCAAATCCAACAACCTTTTGAAAACTTTTTCCTTAATATAGAGACCAACCTGAAATCCTGAAAGCAATCAACACAGACAACTGGATGATCCAGAAAACATCAGGGAAACTTATTTAATTGAGTGGTAAGGGCAAAGTCCTTCAAAAATATTGAATGCTGTAGCATCCATCTCTTGAAAGTTCGCTGTCCCCTAGATCTGTGGTGAACATGTTTCATCCCACCAACCATTTCATAGTTGTCTTAGGGGTAAAATTGCCAGATATCATTCATGTAAACGGAACTGGACATTCTGGTGAAGGCAGGCACCAGAACTCGACAACCACCGTCTCATGTGTCTGTGCAAATGAAATCCAATTTTAATTTAAACTGTTGTATGCCACCACCACTGTGACTGCTGTGCCAAAACTAACCACATGTGAATTGTGAGCCGTCAGTAATGTGAGAGAACAGCAGCTCTAAGGTGCCTGCCCACCCATTCGTTTGACGAGCTGGAGGACAGCCTGTGCCATTCTCGGCTATCATCAGGCTAATACAACCACTGTAAACAGAGGTGCTGCTTTTGGAAACAGACAGCAGTGACCTAACATCTAAGCCCAAGAGAGTTAATGAACACCACCAGAATTAGTCCAATGCTGAAACTAATTCTGTAAGAATAACCATTTCCAGACTATCTCTTTAAATTTTAAAATTTCAAATTTTTCTCATTCTTACCTGGCATGCCTTGCCACCAAAACCTCCTGCTTACAAAGTTAACCCTATAACACAGTTTGTACACAGTATTTTCTGTAACAGCTTGTTGATTTTCAAAAGCCAACACAGCAGAGTGTAAGTGTAACCACCGGCAGAGGAAGTAATGATACCACATATATTTACTGCATTTTTATGCCTATAGAAAACATCGGATAGAAAGAGGTAACTTCATCTGCACTAATCTACTCATTATTCTTTCCCCCAAATGAACTAGACCTGCAGCATCAAAGTTATGACTTAACAGTTATAGATAACCTGACACTAATTTTAACTAGTAGAGGGAATATAACAAGAAAACTGAAAAGCAGAGATAGATGTGTATGAATTGAGAAATTCTGCGTATAGACTGTCGCTCTAATACAAAATTACATCTAAAATCACATTAGTTGCAACTAATATTCATGAAATAGTTTGTGGATGTTTTCCCAAGAGCTGGGTTTAATGTCAGAGCAGTCTATATGAAAAAGATCTTAAACAAAAGGGGAGCTCCTGAGGCTGTTGGCCAGGTCAGCCTGCAAACTCTTAAGGGCTCTCAGTAAGAAGAAGTGATAGATTCCACTATAAATGCAGTTTTTTTAGGCCAAAAGGTCAGACAGTGCAACACACAACTACAACACTGACTTCAAAGGAAGTTGACAAGTCCTCATCATCTGTCCCCAGAGGTCGTGTTTTACTGTTTTGGAATAAGGGAGCATACATGGATTAAGGAACATACTGCTTTGTAGTCTGAGTACATAATCAGACCTGACATTATATGAAGTCTAAGTAAAAGCAGTGACTTACTGTGTATCACACAAGGTAGCTAACTCTTTAATTAGGGAGAAAGCATCAATCAGTACTATTCTGCGGCAGTGGCTGCAGAAAAGTTCTTTTTCACTATTGCTAAGTCATCATCTTTCCAAATCTACACAGCTTTCCTACACTTTTTACAGGAATGATCTATGAATTGTGCCAGGAGTGACCAATGCTGAAGCTTTATGAACCCACCAAGTGGTGAACAAAGCCCTTTAGAGCACACTAAGCCCACCTTATGTCAGTCTCCTGCTGCTCAGCAAAGGCCAGATACTAAGACTTGCTGAGCACCTTCTGTTCAATTTAGCACAAGACTCAGATGCTTGCCAGCTTTCAGGATTTAGCTCTGAGCTCAACTCTATTTTTGTATCCTTATTAGCACAGGAACTTTCTATTTTTCATGCCAGCAATGCTTTTCATAAGGATAAGCCTAGAGACACTAATGCTGGCTGATTTAGGAAGAAAGGTTATTTTCTCTTTCTTGTAATTTCTATCAATACATTCCTCCTGTTAGAAAATGGGATGATCTTTTCAGCTGGACTTCACCATCTGGAAAACTAAACAAGTTTCTCAGTTGGCAAAGATCAGTGTTGACCTCTGTACCAGAGTCAACCTCCCTGTGGTTGTCTCTGTGAAGCTCATGCTGTCTTTTGCAGCGCCAGTTCTGGTCTCTGTGCCAGAGTCAACCACTGCAGTTTGGTCCCTGTGAAGCTCATGTTATCACTCACAAGGCCTGTTTCCTGCATGGAATATGTGTAACACCACAGTGTCTCTCAGCTGAACTGCTATGAATAATCATTGCAGGGTACAGCAGGTACAACATGAGAGATCAACCGTGCTAGTCAATGACTTGATGTCAGGATGAGATTCAAGAGGGAATTAATACGTTCTGTGCAGTTGCTGTTTTTCCTAGGCTGAAAAGTAGTGTATATACGAAATAATGTTATGTCATCTTTCTGTGTGGTTTTGCCCCATGAGAGCAATTCCATAGACCACAGATAACACAAATAGTTCTATGCAAGAACTTTCACGAATAGTCAGGCTCCTGTTCCTATCCTTTGGAGCATTTGTGAATGCTATAGCTCAATTGACATATTAAAACTGTACCTAACTTCTGTGAAAAGGAAATCAGGGCCAGGCAGCACTCTTGAGAAAACAGAGCAACTACCCTTGCCTTTTATCTCATTACAAGGGAGATTTTAACAAACCATCAATGACTACCCTTCACTACTCAGCCTTGAGTCTACAATATGCAGTGACATGTGTCACAGAGCCCAGAAATCTGGGAACTATCATTTAGTTTATTTAAGAACCTCAGGGAACAACAAAAAAAGCCCCAGGAGCAGCAGCCAACTGTGACAGAAGGAACCCCAGCCTCCTTCAGGATGACCCAGTCCTCCCACTCACTCTCATTTAAGCAGTAGCATATCAATTACAGCATAAATTAGCTGCCTTGTTGGGTTAGTAGGTTATTAAGCACTGAGAAGCAGTCCAGGCTATAAAGCTGAGAGAGACAGAAAAGACAGAGGCAAAGTTGCACAAGGGAACCTTTTACATCAGCTTCCTTAAGTGAAAAACTACAAAAATAAATTGTCTCCTGAACTCATGACTCACCCTTGGGTATAATAAAAGAATATTTTCAATATTTACTGTATTTATTGTACATAGACGTACAGTTTCATTTTATAGTCAAGTGACATTCATAAACTTCTATCACATTGCCAGTTAGAAACCTATTTTTTTGTTCATTCGAGGTTAAAAAGGATCCCTGAAGGGATGTTTTGCACCCCAAACCAAATCCAAATATGAAGAGTGGGAGATTTTTTATTTCATTAAGATACTTCAGTGTTGGAATGAATGCTTGCATTGCCTCAGCTTGTCCTGTACCTTAGCTGTCATGTTTATGACATGTGTCAGCATGGTTTAATTGAAACTATTTCCAAGGACCTTCTAAGGATAACCATCTTTAATGCTGTACAAAGTTCAGATGAGGTCATTTATGAAGAAACAAGACAGACAAAAAATTCTCAATGAAAAGATGTCTTTCCCAGGTCTTACAGTTCAAGTTTCAGTTTAAAGTAGTAACACAAATCAGCATCAGGTTCTCACCTGGTGGAATTACTGCAGGCTTAAAAATATTGCTCGAGTAAGGACTCAGAAAAATGTGCTTGACAGGCAGTGCTCTGTCAAAGGCTCTCTGACTTGAAAGATTTCAGACTTCCACTACTCAAGGTGTGGAAATGTCTTAAAGGCTCTGTTCAGATCAAACTGAACAAATTAGATGAATGGCCATTCAGAATATGAAGATAAAGAAAATCTTTGTCATTGTTTGGAAGACAGAAACCTAAAATCAGATTACAAACTCTGTTTGTGAATTCAATTGCTGAAAATAAGCATGTGCATCTCCAGATGAAGATGAGGCTAGAACTGGGAGTTAAGGCAGGTACTCAATGAAGGAAAGGAAAAGTTATCAGACCTTCCATCAGTCACACTTTCTTGCTTAATTCCTCTCCCTAGTCTGTAGGAAAAAAATAAACATCTCTAACTTTGCCTTTATTAATATCTTATTTTAGAAGTCTTGAGATGTTCAAATGGAAGTCAAGGTGTATACAGTTGGTAAAAAGTAACACAGAAATTAAGAAATCAAGTACAGCCCCTTGACAGCTGCAACTATCTCTGGGAACTGAGAAATATTGGGCATTTGAAACAACATTGAGAAATTACTCTTCTGTGAGGGGTGATATTTACAGAACCTGTTAGAGAGATCTGAGCACCAGGAAGCTTCCTTTGATGTCAGTGGCAGTTGCCAGATGCAGTGCACTTCTGAAAACAGGGTACTGTGATGCTTTGACCTCTGGTGATCTTCTCAAGTGGCCTGTTTGGTTAAAAATTGTTAGTTCAGAAAGGGAGTTCCACAGCTGAGTAACCATTCAGATTTTTAGTAGAAACTCACACATTACAAGACTATTGGCCAAGAAAGAAAACCCAAATTTATTTGTCTGGTAATACTGAAACTAAAATTAGAGAGACACAATATTACCATAGTACTGTAGCAGATGACTTGTTATTTGAGCAATAGAGGTACTTCTACTTTCAGCACATAATTATGCATTTCATGATGTTGATCATAATGAGAGGTTACAAGAACTGAATCTTTCAAGAGGTTAATTCTTCAAGTAGTTCACACAGACAAAGTGCTGGCCCACCTTTTTCCTCCCTTCTCTTTGTTAAGTGGGATGTTTCTGTGACTAGTGTCATACTAGGATTCACAAGATTGGGGATTGTCTCTTGGGTTCAGTAAGTAGGTTATGCATGAAGTCTGGAATCACGGATTGGATCAGAAGACAACATGTTCCTTTCAATAAGTTTGAATCAGGCTTTTTGTTATCAATTATCAGAAGACAGAAAGATTGGGTCATGCTCTCCAAGTTCTGTTAAGCCAACACCAAATATTACAACTGAATACAAAATGAAAATATCAGAAGAGTAAACAGCTACAACTTTACAGAGATGTTTTCAGAAGAGAGTGTCACATTTACATTTAAACTTTACATCATTATCATATTTGGTGAACAGGAAATAGAGATGTATTCAATTCAGATTTTTAGGGAAAAAAAACCCAAACCAGAAATGCTGATTACAGAGTCAAAGGACAAGCTTGAAACAAGCCAAAGAGCCAGAAGTGTATTTAAAGGCTAATCCTACAAATCCACCCAGCTGACTGGACCTTTCCATCACTGCATGCTCTCAGTCACTATGTTTATCCTCAGTCTTAAGAGACTGCCTGTACTGGTTTTCTGTGCAGGAAACTGAAAGATTATTGCAATGTAAGACAGCAGATAGCTAGTTTGAGTGTGACTGTTCATAAACAAGAATTAGCAAACTGTCACTTAAACTACCATGAGCCAGGTCAAAAATCAACAGGAGAACATGACACAGGGAATTCACTGCAACAGATGACTGTGGGTCCTAAAAGTTCACCTAAGTTCAAAAGGAAACCAACCAATTTCATGAAAGAGAAATCTGTCTCTAGCTAAGAAAAAGCCATATAGTGAAAATACTTCAAAAGCTGGGGCAAGTCTCACCTAAGCGTGCCCCATTTTACCATAAGCTCCCTAGGTGTTGGCCACTAAAATTAGTGGTGTTAAGGAAATTTTCCTGTCTGACCGTTCAGGAGCCACTCTGTCAGTCACACTCACACCACCTCAGGCTGTCAATGCTGGGACCGACGCCCCTTCACAGCGAGGGGTTCCAGTGATGCCATGGATTCCCCACTTGACTCCCTACACCCCCCCCACTCAGGCAGTATGACAGGTTTCCCTCCCTGGCTAGACCCTAGGTTTCCCATAGCATAGTCCCAGAAGTCTGAATCCTTAAAACAATTGAATCATGCTGCAGGGACAGCTGAACAGAAACAGCCTGAGCTGGTGCCTCCAATGAGGGACCCCCAAAAAAGTAATCCCTGAGATTTTTATGCTCTCACAGCCTAAGAGTGCAGTACTATGGGGTCTTCCTATTGCGTTGGGTGTCAGTTCACAGCCCCTTGCCTGCAGCTTCAGACATTTTCCCCCGCCCAGGGCACAACCTGCAGCTCACATACCGACCCACCTGCACTAAATGTATTCCTCAACAGTGGACAGGTTGCAGACTAAAACCATCTTGGGGCTGACCCTATGTGGATACAGACCATCTTGATCAGATACATTTTTGGTACTGACCCATACTGCATACCCGTAATATGTGATCTGTTCATCACAGCTGTTCTTGTCTGCAGATACAATTCTTTCCCATGCTTCCTTAAAACCAGAGAAGATTTATGTAGAACAAGAAACTGGTTTGGACATATGCAAACACCCCAAATTACTCACAGAAGAAAAGGGCTGTTTGCAAGGCTTCTCATGTCACCACACAAACATGACTTGAAACAAGAGAGAGACCACATTTACATGTTGCCAAGTAATGAGTTATGCAAACATAATAAAGTCAAACTTCAATGCACATTTTCCTGGTGCTCCTGAGAACATAGAGAGATGTAATCCTGAAAGGCAATTTTCATGGTTCACGCATTTCCTGATGGGCTGGCCTCCGCAGCCCCATGATCAGGATAGCTGTTCTTTTTCTCACATGGAAAGTGAGTAGGTCTGCAACAGCTTTCCTACCAAAAACCTTTTGGAAAGTTACTAATGAAAGGAATTATTCCGTTTCTTTTCCCAGCCCACAGAGAACAATAAGGAGAAATCAACAGACCTCATTGCCGTAGAATCGGCATATAAAAAACTTGGAAGTTGTTTTCCTAGACTTTAATAGCAGGTATGCTTCATACAACATTTAATATAATCACCCAAAACTCTATCCATGTGCAATGATTGGGGTGTCAGACCAATTGAGAAAGGCAAATTTCATATTCGAAAGCATGAAGGACATTGAAAATATTAGGAACAGCAACACTCAAACTCTGCTCTTACAAAGCAGCTGTGTTTGACATGAATATATAGAGTCAATCAGATGCTACAAAATCAGCATTGTAGCCTGAGTACTGCCTCAAAAGATTATGAGCTGAATACTTAATCTTTAAACTGTATTCACTCCTTCTGCCCAGGCATTCAAACTATAAAGATAACATCCAAGGTAGCAATCAGACCGTAGCTCCTGAGACTCCAGCAGATGCAGGTACATGCCAGGAGGGAGCTCTTGAGTTTATTCAGAGCATGAAGGGTGAAAGTAGAAACCTGTACTGTGCCAGTATAAATCTGAACATAAACCCTCAATATTTTGCTTTGAAACTTAACAGTTGAAAATTAACCCTAGCATTAATTGATGTATCACCTCAATCACAGGAATAAATCTCAGTTACAATAAAAGCTCTGGGCATAAAACTATGGTATTAGATAAAGAGCTGCTGAAGTCAAAGTAGATAGCACTTAGTGTTAAATGAGTGGACTTGGGCCCTGGGCTGCTGTCCTTGTAAATTGGTTTGCCAATTTCCATTACTAGGTGTACCTCTTCTCAACTGAAACATCAGATGCTAAAATAAGAAAAAGAATTATTTCTGCATGCAGTGCTTTTATGCTGCATGCACAGAACTGCCAACTCCTCAGAAGCAGAAAGTAACTTCTACATCACAGCTCCATTAACTGTTAACCTGACAGAAAGTGAGACAGAGATCAAGGTTGCCTGGCCTTGATCTTAAAAGTCCATGTTTGAAAAGGGTTGGCATGGGAGGAGGGGGGATAAATAAATAAATAAATAAATAAAACAAGTTACCCCTCAATAGCCCCTTAACTCTTCACCCTCACAAAGCTGCCTGAGCTCCGGGGCAGTGGTAGGCCAAGCACAGCTGTGCCACAGCAATCTGCTGCTCAAGAGAAACACAGCAGATGCCATCAAACAAACACGGCATCAGCAATGCGGTAGAAAAGATGATGACAGTTCAGGCTGGGACTGTTCTCTGAACCACCTGCCCACCAGGTGGGTAAGATACATCAGAACACGAAGATAAATTAGTGAACAACTGACACTGAAGTGTTGGGCATCAGAAAGACTGTTTTAGTTATCAGGGTTGTCTGTCTCTTTGGGAATCTACCAGTTAATAAAAGCAGGAGATGAATGACAGCCCAGAATGCTAATAAAGTTTAACTGAAAACATGCTGCTCAGTAATGGCAACCTGAGATTTTTGTTAAAGTGATTATTCTTTTTCCATGTAATGCATGCTCCTATCTCACCCAGCCATCATTAATGTGTCTTGTCTTGGATTTTACTAGTCACCAGTCCCTACAAGTCCTGAAAACAGACTGATTTTTCAGAAGCTCCCTTTGAAGACTACAGGAGGTAGAGTTCATAAAGTGGAAACATACTTAGAAAGGAAAGAATACATGAAAAAGAGTTGGAGAAAGATTGGGAGGAAAGGATTCATGTTCAAGTCAATGCTGAAGCCACAGGTTGACTGGAGAATGTGTGTTGGAGTCAGACTAAGCAGCAGAACACCACCAGAGGAGAGTCAGGATAGAGACGTATGCTGGTGTCACCAGCAGGCCCCTCCACTCAGAAACCTTTTTTTTCTTGCAACAATTAAGAATACTGTCATAACCACCAAAGGTGACACATTGCATTATTTTAGAGGAAGAAATGGAGTTTGCCAACCCTGTGTCAGACTCAGGATGCTCCCAGTCTGATGACCCTGTACTCTTATCTGTCTCAGAGAAATAACCTGCCCAAGCTGAGAAAGGACAACTGGATTCCTAGCAGGATCAATCTCTCTGTCACAGGAAACCTAAGTGCACAACTCCTTCACACATTTCTATAGTGCTTAATGAGTTGTAATTAGGGATTGTCTTGCTAACGGTATAAATATGCAATTCTCTAACTGCTGCTATGCAATAAGCATCTGTTTTCATTGAATTGTTGACATTAGAACCTTGCTCTTCCTCCTGGCTGCTTGCAGTATAGTCAACCACATCTGTGCCATAATTCTTACTTCCAACATGTGCTATTTGGCCCTGGCTTGAGTTTAATCTCATCTCCTCTGACACTTCAAATCATTGCAGCTCTGGGAGGTCCTGCCAATGCACTGTAAACTCTTCTAGTTTTTGCTAACATATACTGGGATGACGCAAATTTTGTCCCCTTGATATTGACCTCTTCCATTTATCAATGTACTAGCAGATGAAGCACAGTTTATTGTTTTGAATTCTAATTTTGATAGCTCATGTCAAAGAAAAAGAATATGTAGAATTTGTATTTCATTCCCCCTGCAATAGCAGAATGCAAGACAAACAAGAAATGTGTGACATGAGGAAAGACAAACCAGACATGCAAAAGGTGCTTCTTGTAGGCAGGAACCCAATAACTAACCAGAACTATCTTCTGTGGGTCAATATAAGAGCAGGCAACAATAGACTTTTACTGAAGAACATGCCAGATTAATCAAGAAAAAGTTTTTTTAGTGTTTTGTTTTCAAATACCTTAATAACTGTTGTAGCTTTAGTGCTTTGCTTACCTTACATTTAAAGAAAGCTCAAATCCTGTCCTTTGTGTGTGTGACATTGACCTTGTTAAACCTAAGCTAGGGATCTCAGGTAATTCTTCTAAGTAACACTCAATACTTCATAAGTGTAACCTAGCAGCAAAATTGCATCAGTGTTTTAGGAGCAGGACTTTCCTCTTACTTTCACAAGGTGAACAGTCAGAATCCTGCAGTCTGTTTTTTTCTTATTACTCACCCAGTAACCATTTTCTGAAATACTTCACTTAAAAAATTATAGTTACCAAGCCTTCAGCATAAACCAGTAAGGAAAAAGGTAATTTGAAATCTTCAGTTTTGTGATAATGCAATACAAACAGACACCAAAGACCATGCAGAAAGAATGTCATAAGCTCCCTCTAGACTCTAGCAGCTTTTTGCATTTCTTTTTTGGCTGGGAAGACAGGAATTTAGAAAGGAATAGGCTTTGGAAAGTATCCTAATGGTTAAAACTAGGGAAAAGCTCGGCTCAAATAGAATCTTTTTAGAAGTCTGGTGTGCTGGTGTTTTCAGAAATAATGTTCACAGGAAGGTACCTGACTGAATACCATTCTAAACAATAAATACACTTTCACCTTTTCCCCAATGTGGAATAGTATCTTGGTTTCACAAGGTCACCCTCATTTCTCATATACTATTACTAAATCCTGGGATGAGTAGCAGTAGCTGTCAAGGTCTGTTAAAGCCCCAGAAACAAGAGTACAGAAAAATTACTTTAAAGCAACAGACACAATAATCTCACATGAGACCTCAGAAGTCTAAGTAGATTCTCTAACAGCCATTTAAAGCTGGTGCTTTGAGCAGAAATGCAATTACCATCCACTAAGCAATTATATCAGAGTCTTCTTTATTTTGCATCAGAAGTACAGTGTTCAGTTTTCGTGAGAAGCAAAAAGCACTGCCCTCCCTGGACCATACTCAGTCCCAGTCAGCGTGGGCCAAAGACTCACACTGGTTCCCAAGGCTTTTGCCTGTGAATATGTGACAGTGGTACTTCATGTTTCTACCAACTACATTTAAGAGCAGCTGTTGCTTTCTGCACCCCTCAGGAGCAATCACAACAGTGATTGCTCAATGGTTTTTAAAAATAACCAGAAATACTAAGGACAACAAGCTAAATTCAGCATCATTGGATCCTCTTATCACAAGGAAAAGATTGACTGCCTAGGGCAGCTCTAAACATATGCACTTCAGCTCTAATACATCTGTGGAGAGGGTGCACTCTCCAGCCCAAAGTGACTCATGGCTCCCAGTGAAAGCTGTACAGATGGGATATCTCATTAGCAATTAGCATCCATTTTAATCTGAAGACAATGGCATCATGTAC
>JAWWLV010000144.1:16476212-16532280 GCA_035041135.1 Platyrinchus mystaceus
GACGCTCCTTTCCCCTCCCGGGGCTCGGGGCGCGCCGGGAGGGCGGGAAGCTCTCGCACTCCCCTCACCCCCCCCCACGGCGCGGCGCAGGCGCGGGGCGCGCCCCCTGGCGGCGGGCGGGCGGGCGGTCCGCCAGACCCGCCGCGGCGGCGGCAGCGGCGGCAGCGCAGGTGAGCGGGGCGGGCACCGGGCGGGCACCGGGCGGACAGCGGGGCGGCCCCGGGGGGCCCCGGCTCCCCCCTTCCCTCTCCCCTTCTTCCCCCGCGGCGGGAGGGCTGCACCCCCCTCCCGGGCCCTTCCCCCGCCGCCCCTCGCCCTCGTACCGCTCCCGCCGCCATGGCGGCTCCCCTGCCCTTGTGTAACGCGCCCCCTGCCCTCGGGCTCCCCTCGGGTGTCCCGGGCGCGGTCTCGGCGCGGGGGGTGCCGCGGTTGTTCCCCGACCTCGCAGCACCGCCGTGGGGTCTCACCCCTCGGGCACCGCCGCCGGGGCGGGACGGGACGGACCGGGGCCGCTCCCGGGAGGGCCGCGACCGGCGCCGGGGAGCGAAACCGAGCCATCCCGATTAACCTGGAATCGCTACCAGCACTGGGCTGTGCCCCAGGCAGCGCAAGGGCGGCCCCGCTGCCCGGGGTGGGCTCTTCTCGGCGTCAGGGGGGCTTGTTGTGATGCTTGTGATGCTGTGAAACCCTCAGAGAGAGCCCTCGCTGCCGCACGGTTCGAGGAGGGGACAAAAATTATTTAAAAGAAATAACTGAGCCGGAATTTCACGCGTTTCAAGACGCTCCATTTGGAGACCACAGCCCGAGGATCTGGTGCCCTGGCGGGCTCGCTGTTGACATCTTGTAAGGGATAACGAGTAGAGTCGCTTAGCTTACTCCAAACCAAATATTTCTTGCGGTAAAACCAGCAAGAAATTGCCGTTGCTACTGGGGAGAGCCTCGGGAGTTACCAGCCTCTCCTTGCTTCTCAAATAAAGGAGAATTTCAGATGTCTCAACATCAGCTCCTCCAACTCTTGATATTGCCTGCCTGGGTTTCCTTCCTCCTTTGATAGGTTCCACCTTCCCATCTTCTCTCAAGCCATTTGCTTACTGGCTGCTGGGAAGTATCAGTTAATCAGATTCTTATCCATAATGGTAGGTAGTATCCATGAGCAGGTAGTTCACAAACTTGGTAGGGCCTCCTAGTTCGTAAGATCTGGGTGTCTCAGTTGGTTAGGGCACAGTGCTAATAGTGCCAAGGGTGTGGGTCTGACCCCCGTAGGGGCCATTCACTTAAAAGTCAGACTTGATGATCCTTGTTGGTCCCTTCCAACTCGGAATATTCTGTGGTTTGTGTTACCTCCTTTGCCTAAGTCATTCCTACGTATCCTGCAGTGGTAAGAGTTAAAAACCTCAGAGATACCTGACTTTCTGTGCCTGTTGCAAAGGCTTCTGGAAGTGCAGTCAGGAAACAAATCACACGTGTGTGACTACAGAAAAGTACCAAGGCAGGTAAAACAGCTCATCGAAGGTTAAACCCCAACCGCAACAGGCCTGTCGTGTGTGGCTTTGGTTGCCTGTAATGTAGGTGACGCTGCAGAAGGTTCAGACACCTTGTGTAAGCAGCTGGGTCTGAGGTTTTTGAGTCAGTTTGTGCTGATTCCTCTGTAATCTCTGTGTGAACTCTTGTGCCATGAAAGACGTGTGTCTGTGTTGTTACACAGCAAGATTGTGCCTGGGGTTTCTGTGCAGTGTACTCGTGACCTCGTTTGTTTTATAAATTGTTGGCGACATGTCAGTAGCCTGGCATCCAGTTTTCTAGTTGGCCATTTGTTTGTAAAAGCAAATTTAATCAGTGTGGTCACACAAAGACACACAGTCATTGTGTAGTGACTGCCAGTAGTTTGGTGCAGGGCAGCACAGTACCACTTTAGCCAGTGCCTTGGTTCTTCCCCAGCAGGTTTCAAGGATCAGATTTCATAATAATAATTTCCTGCATCAGTAGCTGTAGCGTTTTGAGTTGTGAAGACTTTTGTCTTGTATTACCTCTGCCCCCTCTTGATTTCAAACAGATTTTGAAGAGCCTTACAGCTCTGGGACAAAAGGAAGATGATATTGCTTTATGGTTTGAGCTGTTTGACTTGTGAGGGTAACATGAGGCTGTAGCCTCAGTGAATCTCAGCTCTAGATGAGATAATATGATGATGGTTGGCAACTAAGGCAGAGAGTTCTGGGAAGAAGAGGCTGGTGGATGTATGGGAAACAGTTGGGCTACACCTCTGGAATGCTCTGGTGGGTACCATGCCTTGATTTACATGCCCATGATAAAGGGCAGCTGGCAAATGACTTAGAAATAATTTTACTCTCTGTTAATAATTCCCAGGAATGGCTGGACTAAACACTGCCGTGGAGACCATTAAACTATTGTTATTTTTAATCAGGTCTATCAGAGAAGACAATAGTGCCTCTCCTTGGTAAGGGTCTGTTTTGTGTTCTTATGAATGAAATATGCTAGTTAAACTTTTTAATATATCCATCTACGCTTCACTGTGTTCTCACTGCACTGATTTTGAATGTTTTTTTTCTTTTTTTGTTCTACTTTTTGGGTATTCCCAAGGATACATTGCATAAATAAACCACGTCCTAGTTACATCTGTACCTGCAAAGCAGAGTCCTTTGCTGTTTTATGGCTTCTGAGGGATTTTGCTGGTTGTTCTGAAGCAAAAATAAATCAAGCATAAATAAATCACAGTATATTAGGTTGGTTGGTTGTTTTTCATAATGGAAAATTGAACAAAATTGTCAGCCCGTCATTCCATAAATCCCAGAAGACAGATGGCCTTTCTGATGTTTGATGGAAACTGGGATTAAACCTCAGTAGAACTTCCTGGAGCATTCATTCGAAGGGAGCAGGGAAGACGCTGTCTGAAAACAGCCTTAAGGGGCTGCTAGGCAGAATTATTTCCAAAATAAGATTTTATCTGACTGTGCTTTTCATGCTCTACAAAGCACCTCTTCTGTTGCATTTTTCCAAGAAAGAGCAATCCTTGTTCGCTGTTTGTGTGTTTACAGCACTGGTGGGGTTTTGGTTATAGAACCAGATGAAAGATGGTGCCAGCTGTGCCCATTTCTGTGTTTGCTGAACTACCTGTGTGACAACACAAAACAATAATGGCAGGTTTTGCTACAAAGAACCTTTGAAATGCTGAAAGGGTTTAGAAATTGTATATTAGTGTTGCCTAAGAAGTTTTTTATGAATTTCTACAAAAAGAACCCTGGTGGTTTTAAACAAGCTAAACCAGTTAGATATGTGGTTTCTGACTTTTCTTTTTTCTTTCTGTTAAATAACTTTCTGCTGAAAAGTACAGTGGGCTTAGGTTGGTAATACAGTACATGACTTGAACTTTCCTATGTCTGATTTGACCTAATTAGCATGGGCATCTGAACAGTTTTGCATAAAGTTTATACATCATCTTTGGTGAAATTGGTGAATGGAGAAGGGGAGAGCACTGAGGATTTTCTACAGTATTTTGTCTATCCTTTTTTCCCTCATGTTCCTTCTTGATGATACATCTGTAACCAGACTGAACAGTGAACAGCTGCTTATGCAGTCCCAGCCAGAGCTGCTGCTTGTCTGCAGTTTGCACTGCAGCTGCCTCCTGCCCTTCCCACTTCTCTCCCTCTGTCTCTTCCTTGGCTCTGCCAGCTGCCCGTTTTCCAAATGTTCAGTTTTTCTTAGAACAACACAAGACAACGGCTCGACTTGTTCTGTTGGCTGGATCAAACTGGAGAAGATCTTGTCCCTGCCTGTGCTTACCTAACCTTGTGGTCAGCAGGGCCAGCGGTTCATTACCCACACACACTCACCGGGCTCTGTATCAGACAAGGTAGTTTTGCACAGCCACACGTACAAACTTGTGTCTATTTATATGTGTGCAGTCTGTACTTGAGCCACTTCCAAAGCCTCCCTGCTCATGGAGCTACAAACTTTGCATTTGCAAAAGGCAAATCTCTTGACTTCTTCAGTTAAAAGGCCTTTTTGTTTTCTGAGTGAGGCCGATTGTCCTGCTCTGCGCAGATTTTGGTGTGATTTTAGGTCGTCTTGTGGGTGGGTAACCAAAATTACATACAGGGTAGTTGGTGAAATTTCATCTGTATCTTTTCTCCTTCACTCTGCCCCCTTTTTTTCCAGCTTCGGTACCACTGATTATAAAGAGCATTGGATTTCCAGGTATCAAAATTCCTCTAATCTGAATGCTGCCTAGTTTTGGTTATAGTGGGAGTCTTGGTTGTTTGTTTATTTTGTATCACTGAAGTGTCTTCCATCCATGTGTCAAGAGAAAGAATAAGGATGATCCTTTTTTTCTGGGGCACCGTCTCCCAAGGTACCTGTCAGGGGAAGGAGGCCATGTACTCCAAAATCTAGGTTGGCTCGTTGGGCAGGATTCCTGGGGTTTTAATTTCATGATAGGGGAAAACAGAGCAAAGCTATTCATAACCTCCCACTGCCCAATGTCTACAATTTCTTTTTACTTCAAAACTGAGGTGTTATACCTCTCTTGAACAGAAGTACTTTATGTGACATGAGGAATTTTACACTTGATTCTGTTTCAGATTGAACTAGAATGTCTGAATCAAAGTCACTTCCCTTTAGAATGTTACTGTTATCTGTATTGCAGCACTTACAAGATAATGCGTTTGTGCTCTGACACCCCATCCCTGCTTGCTTTTATAAGTTTGAGGAATAAGGGATCCTCCGTCCCTTGGCTGGAGGCCAGCACTGACAGCCAGAACTTTGAGGTCTGGAACAGCTGCACTCTTGAGAACAGCAGACATCATCAATATTTCTAAATATTTAACTTGAACAAGAAGATTGCTGACTTGTGCTCAGCAAACAATGGTGAGCTGTAAACATGTGTGGTTTGTTTGTTTTAATCAGACAGTTGCTCCTTCATAGAAAGTGTCAAGCAGCTGTTTGCAAAGAATAACAGATGATGTAATGAATGAGGCACTTCCTTTAGTTTCCTTAGGCAGTCACTTCCTGTGATGGTCACTTACACTCTTAATGTTGTCAAATTACTAGACTGTACTGAGGCTGGAAGACTTAATTGCCAACATGAAAAAGGGAGCAGGTTATTGAAATTCTGAAACACATGGCAGTGTTTTGTTCTAGAGGGGAAAGACTGTGTATGTGTGGCATTCACCCAGTTCTAAACTAACCTCAAGTAGCTGGATGTTATTGTTGAATTACTGATGATTTTGGGAGCAGATCTGTAAATGGCTCTTCTCTCTTTGTTTGTGGAGTTGAAATACACTGACCTCCTCTACTTCAGAGTGACCTTCAGATTTCCAGAGTTTAGTATTGTGATTCAAGTGCTACAAAAATTCATTTCTTTTTCATTTAAAATCTGAGAACAGAAAATGCCTGCAGCTAAACATTCAGATGAGCCTAAGCCAGTATTTTCTGCCAATGAAACATGGCTGCAGCTGGTACTTTCCATAGCAGATGATGATTTGTTTGAAGACTCAAACTGTGAGATGCTGTAATTAAGACCAGTGGAGGATTTGGGGATATGTATCTAAAAAGATTTGCATGACTGAGATGTATCACAGAAACAAGATGCTCCTAAATTGGTGACTTGGGGGGAAGAATAAAAATCTTATCCTAAATATTGTTATCTGTCACAAAGGATCATCAAAAGAAAACTAAAGTATGTCAGACTACTATCTAGATATTTCCCTAAGGTTATATTATACATGTTAATTTTCAACATGTTACAGAAACCTCTTTTTACCTGAGGAGCAGTAATTGACTTGCTCTCGTGTTCCCATCCACATGTTTGATATTGGAATACTGGGGGCTCCCTCATCCATGTGATCTATGGCTGTGTGCCTGAGTAATGGCATTGGTTTCCTCTGATGTGATTTCTAGTTTCTTCCCCTACAGTATACTTAGTATGTATCAAATATATAAAGCCAAATATGCACTCGACTTCTCTTCTTACAGGCCAGGGCATCTCGAAGAGCTTTAATTGCTATAGGCATCAGATCTGGATGAAAAACATTGCTTAAAATCAGTTGTGTTTGGCTTATGTGTTACTGCTTAGTTAATTTATGGCATAAAAAAATCGACCCCAACAGCACTGATTTATCTGAAGACTCATGGGTTTGATGTTGGTGTTTACAGTGGCATACCCAGAGTAGGTAAAATGTAGCCATCAGCCTTTTTTTATAATGAGACACAGAATAATTGGGAAAAGTGTGTGTGCAGTTACAGTTAAAGCATGAGGATAAATGTAGCATATGTGTCAGATGGAAAAACCTTATGACTTGGGAGCTGTGAACTCTCATTTAGGAGTCAGTGGCAGTTGAAAGCAGTGCTTTTAGTTGCTGTAAAAATTGTTAGGTGTGGTGAAGTGAGAGTGTCAGTCAAAGACCAAAATAAGCATGAGTTCCCTAGAAGTGTAGGCTAGAGATGAAGGAATGACACATGATGCTCTTCAACACCCTTGTACAGCATTTCAGCTTCTCTGGTTTTTTACCTCTTGTTTGTTCATGTTAATTTTTATAACTTCAGGAGGTCATGCTTGAAGCTTCATATCCCAATGCTAGTAGTGACCTTCTTGAAGGGCATGTTAAACAAAGCAAAGGCAGTGAGTACCAGTAGTGGAGGATTAATTTGAGAATCAAAATAGCCTAAAAAACTAGAAAAACGTCTTCGTGTAGTAATTTGCCAAATCTGGTGTAATGGAAGCTAGATTTTCAGCAGAAAAAAGTATTTATTGCTATAAACCGTATAAATATCCCATGGTCCATAATATTTAGTTTGGGGTTTAGAAGAAGTAAGATCTTTCTCTTATATACCTTTTAAAGGTAATACTTTTTTGGTAATACTTGCTTAAAGCACCACTCTAGGCATGTTTATTTGCTTTAACCTGCCTGGCCCAGTGCAGCCACCAGTCCCGTCACCACACAGGACATGGAGCTGCCAACAACCCTGTGACCCACAGCAGAAATGAGTGCGGTCGCCTCAGGTCACTTCCTGCTTTTTCTCTGGTACTGATGCATGAAGAGCTGTAAATTTAGTAAAAGACATGGACACTTTCAAAATAGCCCAGAGGAAAATCAGTTCTGCTCCCAGGCATGTGATTTAAATTTTTGTTGTAGAAGAATTTTTTGTTCCTTTGGTCAGTCCACTTCCTGCAACACCAGAGTCCATGAGCAGAAATCACTGAACTACAGCAATCATCAACTCTCAGCATAGAATGAAGAATGAATGCATAATAAATTAATTAAAAAACCATGAAACCCAAATCTAGCCAGTGTAAGAGAAGAACTTGCTACTCCATATACTCTTTGAGTACCTCCCAGTATTTAAAGGGGGGTTATGAAAAAGAGAGTGACATTTTACATGGGCAGATAGTCATAGGACAAAGGGGGATTTTTTAAAAAAAAAAAAGGAGGGACTTAGATTAGATGTTAGGAAGAAATTCTTTACCGTGAGGGTGGTGAGGCATTAGAACATGTTGCCCAGAGAAGCTGTGGATGCCCCATCCCTGGAAGTGTTCAAGGCCAGATTGGATGGGGCTTTGAGCTACCTGATCTAGTAGGAGGTCCCCCAAGGCAGGGGGTTGGAACTGGTTGATTTTTATGGTCCCTTCCAACACAAACTGTGATGCTATGATACATCTTTGCCTTTTTCATGTATTTTTCAAGTTCAGAAACAATGGCTTTACCTAGAGGTACCTACACAGGATTCTTGGCTGTGGGTTGGGTTTTTTTGCCCCTTCTCCTCTCACCTTCCCCAAGTAAGATCATAGGTAGTATTTATAACGTGTAATCAAAGTGTTAATGTACCAGCATCACCTAATGTTTCATTTTCTTTTTTTCATTTTTTAACACGAAGGTGGACAACTGTATTTCAGGACTTAACTTCTGATGGGCTGGATTTTGTCTTGGCAGGAGTTTTTGAAGATTCATGCGGTGAGAGAAAAAATAGCCAATGGCTTCAGAATCCATGGTCCCTGAGCAGGCAAAACAACATCTGATAAAGGGAAAAAGGCGGCAGCAACAGCAGCAAACCAGGCCTTCCAACAGTGATGGTGAAGATGACGTCTTTGTATTTGAGGCAAATGAGGCTTGGAAGGATTTTCACAGCTCTCTTCTTCACTTCTTTGAAGCTGGAGAGCTCTGCGACGTTACACTGAAGGTGATACTTGTCACACATCCATTGCATTTAACAGTCTGAAGATAAAGCTGCAAATAAATGTGCTGGAGGTGGCTGTGAATTTGGGCAGGGATATGGAAGCTACGGAATACTTGTTGGATGTGAGGCATCTCTATATATGCTCGTGGTTTTTTTCTTATTTAGGAGGTTTGCAACTGAATTTAAACATTTTAGGTGAAGTACATGACTTCGACCTCATCCAACTTGCCTTCTAAGCAAGGTCCCACAGTTGGTCAGTATATTACTGTGCAGTTTCAGCTCCTTGTAGCCTCTTTGTTCTCAACACACTTTCATCTCCGATTCCATCTCTTATTTTTGCATTCTGTATTGTTTTGCTACATCCTTCCTAGCAAACAGGATTTCTGGAACAAATCTGACTTCCAGCATTCTCAAAGAAAGAAAAAAAGAAAAAGCCCCAGACAGTTATGTTCTGCAGCTGATCAAAGAGTAAAGGAAGAGGAGGAAGCAAGTTTTATGATTCTTGCACAGGATTGCTTTAACGCATTATTTTTAACTCAGGTGTATGTCACTTATATCCTGATCCCAATAAATTTGTATCTACCATCCATAACAGTGGGTTTCAGCACCCACAAATATTAGGTATTGCTTAGCTAGACATCTTACTAGTGCAAGATTTAAGAAAAAGAGATGGAGCATAGTTCCTAAACCAAGAACAAATGATAGATGCCTTTAGGAGAAATTGTTTGCCTGCCACTTTGACTTAGATATGAACTGGGAAAACCCTTGACAGATGTGTGTCCTTGGTAAACCCCTCCCCAGTAGGCATCTCATCTTTCTGAAATGCTTGGGAGACAGTGAAAATCTCTGAGAGGAAGAGGTTTTTCTCCCTTCTGTCCCAGTGGACAACAGGAGTAGAATAAGCAAGAACATTTTCCTGTTCTGCTTCATGGCAGATACTAAATTGCCTGTCACCAGGCAGTGAGCAGGCACTCAGTGCAGTAGGTCCAGTGGCTCATAACAGTTGATTTACTGTGCACAGGACACTGAATGATAATGCTGAAGCTGCTTGGGGTAGCCTGAGAGCCGTGAAACAACTGGGCTGAGCACTCATCATCAGGTCTCTGTACATCAGTCATTTTAAAAGGCATTTTGGGGAAGAAGGTCCACGTCAGAACTCTTAAAAACCCTCCTCATCCCTTGTTGACCTCATGCTCACCTGCCTTCCTTTCCAGCTACCCTTACAAAAAAACGCAGAAAGTCTTACTTTATAAACATTGTTAAATGTGTACTCCTTCTAGGGAAACTTGGCTTGGAAAACACACTTTACTGTGGCTGCAGTTTAACTTCCCCAAAGTTAGGCTTGTTTTAATGCTCATTTGTATTATCTGTTTGGAGCTCCTTTGGTAATTTAAGAATATTATATTGCATGACTCGTCTTCCAGTGAAGGCTAAAGCAACCCATGTACATCTTACTGTACAGCTTCCTAAATCAGTGATTTTCAAGCAACTAGTAACTGTTATCTTGAATTGGAATTTTCTGGAGGGCTTGATTTTTCTTTTTGTAGCTCTCAGGCATTTCTCATGTTTTAAGAATAATTACATCTCTACTGAACTTTGTGCTTTTGTGTGTGACCTGTGATAGGAAGCAATTCTGGCGCTGCTGTTGTCAGACCAATTGCTGGCTCTTAAAATAGATAGTTAATAACTGAAGGGGAACTCAGATTTCAAAATACCGAGAATATGCTAGATATTTAATACTGAGCAGATTTGGGTAACATAATAAAGCCATTTAATTCAAAAGAAAGGTTTAAATAGAGAGTGGGAGGATGCGCAGAATAAAAATCTCTGAAGGCGAGAATAGCTTGGGAGCTTTCCCTGATACAGCAGACCAGCTGGTGGGATCTTTTTGCATCAGTACTGTAATTAGTTGGAGTGATGCTGTAACAGTGATAAGCCGTGGGAGCACACAGGGAGACTTCCTCTGCTCCTACGAGCTAAATCCTGGAATGTCACTGTACTGCTGCTGTCATATGAACAGTGTTAGAGGGCTGGTAGAAGGCGGAAAGTGTCAGATGATACCATCTGCTTTTCTCCTTCTGTTGGTTTGCTTTTTGTTCATTTGGTAGGTCTGAACTGTTCCTTCTGGGGTGATCTAGTTAGATCACACTGAGCCACCCATCTTTGCCTCATTTTTAATCTGTGTACTCTTTCACATATGTGTGCTTTCTGTACTCAACTCACTGCTTACCAGGTAGGTTACACTTGTGTTGATCATACACACTTTTTAAAAGGGTAGACCAATTGTGTATTGAATCACAGCTAGAAAAACCTCCAAATTATCTTTTATAATTTAGTATCTTTTTTTTTTTTTTTTAAATTGCAAGACACGTCACTGTAACACCTTTGTCTGAAAATGAACATGCAATTTTAGTCCATCAGAGAACATGGTTGCTTAACTCAGCCATACCTTTATGGTACTTCAGACTGCAGAATGACAAAGGCTGTAAGAAGGCACTCCTGTTACACAAATAGTGGATTGTTCATTTACCTTCAATATTTACAATCTTTTTAAATGTAATTGAATTCTAGAATTTAGTACCTCAAAAGCCTATTTTGTGCTTTCTGAACAGAAAGGTATTTTGAAAAATACCTTGTCTTTATGGGGATACACTATCTTTTGTGGCTAAGAGATTCTAAAAATCTTGAAGTGATTGGTAACTTTTAATAATCCCTGTAATAATTGTTATTACTGTGGTTTTATATAACTTTGCTTTTATAAACATCATTATCAATTCCATGACGATAGTAAAAGTCCAGAAATTTAAGTAATCTAAAAATGTCACTTTACAATTTCCTCCCCTTAAAGTCTCTGAATACACATAAAACAAGTGCCTAGCAGTCTTCTTCTGCCTCCAAGATGCATCTAGAATGTTCCTAAGGATGCTTGATGTGGCTTTTAAAGAAAGGCAAGTTCAGTGCATCAGTGCTGTTGCTTCCTTGTTTTATGGCTTTGCTCTATTCTGGTGGCCAAGTTACAACTTAGATCTGCCTGGGATACATGGATGTAATGCCAGAAGTACAGGGCAAATGGAGTTAATTTGTTTGAACGAAATACAGTAGCTTAATGCACATTGAGTCCAGAATTCTTATTTCAGCTTAACTGTTCATCTTTTTCACAGCCAAAACTGACATTACAGTAAAATGGGTGGGGTTTTTTTGTTCTTTTTTTTTTTTTTTTTTCCAGGTTGGTTCAAAGCTTATCTCCTGCCACAAGCTGGTTCTAGCTTGTGTCATCCCTTACTTCAGAGCCATGTTTCTTTCGGAAATGGCTGAGGCCAAGCAGAAGTTGATCGAGATCAGGGACTTCGACGGCGATGCGATAGAAGACCTGGTGAAGTTCGCGTACTCCTCGCGGCTCACGCTGACGGTGGACAACGTCCAGCCTCTCCTGTACGCTGCCTGCATTCTGCAGGTGGAACTGGTGGCAAAGGCCTGCTGTGAATACATGAAGCTGCACTTCCACCCCTCCAACTGCCTGGCAGTCAGGGCATTTGCCGAGAGCCACAACCGCATTGACTTGATGGACATGGCCGATCAGTTCGCTTGCGAGCATTTCGCAGAGGTCATGGAGTGCGAGGACTTCGTGAGCGTGTCACCGCAGCACCTCCATAAACTCCTGTCCTCCAGTGACCTGAATATTGAAAATGAAAAGCAAGTTTACAACGCTGCTATCAAGTGGCTGTTGGCCAATCCACAGCATCATGCCGTGTGGCTGGATGAAATACTTGCACAGGTAGGGCAGACCGAGGCACCACGTGCTTGTCTCATCACTGGTTTAGTTATAGAATCAACAGTTTGCACCTGGGTAGATCTGAAGATGAAAAATGTTCTCAGCTGTTGGTGCCTCATCTGGTGTTCACAGTTGTGAGCTGACAATGGAAGCAGGTTAGATCTCTTGCATATCAGGAAGAAGTGGTATTCTCCTGTTTCTGTAGAGAGAAGAGTACTTGCTTTATGCTCACAGCTAGGGGGTGGGGAGTCAACAAAAAACTGCATCTGTGCTAGAGCAGAAACTTCTTAGATTTACTTGAAACAGAGAAAGCCATTGCTTCTCTTGGTTTGACACTCGTACAGCCTGAAACTACTGCCCTTGCTGGCGTATATTTGTAATTTAAGAAAGGAAGCAAAACTATTGAGTTTTTTTACATGGCTAGAAAAGTAAAACTCTTAACAGAGATGTGTCACATCAAGTCATGCTTCTAAAATATTTCATGTGTTTAATTTACAAAAGGCTAAGATGTGTCAGCCCTACAAGTTGGCCAGGAAACATGATAGACCTTTTAATGCTTGCTAGACTAGCACTGCTGGTTATCTGTAGGAGTCAAAAGGAGTTTGCAGTTCAGTTGTACAGACTTGATACAAGTTCACTGCTTCTGAAAGAAACACGTACAAGTATCGAGAGGTCATTCAGCTGAATTTATTTGGACACCCATCAGACCTCCTCCTGTCAAAGCATTAGGTAGTTCAGTTATTCAGGCTCCACATGTGCTGGTTATGGGAGTTTAAAATACAATATTTGAGGCAGGTATGGGGAACCTCTGCTGGGGAGGATTGGGGTGCATGCCATGTGCTGCAAAACACCCTGTTTTTTGGTTAGCCGTGTCTTAGCAGGTGGGTCAGCTGTGTGGTTTCAGTTGTCACTGATATCCAACTTGAATATTTTGCATTTGGCTCAATTCCTAATATTGATGTTATGTGAATGAGCAGAGATCCACTAAGATGCTGCTGTCAGCGTCTTCATGTGTCATTTTTCACATTTCCTAGTAAAAGATGGTTTATTAACTGTTATCCAAAAACCTTCAGTTTCATCTAGACTGGCATGAGGTTTTTGGTACAGAAAGCTCTTCTTTAGTACATTATAAATTTACAAGCAATAAAAAAGTAAACCCCTTTCTGTACATATGGGTTATTTGCCAGAGTATATGGAACCATCAGCTGACTTGGACATTATTGCTAGCAGAAAACATGACTGGGCTTATCAACAGTTTTTATCCACATCATAATCAGCCTTATGGGTTTTGCTGTTACAATCAGGTTCTGAGTCTGTCAGCCTGGAGTTCTTACCACATCACTAACCTCAGGAGCCTGTCAGCAGGGCTACGGTGGTGCTTTAAAGCAGCCTAAAATAAGCCGGGCTAAACTAAAGGAAGAAGTGAGACTGAAAGCAAGTAGGTAAGGAAGAACTGGTAGAGACACGTGCTTATTTGGAGACAGGGACACTTGTCAGTGATGTAACTGCACCATCCTGCTGCTCTGAGAAGCCCTGGAGATACTGCACTTCACCACTGAGCTAACTGAGAGCTGCTTGGCAGCATTGACTCCAAACCATAAGAAATCAGGGGGAGGTTTACCTCAGTTCCCCCCACTAACACCTGTCCCACCTGTGCCCCTGATTGTACTTCATATTCTTCACTGTTTCTCTCACAAGGAAAAACGAAAGTTTTGCTGAAATGACAGAAAGGATTTAGAGAAGGAAACAATTGGCTCTTAACATTTTCTTTAAATCTCGAAGTCTATCAAGTCTGCATCAAAGAAGGGTGTTACTGCACTAGCAATACATCCTTCATGCTGACAGTGTTTCCTTTTTGACTTGCCACCCAAGGAAAATGAACCATTCTAGCATAAGCCCTCCTTACGCTGGCATAGCAGTGACCTGGAAATTGATACCCTCAGCAAAGTAACCTGACACAGGCTACCCTGGTGAAGTCACAGGTGCTGCCTGCATCACGCCTGGCAGGTTCAGCTGCAGCACAGACAGCTGCACTTCTTCTCCCACACAGCCTGGGCCAAGGGACAGTTCTCCACTGTTGCTTAAATGCAAATGGTTGTAGCAGACATTTGTCACTCGAAAGAACTGTTCATATCGCTGTTATCTGGAAAAAAACCCATGAAAGCCCCTCCCTTCAGTGAGGAGTGTGGGGCTGCCAGCTGGCCCAGGAGCTGCCATCTGTTACATGTGCATCACTGTGACTGGTGAGACTCAGCCAGTTCAGCCAGTTTCTCCGTGTTCATTCCTGTCAGGTACGGCTGCCTCTCTTGCCCATTTGTTTCCTTATGGGCGTTGTGGCAAAGGAAGAGATTGTCAAGCAGAATCTAAAATGTAGGGATTTGCTGGATGAAGCAAGAAACTACCACCTTCACCTGAGCAGCAGGGCAGTGCCTGACTTTGAGTACTCCATTCGCACAACACCAAGGAAGCAGACTGCTGGTAATTAAATGTGTGTCTGGTTATCTGGTAGGGAGTGGTGTGGAGGAAAGGCAGCACATCTGTGGAGGTGTATTGGTATCAAGCAGGCATAGCTTGGTATCCAGGATTGTTAATGACTTAATGCAAAATTGGGAAAGACATTATGTGCCATTCTGGTATTTAGATAATGTGCTGCATTTTCCTAGCAGAACTTTAGCAGTCATTTTCTTTCTTAAAAGCATTATTTATATATCTTGATTGGCTCTTTCCATATTAAAGCGAGAGCTATTAAGTATGTTATGACCAGGCAATCTATTCAAAGCTGTACCAAAAAACGGTGGACAGTTATCTTTTGGTGTAAGAAGGCCGAGCTAACTTTTGAAGTCTTTGACTATGCTACACCAAAAGTGAGTGATGAATGTTAGACTGCAAATCCTAATTTTTATGTTGTTGTATTTAACAAACAATGTATTTTTATCCTTAAGCAAAATCACAAAACAGCATATTTAAAATATGCATTGTGTTTGTAAGAGCATAGATAGCCAGTTGCCATAGCAGCATGCCAAGCAAAGGCCAAAATCCAGTATGCAGTTATGCAGGGCAGTGACTGTGCCCTTGAAGTGAAATACAGCTTCTCTCAAACTACATAATTTTCAGTTCGCTCTGTTATACAATTTTTTTCCCCGACTTCCTGCTAGTTCTCTGGAAACCTTCTTTGTGTTCTTCAGGTGTGCTGTTCTGTGTCGGGGGCAGAGGTGGATCAGGCGACCCGTTTCGCAGTATTGAGTGTTACTCTATCAGTAAGAACAACTGGTTCTTCGGCCCCGAAATGAACAGCAGGAGGAGGCACGTGGGTGTGATCTCTGTGGGAGGTCAGTAACTGTTCAGGCAACCCCATTCAGAAAGCACTTGTTTTTGCTCCTTTGGCTGGAATTGTTTCTTTTACCAGTTGTACAAGTAGTAAACTACTTTACTTGCTTAACTGTTGAATATTCTTCACGTTAGTAAGGCTTATTTCCTGAGGGAGTGTTTGGTTCTGAACTGCTCTGAGGCCATACTCACTGAAAAGATGTTACTGTGATTTGACAGAGTTGGGGCTGTTCAGCCTTGAGAAGACAAGGCTCCCTGGAGACCTTATTGTGCCCTTTCTGTACTTAAAGGGAGCTTACAAGGAAGATGTGGACAGACTTTGTAGTAGGGCCTGTTGCAATAGGACAAGGCGTAATGCTTTTAAATTAAAAGAGGGTAAATTCAGAGTAGATATGAAGAAGAAATTTTTTACAGTGAGGGTGGGGAAACACTGGAACAGGTTGCCCAGGTAAATGCCCATCTCTGGAAGCATTCAAGGTCAAACTGGGTGGGGCTCTTAGTTCTGATCTAGTTGAAAATGCCCTTGCTCATTTGCTGGACTAAATGACCTTGAAAGATTCCTTCCAACCCAAATGATTCAATGAGTCTATGAACTCTCTCCAGTGAGTCTATGAACCCCTCTTGCCTTAATAGGGGTTTTACTTTTTATAAATCCACTTATAAAAAATGGTCTTACACAGCAGTCAGCCAGTCCTCGTTAGAACAGGTTTCTGGGTCAGTACAGCATATAAGTTTATCAAGTCCGTACTTACTTAAATTCTGATATTGAAAACATTTAGAAACTTTAACCGTTGTTTGAGCTCTTTGTCTCAACAGAGACAGGGATATTATATAAATGAAACTGAAATGTTGTCAAGCACTCTCTATATCAAAAGATGTGTATGTGTTCAGGTAAAGTCTACGCGGTAGGTGGGCATGATGGAAATGAACACTTAGGAAGCATGGAAGTATTTGATCCTCTCACAAACAAGTGGATGATGAAGGCATCAATGAACACAAAGAGGTATATGTGTCCCATGAATCGAAATTTAAGTCCTAGTCTGTGATATGTCATTTCTTGCTGATGCTGAAAAACATCATGTCTGTCCTGCCTTTATTTGGGTTTTCAAACTGCTATTTCTAGGAATTTTTCTCCCTGTTCTGGAGCTTTGGGCTGTAAAGGTATTATCCTTTTTTTCTTTTTTTGAGGGAGTTGGCTTCTGGAGCAGAAACCTGTTCTACTCCAGCTATGCTTATGTTCTGGTATCAAGGGCCTTTCTACTATGCCCGATAAACAACTTGAAACTGATGAACTTGTTCGGTGGATTTTTTGCTCTTTTTAAGAATTAACAAAATAACTGCAAGCATAAGATGAAAAGTGAAATACTTACTGCCCAGCAAACAAGTGGCTGCCTATGTTTTTGCCTCAAAAGGCCAGAAGCACTAAAACACTGAAAGTCCACTTCAGGATTTTTCTCGCCTTTTGACATTTAAGATTCTTTTAAGATGTTGCTGGACTTGCAGATCTGTAATTATTTTGTTTCTGCTGTTATTTAAACCAGTCTTCTTAATTCTACATTCCATTTTGTTTGTTGTTTTTAAAAGCATCCTGTACAAGTAGGAGCATACTGAGCACGGCTAAGTCCCAAAGCTATTTCTAGCTGTGACCTAATCAAAATAGAAAACAACTGCCATCATTAATGATGTCTGTTATCTGTTGAGGCAATTTAAGATAAGCCCAGGATATTGTCACAATGTTTGTTCTATACAAAGATTGTGCCTCCCTTGCTCCTGCCCACCTGCCCATCTGCAAACCTGCCCTCTGTGTAGTGAGACAAGAGTGTTCTCAGTGATATGGTAAATCATCTCTCTTTGTAGTTAAATCAGACACTAGACGATACTTTTTCATTTTATACTACCCATGGTACTCTCATATTGGTAGATTCAGTAGAAACAAATTTGACAACCATTTTAACACTTAATTTAAAAATCAGAATGGAAGAAATTGCGATTACATCTTGCTGAAGTTTAGTCATCTAATATCCAGCACAGGTTTGCCTTTTAGTATGTACTAATATCCCCCTTCAATCATTCCCAAATTGTAGAAGCCAGCTATGCCAACAGAGTTAAAACCAGCAGGTTTTGGTTCTTCATCAGATTCAACAAAACAAAATAGGAGGCATGAAATTCAGTACCCAGACAGAGAAATCAAATAGCTAAGACAGTCTCAGATATCTGAGCATGTGAGTAGATGACAGTCAAAACAGTATTCCATGCACCTCTGGCACAGGTGTGCAGAGGGCCAGCTACATTATTTACTATAAACTTCACTTTTGAAGTTTTCGTTGCTTTTTTCCCCATAGCTGAAAGAGGTGCCAGTCATGTAACATTGCACTTGATGTGTCATTCCCTTTCCTCGAGGATTTGCGCTGAGGTGTCGATCCTGTCGTTTTCCTAGGAGAGGGATCGCTCTGGCCTCCCTTGGCGGCCCCATTTATGCAATAGGAGGTCTGGATGACAACACCTGCTTCAGCGACGTGGAAAGGTACGACATCGACTCCGACCGGTGGAGCACAGTCGCCCCCATGAACACTCCCCGGGGAGGAGTCGGCTCCGTGGCCCTGGTGGTAAGTGACTGTTTACTCCCAAGTCAGGGCCAACTGAGGAACCGACCTGCTTTTCAAATCTGCTTCTACAAGGCAGAACACGAGATCTTAAAAAAAATGCACCTGGTGGGTCTGAGCACCTCCGATCATCAAAATCCTATGGAACTGTGCAGAAGATGAGGATATTTAGGTTAATACTCGTATCAAACTGAACTGTTTCACCAGTATTTGAGGTACCGGGAGCAAGTACTTAGAACCCTTCTAACCACATGGCTAGTGCTTCCTGTCTCATTCAGAAGTCTGGTTTGCCATGGTCACCGTGTTTAAAGGTGCCGATTGCATCTGCACTTCAAACCCCCTGTTGCCATGTTATGCTCTGCAAAATAGCTGCAACACTACATAACTTTTTCTCTTCTTTAATTGGAAGATGGCATTTATGTTAGATAATTAAGTCTGTTGTTGGAATTCTTAAATAATTAGGACTGTGTGGATATACCAGGTTTTCCTATAATTTTAACATTGTTGTAAAGACAACTACATTCCTGATAATCTTTCCATATACACCTGTTTTCCAGAACCACGTTTATGCTGTGGGGGGCAATGACGGTGTAGCATCTCTTTCCAGTGTGGAGAAATACGATCCCCATTTGGATAAGTGGATAGAAGTGAAAGAAATGGGTCAGCGAAGAGCTGGGAATGGTGTCAGCGAGCTCCATGGCTGCTTGTATGTTGTTGGTGAGTAGGGATGTGGCATTTTGTAGTGCTGGTGCTGCCAGGTACCGGCCTGTGGAAGAAGCTGTTGTTGCTAGAGAAACTGGGGAACAGATAGACCTGACTTGTACTTGGTGTTCTTGGGCAGGAGAAGAGAGCAAGCACAACCAGGACACGCTTAAACAAAGGTATGTTAGCGAGGAATAAAAAAGCACTTCCTAATCCACGTTTCAGGAGGGTTATACTGTTCAGGACAGTATGTCTGTATTAGAAAACCCTCTCAGACTCACTAATCTTGAGTTTCCTTTTAGGAAATGATTTTTAAGTTCGCACACTTTCAAAGCTTTCTAGTTGTGCTCTGAGTGTAGACAACAGTAGCTTTCTCGTGCTTGTTCCCCAGCCTGTTGTCCTGTGCGCTACCTTTTACGTGCTTTCCTGAGGGAGGAAGATGCCAGGTAGGTGTGCCATAGTGATAGTTGCAGAGCTCTGACTTGTGTATTACCATAAATGCTTAACAAAGGTTTCAAGCAGAATGCTCCTCTGAGAGCTGTCCCAGCAAGGGGAAAGCATCACTGAAGTCTTACATGAGGAGTTTTTGTTTCCTGCTCGAGTATTCGTCAGTGCTGTAACTTGAAAATGCTGCAAGAGTGTTTTGCATAAACTAAACTAAGCTTAAGATCGAGACCATCTTTTTACTGGTCTTTGGGTTTTTTCCTATTCCAAATGGGAAGCTATTTCATTGTAAGTATGATGAATTCAAGGAGAAAAACCATAGAACTAGAACCCTTGCAACTTGAGTAGAAGAAAACTGTCGCTCTGGGTGATGCTTGTACAGTGACAGGAGGGAGAGCTGCTAGATTAATTTTTAGGAGTCTGTAAAGTTTTGGTAAAGAGGGAGCTGGACAGTACCCCCTGAACACTGAGAGTAGCCTGATAATGCCAGTCCTGGGCATCAACTGCACCAGAAGTGGCTAAAAACTGATAAATGTGATGGTTCTTTGCAGGTGGCTTTGACGACAACTCCCCACTGAGCTCGGTGGAGCGGTTTGACCCACGCAGTAACAAATGGGAATACGTGGCAGAGCTCACAACTCCGAGGGGTGGTGTTGGCATCGCGACACTGATGGGAAAGATTTTTGCAGTTGGAGGTCATAATGGCAACGTGTACCTGAATACAGTGGAAGCATTTGATCCCATAGTGAATAGGTAATTTTAAGTGTTTTATTTGGCTTAATAAGACAGTGATGTCTGCCTATGTGAAAACACAACACAACAGTGTGCAGCAGGAGTCTAGCTGTTGTTTCCTGGTAATAGTTGAGTAATATCCGTGACTGTCTATGTAGGACTGCTGCCTATGCCACTAGCTTGTTCTTGTAAATATTTAAGCACCTCCTCCCTCCTCTGCATCCCTTGTTCATTCAGAAACAATCTACAGAGAAATAATAAGCTGCTGGAGTGCATTTTTGCGCAGGGTAAACAGCTAGGCCGTGTAAAAGAATTTCAGACACAGCAAATAAATTCTTTCAATTGCTCAGAAGGGCCAGGAACTGACTTTTCTTTTTTCCCTCTGCCACGTTCCGTAGGTGGGAGCTCGTGGGCTCGGTGTCACACTGCCGGGCAGGGGCAGGCGTGGCCGTGTGCTCCTGTCTCAGCAGCCAGATCCGGGATGTGGGCCAAGGATCCAGCAACGTTGTTGACTGCATGTGAGCGCTGCCGCCTCCTCCAAATTCCAAAGGAATGATAATAGGGAGGCACTGCAGAGCTTTTAAACACTGTATTTTGTATGGTAGGTTAAGAAATCGGTCCAGTACATTTTCTTTGTGAAAATGGTACCTTCTGCAGCTGTAAAGCTTTTGGTGACTTTTTATCAATAGTGATACAGAAAAGCCTGTGATAACACAGAATAAAAGTGTGACTCACAGGAAAAAACCTGCCAAGAGCTGCAATCATCCCATTTTTGAGAAGCTGTAATTTCAGAATCATTTGAGGCAGCTGTTGCAGGGACTCATTATTACAGGAACTGTAAACCAGGCATGGGGAGAGGAGAGGGCAGAAATTGTTGCTGCTGAACTTCACCCAACAGCCCTGCTACATGTTTCCTGGAGGACTCGAGCGCCATTTAATATAACTTATTTTCTGGAATGGAGTCTTAAACATTTCCTAATTGTACAAGAGCTTTGTAACACAAGGCATCTCAAGTTTTAGAAGGTAACGACATCCCTGGTGCACAATAAAATAACTGAGGCAGAGAAGTTCACTGCCCACCTCCCAAGGGACTGCTGGCAGCAGTGGAACTCAGCCTGAAAACTGTCTTTCAAAGTACTTTCTGGAGCTAATACACATGTTATAAAAGTGAAAAGATTCTTGACCTGAGTTTAGTCACTGGAACACTGGAATTCTTTAGTCTTTGATAAAATTTGTAGTTATTACCCTTCCTCTCCAAAGGTGATCTTCTGTTCAGAGGTCATTCCTGAAGTAACAGGTGTAGTTTGTCCTACTTTGAGATGACAGTGTGTGAAAATGCAGGCTTCAGTGGTGGTTGAATCACCATTTTTATATGAAATGGAAGTGCACAATAAAATTTGCAGTTAAGACTCGACCAGTATCAGTATCCAGTAGAAACTGTGGTAATTCTCGAGGTACTGGCTCTTTTAAGAAAGTAGATAGATAGCCTCAAAACAGGTAGATGATGAAAAGCTTACATAAACCAAAGAGAATCAGCAACAAAAATAATTGGGAATAAACCAGTACTTACATAAAAAATCGAAATAGGAATTTGACAGTCCTGCATACAAACACGTCTCGTTATGCAATCAGAAACCCTGAATTCCGAGTAAAGTCCAGCTGGAAAGATTGCAGATTCCTGTTCCTGCATCACCTTGGAAAACCAACAACTGACAATCCTTTGTGACCAAAGTTTCACATTACCAGGTTGTTCCCAGTGAGAGCAGCAAACTTCTCTGCACTCAGGCCCGGGGAAGAGGCAGGACAGCACGAGCGTAAGGCACAATCACATTTTGCTGCTGAGTTGCTGTGGTTTAGCTTTCCTGTCTGAAATGGCTTGCACTTTGGTAGCACCCAGGGACACAGTGAACGGTACTGTAAATAATGAAACATTGCAATAAAACATTTGTACTTCACCTCGTTTGTAGTATGACTGGGGCATGCTATTGCTGGGAAACGTTACAGCATGGAGTATTTTTTGGCTTCTGCAGTGTATAATTTTCAACAGAAAGCTTTTGACAGAGAAAACCCTGTGTTACAGCTGCAAGTTGTACCACTCTGCTGCCCGCTTTGCAAGGCTGTGGTGACCCTTGTGGCTCTCAATCTGACTAGGAGGAGTGGAAAGAAGAGAAGCAGGTTCTCCCTCTGGGACCTAATGGGTTTTCCTACGGATGTCCTGGCTAACAAAAAACCCCAAGTTTTCTATGAAGTGACACTGACTGTGAAACCAAGTAGCCTGGCAGTGCTGGTTACCAGCTGATACATTTCTCCTCTTGGTGGGAAAGTGGGAGCACTTGTGAGGGCAGCGTGTGAGTAACTCATGCCTGGGCCACACTGACCAAAGTGACCTTCCAGGCACCAAAGGGAGAAGTGTTCAGGGGGGAAATCAGGTGACAGCCACGGCACTGGGATTCTGTACTGTGTGGGAGGAGCTCTGCTGTCACCCTGTGGCTTTAAGTAGGTCTGAACAGGATCTTAAGACAGACACCTCAGTCGTATTTCAACGTGCAGCGCTGACCCAGCACTCATGCTCAGGCCTCCGGAGGTGAATCCTTACGGACTGGCATGAAAACTGCAAAGCAGATTTATAAGGAACAACCCTTTTGCCAGTACAGTGGTGTCCACATTAATCTTAGACGGCACCAGAGCTACAAATATTTTGCATGAAACTGTTTTTAGAAACACTATTGCTGGAAATGTGACAATGATGTGAAAGTATAAAAAAAAAATTAAAATGCAGGATTACTTTGGTGACAAACTGTAATGACCTATCTGCACATAAAGCTGTTGTGATTTAACGCTGGCAAACTCATATTGCTTCTTCCGGTACTGGCAATGGGATAATGATGACAAAGGAATACCCTCCCTGGTCCATGCCGAGGGACGGAGCAGCCCCTGCATTTGCAATACCAAAGTCTGTGAACGTTCAGGGCCAGGAAATCATTGCATGTAAGCATGATACTCATCTGATCCCAAATGTGGAATTGTCTCTGCTTATGTTAATGACCTTTTCTAAAAGCCTTGACCTCTCCCATAAAAACCGTAAATCCAAAGATGCCTATTAGTACATCTTTTAAATGCAACTTAAAACTCATTTTGGAGGAATCAAGTGTGGTCACAGTTAATCACATGAGTTTCTGGCCCACTGATTTTAACAATGTCGTGCTTTTGGGAGGAGCATGACCAGATTTTGGACCACTCTTGACCAGCCCCCTTGGCCGTGTATCTCCAATCACATGGGTGCAGCCACTGCTTACAAGCCCCCCTGCTGTCACCCACCGCAGCTTCTGGCACCTGCCACCTCCCCATCCCCGCTGCCCTGCGGCCCCACGGGCACCCTCACACACAGTGCTACTCCTCACCTCGGGACTTGGACAGAAACCTCCCAAACCATACCACTGCCAAGGGCAGCCGTGTCTTACGGAAAGGTTAGTCTGAGCAGTTCTGTGAATGGAAGATCAGCACAAAGGCAAAGATTTCCCCTTAAGTTATATTTCTGATCGCTATGCTGAAATAGTAATTTCTGATTGTTTGGGGTTTTTTTCCAGAGCATGCCATAATGCCACAATGATGCAAGGACCTTGCACGTATTAGTGTTTGTTTCAATTTTGGTAAAATACGTCCTTTCAAAAGAATCTTAAATTCACACCGTATTATTTCTTTTCAAAGGGCATTGTGGTCATTTGGTTATACTTCCACAGCTTCAAATGCTTTTTAGTACTGCTCTTTCCCAATGGCATCACATTCCTAATAGAGCCGTGCTTGCAGCAAACCTCTTTGGATTCGACATCCTGCTAAAGTATTTGGCTGTGAGTATCTTAGAAGGCGACACGTGATACTTGCATACTTTAGAATGTAAACAAAATACGTACGTGCACTCTTAGTCCCGTCAGGAAGACTGCAGACTTCCCTCCTGTTTGAACACCGGCTGAGACAATGATTCCACTGGAACGCCTGCCTGCAGAGGGGGATACAGCCCTGCGGGTAACCGAGCCCATGCTGGCAGAGAGCTTTGCTCACACCCTGTGTTTATCAGCACAACCAACAGGCATCAAGCAGCGGCCTTGGGATGCTGCACGGGAGAAATAGCAGGAGGCAGGAGGCAACAATGATCCCAGCCAGGCGCGGGAGGGATCCCCTGCCTGTCTCCAGGGTCTTCCTTCAGATGCGGTGGGATTAGGGGGCAGTTATTTGAGTGCCATTGTTGTTAACCCTTGCAGGGTTAACACTCCACACACGGAGGGCAGACTGAACACACCCGAAGCAGTTTGTTCATCAAAACCAAGGAACTTCTCTCTTGCTTGTGATCTGCTAAGACACTCCTTTCTTTTAGAGCAATGGGAAGGTAATTAAATGAAAGCACAAGTGCTGCCCGCAGGATTGGCAGCAGGTGCTGAAAACAGGGCTCGGGTGAACAGCCTGTTTCTCTGCGCTCCACCCCACTGCATCCAGCACAAGCAGCAGTGTTAGAGACAGTCCAGCAGCTCTAAGGCTATTGAAGCACCAGGAGATTTTATGAGATCGTTTTGCTGCCCTGAACTTTTGTCTGCACTCACCTAAAATCAGGGGTGCCTTTATGCATCCTGGCTGCAGGACCTCAGTTCTGTATTTTACGTCCACTTGCTACAACATTTTGATTCCTGGAGTGATTCCATCTCTTCTAGGAGCTGGAAACAAGCTGCATGAGAAATTCACATCAGCAGGCAAAAATATCTACAAATGGTAATCACTGAGGAATGGGGTTTGTTAGAGACAAAATCAAGCGCTCAGAATGCAACACTGACTGTGCAGTTTCACAGCTCCAGCCCGACACAAGTGCCCTGAACCACCATGAGAACCAGAAGTTGTGTTTGCCATGTTGTCTGTGTGTTCCCTCTGCCTGTTGAGTCAGCTGCAGGATGCTCAGCTGGTCCTGTGTGACGGGACCGTGGCTCCCACAAGGAATGACACTGAGATTCATTTTACAAACAAGTTGTCAACAGGCGATAAAAATTCAGCCAATTAACCCATTCAAACTTAATTAGAACAAATGCCTGGAAAATCTTTAACTCCAGACTGCTCCACAGTATAAATGGGGCTTTCTATCTTTATTTAGGCTGAAACTGCTTTTAAAACTATATTCAGCAGTGCAGTGCAGTGCAGTTTTGCAAACCCAAGTACTCTGTTCCAGATGCTCCACTTTAATTTTTTGCTGTCCACTTTTGGCACATCTATACTTGTTTTCTAAAGCTTTGCATGTTGTCTCAACTGGAATTGGCAGCAAATAGAACTCGCCCAGCCAAGAGATGAAACTTCTATTTTTTTCTTGGCTCTGTCAGCAAGGTTGGTGTTGCTGCCACTTTGTGGTGTTTTAATGAAGTTTCTTTTGCTCCAGTACAGTTTCCTCTTAAGGCTGTTTCAGCAGGAAAAAAAAAAAAATATTAAAAAATAGTCAATAGGCAGCTATGTAATTTCCTCCATCTGTCTTGTCTGGTCTGCAGGGGTTGTTGTGTTCTGTCACTTCAGAGAAAAAGCCCACTCAACACATAGCTGCTGTAAGTTTTCCACCAAAAACGGTGATCTGATCTTTCAGTAGATGCACACCCCCTACATCAGGTGGTGCAGCAGCCACTGCCCTGGCAGGAATAACAACACACAAGGGGAATTGGGCTGAGCTGAAGAAGAGAGAAGGCTGAGAGGGGATCTCATTTATGCATATAAATGTCTCAAAGGTGGGTACCAAGAGGGTGATGCCAGACTCTTTTCAGTGGTGCCCAGGGACAGGACAAGGAGCAATGGCCATAAACTGAAACACAAGAAGTTTCACCTCAACGTGAAGAAGAACTTATTTACACTGAGGGTGGCAGAGCACTGCCCGTGGCTGGCACAGGCTGCTCATGTCCAACCGCCCCTTGCACCCACCCAAAGCCAACCATGTGCTCTTTCCCTATGCTCTTTTCTTACCCTCCACACATCTTGAAACCAGCCTGGAGCTGACTTGGTTTCAGGCCACTTGAAACACTAATTGAAGGCAGTGAACTGAGTATCACCTAAGCAAACCCAGCAGCAAGCTCCTCCTGTCTAGTTTGCTGCTAAAAATTCCAGCAGATGCTCAACTGGGGATATTTCACATTTGTTTTTTTTTAGTTAACAAGCTATTTTTCTTCTTACATAAAAACCAATTTTGCCACTGAGTTTTTAAGCACTCAGTGAAAAAGTGCATTGACCTCCAACAAAACAGTACATTTCTATACACAGTACATTTCTATATACAACATCTGTAACAACAACATATCTAGTGGGTATTAAAGCAGTTTTCAGTATCCTCTACAATTTACACAGTCTCATAACAAACTTTGTTGTTGGTTATTTCCCCACATGATTGAATTGACCATCTCAGAAACTCCATCATTCACAGGGCAGAAAAAGGCTTCTTACAAGAGGGACATACAGCTCCTGAGTAAGTTTAAGATGTACAGATTAATCATGGGAACCAAAAGGGAGGGGAGAGGACAAAACCAAAACCAAGGACATTGCAGTCAGACTTTGACTTTCAGTCACACAATAGATCTCTATCTCCATGTCAGTGGGGTTTTCAACTATTAAATAAATGGCATCTTAAAAATAGAACATGTGACAATTTAAACACAATGTATTATTTCTTTTAAGTGTATATTGCATGGAAATGCTGCTTTGCCACCATAGCTGCCTACTTTCCCTCTGGGACTCAGGTTGTGTTCTTCCTTGGATGAATGGTTTGCTTCTTAATGGCAAATGCTACTTCCTCACTGTTATGTTTTGTTTTGGGGGTTTTAGGTTTTCCTTTTTTTTTTTCTTTATTTTATTTCAAAGGCCTGAATAGGCCCAAGTGGAAACAATGAGCATCTTTTCTAATGCTTCTCAGGTCCCTGATGTGGCTCAAGCTTGAAATATGATGCATTTTAAAAAATGTCCTATTATTTCATAGAATCATAGAATGGCTTAGGTTGAAGGGAATTTAAAGATCATTGAGTTCCAACACTCCTCTGCTGTGGACAGGGACAATTTCTACTAGACCTCACAAAAGCAGGATGACACCAGGCCTCCACGTGACAGGGGTCCTCCTTCCTCCTCCTCATCTGGTGATTCTAAAAATAGCTTTGTCTGAAGAAAAAGTCAGAAGAAAAAATTGATCCACTCGTCTGGAATAGAGCTCCAAAGTGCACATCAGCCTTCAGGCTGGCTGACCACCCCCATGCTTCCCAAGAACAAGACAGTTAATGCTCAGCCTATGTCCCCAGCTTACTGGGAGCACTCACTGCTCCAGGGAGGAGGAGGGCAAGTGAAGTTTGATGGAGGAAATGGAGGGAACGTGGACTTTACTTCCACTTTTTAAGAACGGGTTATCCCTGAAATTCTCTAAGACTTTTGACAAAGTGAGCATAAAAGGACAGTCCCTTGAAGGTGTGGGAAGACCCAGCCATGACCCCAGAGGTCCTGTGCCAGGGTAGGCAGGGGAACCAGGTCAGAGCTGCAGCACATCCTCACAAAGGCAGGATGACACCAGGCTTCCATGTGGCAGGGCCACTTCTACAGAAACTCCTTTTGGAAATGCAGACATTTTGCTTGTGTTTATTTACTGTCCATATTCATGAGCCTCAAACCCATGAACGGGTATTTCACTAAGGGGATACTGATGCACATGTGCAGACCTGTTCCTACATCATGAAATTATGTGGAAAAGGGAGATAATTCTTTATTGCAAACACCGTTGTTTTGGGATACCATCCTTCTCCTCACCACGCCCACGGGACTGTCAGAGATAGGGTGAGGGATGTGAGAAGACCAGAGGGCTAAGGCACACACTTATGAGCGTATGAGGACAGCAGATGCTGCTGTCACACCACGGGAAATCTTTGGATAGAGAAGGGTGTCATATTACTGAACACACAAATGTTGGGTATGCTGCCTTCACCGTTACTGTGACAAGGGAAAATGCTTGCAAACAGCTAATTATTCCCTTCTGTGTTCCCTTGACAGGTTTCTAAGTTGCAGGGCCCATCCTATGGGGTAGTGTGGCTGAGAAGGAGCCCATGAGTTCTCTCCCACACAAAATACTTTGGTACTAAATCCTGCTCTTAGATATTCACCGAGACCACCAATGCTTGCAGGCAAATATCCACATGTAAAATTTCTCTTATGTTCCACATTCAACCATTTGGTCCCTCTTTAACCAGAAGGGATTTCTCCCCATAGAAGCTCTCAGGCTTAGCACGATGTCCAAACAATCACAGTGACCCAGTGCAGCTTTCCACCCCCATCCACCAAAACGACAAAAAGCAGCCCAAGGAATCCTCACTGTGAGTGACATCCCTCTGCCACAGAAGACAGGCAGAGCTGTTTCCAAACACACCTTGTCATTGTGCCGCCCCAACTTGAGGTTTACAAGGCTGAAACTGAGCGAGGTCCTCAGTAACTCAGTTAGAGTGCTGAGGGAGTGGATGTGCACAGGAGCACAGCAAGGAGGACCAAAGCAGCGATGACTGAAAAAGTGAACTTACAGCACAGAAGGCTGGCTGAGAAAAACAAGAGGGTGAGGCTGGAAAGCAAGCAAAGCAGGTCCCTTTGCTGGTTTTACTCTCACAGAATGCTGCTCTGTGCTATTTGGAGGAATCAAGACTCCGAGATTGCATCCTTGCTCGGAAAACACTCCTCTGGGAGTTTTCTGGGCACATAACTACTGCAGACTGGTGCATGTCACATAATAAACTCTGGAAGCAAGTGCTCTTGTCAGCAATATGTGTGATTATTGTCCTGTTGGTTACTCATAATAGAAATGTTTATAGACTATCAATACATTGGGCCATTCAGACAATTCATTGCACTTTGTGTTTTTAAAGGCAGGTAAAACCAAACAACCCTGGTGCAAATTTATCCAAGTGCCAAGTACTTCAGGTACTCTGATGCTTTTAACAGAGTGGCCTGGGGAGGGGGCACTGCCACCCTACAAAGCTCTACTTGGGTTGAAAGCTGAAGAAACCCACCAGTGCTGCCGGAGGGTTGACCAGTCACATGCTGACAGGGCCTACTGCCAAATTTTTGTTTAATTTTATTTTTATTTTTGAAATTATTTTTATTTCATTTTTAATTTTTATTTTATGTCTACTTCTATTTTTATTTTGTTTTTGTAAATTGTAATTTATTTTGTAAATTCTATTTTTATTTTTATTTTTATTTTATGAATATTTTTATTTTTATTTTATGCATATTTTTATTTTTGAGTTTATTTTTATTTTTATTTTTTGAATTTATTACTATTTTAATTTTTATTACCTTTTAATTTTTATTTTAATTTAATTTAATTTTAATGTTATTTTCATGTTATTTTTATTTTTATTTTTTTTAAATTTTATTTTTCATCTTAATTTTGTCACCCCTTGAAGGGCCTGGTGGGATTGACAGCGACAGCAGCCAATGGGACGGCGGGGAAGGCGGTGCGAGCCGCAGCGTGACCAATGGAGGAGCGGAGCGAACTTCACGGCAGCCAATGGGGAGGCGGCGAGGGCTGCTGAGCTTGCCTGCCCCCTCCCTGCCTGCTCTGCGCTCTCCCGTCCCGCTCGGGGCAGGGCGGGGCTGCGCCGGGGTCCGGTAGCTGGTTCCCGTTTTCCCGGTGCGGTTCCCAGTTTTTCTAACATAAAAATTAAAATCGGAGATGGGATTCGAACACGATGTTCCAATCACACCTTGTTCCCCAGGGCGGGCGGGAGGCGTTTGGCAGCCTTAGATGGACTTTAAGGAGACGGGGGCGAGCCCTGGAGGCCGCCATCATGTTGTACGGTGCATGCGTAGGGGGGGCGCCACATTGCCCGGACCTAGGCGGCCGCCATGTTGCTCTCCGGCGATTCTGGCGGACGCGGGGCGGTGGTTTGGATTTCAGCGCGGCGGCGGCCATCGGCACCGCGGAGAGCGGGACAGAGACCTGGCGCTGCCTGGCCCTGCCCCGAGCGGAGCGGAGAGCGCAGAGCAGGCAGGGGCGGGGCAGACAAGCACAGCAGCCTCCGACGCCTCGCCATTGGCTGCCGTGAAGTTCGCTCCGCTCCTCCATTGGTCATGCTGCGGCTCGCACCGCCTCCCCCACCGTTCTATTGGCTGCCATCTCTGTCAATTACGATAGGTCCCCTTGTCCCCCCTAAAGCCTGAACGGAAAATAAAAAATAAAAGAGAATTAACAAAAAAAAAAAGAAAAAAAGAAAACAAAATTATTAAAATATTATTTTAATTTTATTTTAATTTATTTTAATGATATTTTTATTTATTTTTAAAATTGTTTTATTTTTATTTTTTGAATTTTTGGGATTTATTTTTTAAATTTATTTTTATTATATTTCCATTTAATTTTTAATCTTTATTGTTTAAAGTTTATTTTTATTTTATTTTTTATTTCTGAATTTATTTCGATTTTATTTTTTAAAATTTTGATTTTTTTAAATTTTTTTAAATAATATTTTTTATTTTATTTTTCACTTTTATTTAATTTTTATTTTTAATCTTTTATTTTTTATTTTTTAATTTATTTTTCTTATTTTATTTTTTATTTTATTTTTAATATATTTTTATTTATTATTTTCATTTTTATTTTAATTTTTAAATTTTTATTTTCATTTTTATTTAGATTTTTAAATTTTATTTTTATTTTCATTTTATTTTTATTTTTTATTTTTTTTAATTTTATTTTTCTGGTATCTTAGGGTGCATTAGGAAGAGCAATGCCAGCAGGTCAAGGGAGGTGATCCTGCCCCTCTACTCAGCCCTGGTGAGGCCACACCTGGAGTTCTGTGTCCAGTTCTGGGCTCCTTAGGACAAGAGAGATAGAGAGCTCCTGGAGCGGGTCCAGTGGAGGGCAACCAGGATGATGAGGGGACTGGAGCATCTCTCTTATGAGGAAAAGCTGAGGAGCTGGGCCTGTTCAGCCTCAAAAAGAGACAACTGACAGGAGACCTCATCAATGTCTATAAGTATCTGAAGGGAGGGTGTCCAGAGGATGGATCCAGGCTCTTCTGGGTGGTGCCAAGCAATAGGACAAGAGGCGGAGGAAGAAACTGATGCATGGGAAGTTCCACCTGAATATGAGGGAGAACCTTATTGCACGAGTGACTGTGCACCAGATTGCCCAGCGGGGGTGTGGAGTCTCCCTCACTGGAGATATTCAAGAGCCATCTGGACACAATCCCGTGCAATGTGCTCTAGGATGATCCTGCTTGATCAGGGAGGTTGGACCAGATGACCACTGTGGTCCCTCTCAACCTTGCCCATTCTGTGATTCTGTAAATATTGCTATACTTTTTGGCAGGGCTGTGATTCCTCTGAAGTGCATCTCATTTTACAGCACTGCAATCCCTAGAAGGATTATGTTAAACTAAAAGAAGTTCTTATTATTTCAGAAAAATGAGACTTGACCACCAGTTACTTTTAACTTCCTTCTCTCTAATCTCCAATCCTCAATGCCTCTCTAATGCCTCCGTGAAGAGGCACCTGAAAACATATCATTGAAGCAGGATGAGTGGGCTGGGATATTCAGTCGATAGCACTGTTCTGACACTACTCATGAAGCTGGTAAACCTCAAGCTGCTTTTCTCTGAACGAAACAAGGCTTAAGCAGAGGGTAATCCTGGCCTTTAGGTGCTCAGAAGCACTACTCTCTTCTGCAAGGGGTAGGCTTGGTTTGAGAGTCCAGCAGGTTTGCTTTGCTGGGTGAGGCTTGGTTTGAGAGTCCAGCAGGTTTGCTTTGCTGGGTGAGGCAGTGCAGATTTCACTCCACATTAGCTCATACTGAGGTCTGGTTCCAGGAAGTTGTAGCCCTGAGAGAAAAGAGCTCCAAAACTCCTCCACAGGCAGATATTCTAGGAAAAGGGGATAACTACAGATGCAATTTCTGTAATTGAAATGAGTAGTGCCAGATGTAATGTAAGCAACTGACTGCTTGGGAGCTGTAATGAATCAGTTAGTCAGGAGAGGCCTCAGGAGTGTCGTTCACACCTCAGGGGGTGTCTCCTATTGTTTTGGAATAGTGAGAGAGCAGGAATCATTACAGTGTCAGCCCTTCCCATTATTCACTTGCGCCCACTGGATATAGGGCTGCCTAAAGCAAGAAATATATGTGCTGCTGCTATGTGTGTCCCTTTTGAGCTTATAGAACCTTCCTAGTGCAGCCTGCAGGTTCAATGTAAGGCAATTCCTCCAATTAGAATTTAATTGCCTTAGAGAACAGCTGAGAACTTTAATATCTTTTTTCTTTTTTTTTTTTTTAGGCCCATCAATCTTGTTTCTTGAAGTAATTTGATTTCCCCATCTCAAAGAATGCTAAATCTTCTCAGGGGCATGAGGAAGCATATGAAGAAGGAGAAAATAATTTTCAGTGGAAATTTAAATACAATGCTGATTGTTTGTTATGAGCGCTCCAGTGTACCTGCTGCTGAATTCCTCAACTAGATGCAGAAGGACTACTGATCTTAGTAGGAGTCTGCTAACAGCTGGGAAAAAATAGTTTGAAATACTGCAGTAATCCAGGCCAAGACTGTGCTCTGATCCTGCTTCAGTATCTTAAAACTGACATACTTTTGAAACCTTAGGGATTTTTAAGACTGTCAGAGGTAGCTGCAATTTTTCTGGATTTTTCACAGTTTTGAAGTTCCCTAGTAGCTGTATCTCAGTATATCAAATTCTGATAGCTGTATCAATTGTATATGGCACTGCATATGGTTCTGACTGTTGCACAACAGCCTGACAGTGGAGGTAGATCTTCCTGCATCTCTCTAATCATTTCCCTACTGCATCATCACTATGGACATCTGTAGCAAGAGACAATAGCTACCAGAATGAAGGATTATCTCACCCCATTTTCCATTTATCCTTTTCTCCAGGAAACAGGGCTTCTGCGATTTCACTCTGACAATTTTCCCTCTCTTGTAACTGTGGAATCAGTTGCCCAAACTCAACCAGATTTGAAGAAAAGTTGAATGTAAAGCTTCTGTAGATTCTGTGGGAAACAGGCAGGCAGGCAGATGAAAACCCGTTCACCTGGAAGAAAGGCAGTGTGAAATCAACTGTTTATCAGTAGCAGAAAATAAAGATAGGCAGAACCAAGGACACAAATCTGTGGAAAGGCAGACTAGGCCCAAAATTCCTGGAAATATTATCTGTTTTTTCTTGGTTAAATATGCTGGTAGTTTCATCTATGTAGTTATACTTGGCCAGGTGATTGCATTCCTGCCTTGGTGGGACTCATCAAGCATTTTTGCCAGGAAGAAATTACTCCAGGCCCTCCATTTCTTGGTTTGTTCATCTGTGTCTGTTAGAGGTGATTTTAAAGCTTCTTGTTTTCACTGGAGCACATTTTTCAGGACCATTGGTTTATTCAATCTCTCCAGCCATAGCACACCAGATGACTTGGAACACTATCAAACATCATCCTCAAAAGCCTCAGTCATAGTACACCAGAAGAAAGGGTCACAAAGTACTTAGATATTGCCACTGGACTGTCACTGGAGAACTGGTGTTCCCTAAGAACACCATCTGCTTTCTGTCTCAGCCACAATCAGACTACAGGGCTTCAGACAGAGGTAAAAGAATAAAAAATCTCAGCAGTAAAACTCCTGTTCATAGGGAGCAAAACATTTCTTCTTAGCTTCCATAGCTAATAAGTTTCAAAAACTGATATTAATACAATATCCAGACTCCATTCTGTATTTAAACTTTAGGTATAGGTTTGGACATACCACTATGGCTGACTCCTATCACAAACCTGGTGCCCCATCTCTGGGTAATATGATCCTTTTACATCAATTTGGCATAAAAATCCACATTTAAACATGGGAATTTCTCAAAGGATAAAAATTCAGAATTTCACTCTTCTCTAATTAATAATGAATTGCTGATCCAATTAAACATTAAAATCCATAATGAGCTGAAAGAGATTGGCATGTGTAACTAGCATGAAATGTGGTGTGATTGCAGCTGCCTGTCACCATGAACAGCAACAGCTGTTTGCAAACCTTGTGCACATGAAAGTCACAATGTATTTTTTTGCCTTATTTCCTCTGACCCTCTTTCACTATGTTTGCGCTCTTAAAAGCTATTGAGAAGATGTTGTTCTAATTTAACTGTTTGATAATAATACAGGTTGAAATTTGTGAGAAAATGATAGAACACCTGGTCAAAATCTTGTTGAAATCTATACTCAATAGCCCATTTTAGTATTAGAAGCCTTTCAGTGAAACCTCAATTATAGCAACATGAATCTGTCCAGTTAGCAATGAAGAACAAGCACTATGTTCCTTTGGACAAGCCTATTTGGAATGAATACTATTTTTCAAAACACAAGTAAAGATACCCTTAGCCCACCTATGAGTAAAATGGAGTCTCCAGCCTCAGTTCAAACAGTAAAGAGTATGATGGATTCTTGCTGAACTTCTAAACTATATTTTTCAGATGCATCTGCCTGCAGTGAGCAACTGAAAAGCCGGCATGGGAAAAGTCTTGTCTCTTACAAGTTGCCTGAGCAAATGCATCTGGTAGTTACGTCTATTTGTATATGATTTTGGTAGAGAAAAGTAGAATGGATGCAGTAAGTTTGATACACAGTTCACTTCAAAAAGAAATGCAGATTGTGCCTTTTGTTGTATAACTGTTAGTAGCAAAAAGGGTGATGTTCATTGACCGTTTTTGGCAGATCTTAACCTCAGAGCTCCAGGATACTATTTTGAGCTGAAGGATGCTACTTTGGTGAAATTATGCAATAGCAATAATTCTAGATGAAATAGCAATTGGAGTTAAAGGCATTTGGGAGGGGCTATTAAAAAGTGAGAAATTAGTTGGTAATGGGAGTCATATACTGGTGGGAGAAGAATCTGGGAAGCTGTAGAAGAGCTAGCTACGATCAGAAAATTTTAACACTGGTGCAGGCTTTGCTGAAGCAGTAGTTGGGGATTTGATTTATAAAGTAAATTCCAGAGGACAACAAATGCCCAAAGAATCTGAAGTAATGGGGTACAAGATAGAGACTGTAAACTCATGTGGTTCAAAGCACAAACCAGCCCGACACTGATTGTAAGGATAGAAATTAACTGTATCTAGTATGGAAAAAGCCTCTACTTGGACACCCACATCAGCCTGCTCCCATGGAGATTTTACTATGAAGGTATTCTTGCCTATCCCTTAGCTGGGCCTGAACTCAGTTTTGTCCTTGCCACAGGGAATAAACCACTGTGATCCTGATACATAAAAATGGGCATCCCTTTCAGCTTTACCAAACTTGCTCCCTGAGGACAGAACTGTTTTTCTGACAATTTCCAAGTCAACCTGATAATTAGATTCTAAACTAAAACACATGAAGCATCTTTACCTTTCCTTTGATTCAAATTACCTTAGCAGTGTAAAACACTTCAATCTTTTCACACTTGAAAACCGCAATGAAATCCACTACACAGGCTCCACTTGGTGAAAAAAACAGGCTGTAATGAAGTGTAAATAGCAATTTTGACACAGTGAATTGAAGAATTACATCAAGAGCTAAGTCCATTCCTAGAATGCTGACTTTGGTATCAAAGTTTATCTTCTAAAAAGTTGAGTAAAATGAGTGTGTGTGTGAATGTGTGCATGTCTGAACATGTACATGGGCATTTAAAGAACTACATATCTCAGATAATTAAGATGACAGGATGATTGCAGCTAATTCAGGCTTCTCCTTTTATACAAATCAGCTCACAGCCCCAAAATAGCCGTCTAGGATACTTTCACAGTTTTTTACTGCTGCAGAATGAATTTACACATTCAAAGCAGTTCAGTCCCGGAATTTAAATACATAGAAGATTCTGCACTGACAGGTCATATTCAATTTCCATATTCCATTAGCCCATCCCCCAATAAATAATTTAGTTTGATTTTGTTGTTTGTATTACAGGTTAAATGATTTAACCTTTTTGGGCTCAGAGATTTTAAACAAACAATATTTAAATGCTGATTTTCTTGTGAAGTATCAAGGCCAAAAACTGGCAGGCAGCTTTCTCAAAAAAAAAAAGACAAACACAAAACTCCAAACTCATTAATAAAAGCTCTTCTACTTGGTAAAAAAGCTTTGAGAGTGAGAGCTTGCTGCTGCAGGTCTTACTGTAGGAAGAAGGGAAGGATGAGTATCAAGTAAGGGTTTACACAGAGAAATTGCAGCAGAATCAAAACCGCCTTACAGGGGCACCACTTGTGGGATGTTACTGATCGTCTTGTGTTTGCAAAAAGGATATTAAGTAGACCAGAATTAGCACTAGAGAGAGATAGCTTAAACATGAGTTTGCAAAGTGAAATCCTCAGCTGGAGTCTACACAGGGGGAAAGATCCAAAATCAAGCTCACACTTTGTTAAGAAACTCTAGTGTTATGACTATGAATGAAAATCTTGTTTATTTGACTATGAGATTAGACATATTTAGGCATTTAGACTCAAAGGCATCCAAGAAGACAGGAAAGATGCTTCTTCAAAGGAGGAGAATAGGCATGGAGAGAAAGGCTAATGGAGACATAATTTAGTATCATATAGATGACTGAAAACTGGCGAAACACATGAAAGGCAGGCTAGTGTCTATTTGCCTTCCTCATTGACTGAGAAAAGTTATTTGTTAAAGGATGTCGTGGAAAAGATCAAATGCTGAAGCAGTGTGTGCAGCAGCATAATATGTAACTCAGTGATCTCAGCAGGAGGAACTCAAGATTTGGAGCACACAATTTCTCCTACTGTGATTTCAAGCTGGGCACCATCAGGACTTTGTATTCCCATTTGAAAATGTATTTCCATTTGGAAATGGGTGAATGGCAGCTAGTTGTCACACAGTTGCTGACAAGGAGCAAGAGGCATTAATTTGCACTCATATCTGATTTGATAAGTATTTTCTGTTCAGAACTATAAGTCCTGCCCTCCCTCAAAAAATATGTATCTTTTGCTGAGCATACTGATTTATACTTTCAGAAATTTGCTATTCAGTAAAGGAGTTCTCTGTTCAGAATCAAATAGATATTAATAAATAGTTAAATACTTTATTTATAAAAAGGATTATGATTAATTACAGCTGCTTTGTGATTTAATGGCAAAAATCCGCATTTGTCACATAGATCAGAGAAAGGCAAACTGTAAGGGAGGTTGCAAGGACCTTCCAAATCCAATCCTCTTTTGAGACAAGGTGAAGTACTCTCAGTCCATTCCCGATTATAAAAAACAATTCCTGAAAACCTTAGAAGTTTTCCTGTCCCATATTTGAGTTGGCATTTATCTCATTTCCATTATGTCTATATAACCCTTCCCCTTTCCTTGCTAACTGAAACTTTATTATGTGCAACACCTTTCTGCTGTGATCCCTTCATAATTAAATTCTTCTCATGGTCTTCCAGTGTGCACCCTTATTTTTGCACTCTGTCCAATTCCTTCTTCATTTCTAAGTTATAGAAAATCTCCTGTTTTAGCCACAATCATCTCTAAACATACTTTTCCATTCTGATCAGATTGTCATTGACTTGTTCAGAATGAATGGCTTTTCCTAATTCCTTATCAATCCTTAAGCTTAACTTTATTATCTTGCATTTTCTTCTCTTTAAAGAAATAAAGTAAATCCCCATGATCATTTTCATCCCACTTATCTGTCCTTTTTGTATTCACAGTAAATCCCTCCCTGTAAATTAATATCAAAATCTAAAGCAGCCATTTCATTTGCCTTTCAAACACTAAAGTTCTCTCCAGCACCTTCCAAGGACTCACAGTGGTCTGAGATGGCACAAGTTCCCTAGAAGGTCTACACACAACAAGGAAGTCTTTACTTTAAAAAATCAAGACCTAGTTTTCCTCCCAAGCAAAGAAAGAACACCCTTTCTTGTCATCGTGCCATTTCATAGCATTTTCATCTACACAAAAGCCTCCCTGCAATAAGGTTCTACCTCTCTTTTCTTTTTGCTGTCATCTTTGCTTTAAAGTCTCCCAATTTCTTGCAGTTGTCCCTCTGTCTTCCCTGCTCTCTCTATCTAGAGAGAGCAGAGTCTCAAAAATTTTTTCTGTGGTTTGTTCTGTTTTCCAGAAATCAAGTGAATTCCCCATTACCTAGACTCACACACTCAGATGCAATCATCGCATCCCATTGATTCACAATTGGAGCTGGTTCTCAAAAGCCCTCAGCAACCTGGAAACACAATGCAAGGCTCAATAGTATTTGCTCTGAACAACAGAGATAAGATGGTCATTGACCTCATTTCTTTCTGACCCCTTGTTCTATTGAGCAGCTTCTTCTTTGTTGACCCCAACCATTGACATCACTGCAAATAAACATTTAGTAGGTATTTTCTGTCTTCAGACCACAACCCAACATATTTCGGTGTCCTGAACACTTCCCAGAGAGCTAAAGTTCCTTTAAAAGTCTGGGTCCATCTTCATAAAGCTTTAATGATCCTTCATGTCACAGCATGACACATGAAGAACTCCATGGTTTTACATATGTAAAATCTGAAACATTAAAGAAGCAAAAGGATTTGCCTTTTGCAAAATAGGAGGATTTTGTAGGACAGCATAGGAGTGTCTTATCAGATGATAATCATTCCCAGATAACCTATCACAATCATGGAAGCCTAAAGATCCCTTCATTTTCACACCTTATCTTTTCAGTATGGTTCTTATTGTAAATGCTTAATGTAGCAAAGATTTACTGGATAGTCTCCTGGGGCCTGTGCTTTGGTCTTTTCTGCTTCCTCTTCCTTGAGATTTCTTATCTTCTAGAGATAATTATGGCATTCATTAGCAAAGTGACAATGAAGACCTTGTCACCATTTTTAGCCATGTGGTCTATTACCCCACGGATCCAGGTAACCTAGATTTGCAACATTAGTGGGGATAAACAACCTAATTATCACAGCTTTTTGCATTTATTTGAACATGGAAGGCTAATAGCGGCAAGTGGCCGAAACTGAAGTGGAACTTGCCATTCTCACAGACACTTGCCAAAGCAGGGGCTCTGTATTATGCCAACAGTTTTAATCTAGACAAAGGGTGCACTGTTTGCTGTTAACAGGTACAAATTCTTTTGCTACTGTAATTGTAGGTTGATCAAAATAGGTGAATCAAAAGTGTGGATTGTAAGACAATTATGTGTACCCCTGCATCATCCTTCCAGTCATAAAATGGTAGTTGGAGCTATTCTAAGCTCCTGAAAACACAGGAAAAAGCAAGTGGCTTATTTCTGCATGTTGTCAGAGCTTCAAGGTACATACAAGCAACCATTTCGTGATTTATCTTCAGATTCACCCTCTCTTAAGCACTATGTTAACCTCTCTAAATGTTACAAGGGTAAAAGAAGAAGACACATCAATTACTACATACAGACCCAGAACAAAATCCTCACAATTTTCTAATCTTTCATGTTGTGGCAGAATTACATCAACATTTTTTTTGGGGTCATTTACCATCTTCTGTAGTTGTATGTTCTTGAAGAATATCCAGACTTCCTGGGCTCCTTTGCTCTTAAGGAGTGCCTCTGAAGGGACTCTGTCAATCAAGCTCCTAAACAGGACAAAATCTGCCATCTGGAAGAACAAGGTAGCAGTTCTGCTAACCCCTTTCTTCTCTGAGATTCAAAACTTCCATCATTTCCTGATTGCTGTGCCCAAGATGGCCTCCAGCCATCACATCAGCCACAGGTCCATCGGGATGCCTTCCCTAGCAAGGTCACTCACCAGCTGTGTCAGGAACCTCATAGTTTGTTTCCTCTCTGCTATACTGTATTTTCAGCAGACACCTGGTAAGTTTAATTCCCCCAGGAGAAAAAGCTCTAGCAATTCTTCCATCTGTTTAAAGAATATTTTGTCTGCCTCTTTGTCCTGGTTGGGTATTCTATAACAGACTTCCACCATACTGCCTTGTTGGCCTTCCTCCTCATTCTTGCCCATAAGCACTCAACCCTATCACCACCATCATCAAGCTACAGGCAGTCAAAACACTCCTTAACTTACAGGGTTACCCCACCTCCACTCCTTCCTTGTGTGTCCCTTCTGAAGAGTTTATAGCCATCCATTGCAGCACTCCAGTTGTGTGAGTCATCCCACTGTGTTTCTGTGATTGCATATATATCACAGTTTTCCTGCTGCACAATGGCTGTGAGCTCCTCCTGCTTGTTGTTGGCACTGTGTGCGTTGGTGTGCACCAAGACAGGGCAGACCAGAGGACCTTGCTAGCATGCCATGCCTCAAATCAAGGTTGCCCTGCATTTCCCTTTCTAGATTACTCCTTCTATTCATGCATATTGAATGAGAAGAGTTCAGCATCTTATTTGCACCTCAGAGGACTGCGTGCTATTAATTTTTAACATTTTTTCACTGTGGCACTCATTTAGGGTCTTGGAAACTCAAGCCATTTATCAGAGAGGGAGAAGCTACAAGTGCAATTTCAGTCCCCTTTAAAAGGTGCAAATCTCAGAGCAAAGTGCAAGTGTTAGAGATAAAACATTTCTCAGTCTATTACAGTTGAGGATATGTCAGAACATAAATATAACTCCATCCTTTTAAGCAGCAAATTTCTCACTCTACTGCAGCTTATGGAGCAAATCTCAGATCAAATCAGTGAGTGCCAGAGGTAAATTACTCCTTAATACACCATAATTTAAAATGTCTCATAACTCACTGTGCAGAGCACAAGGTTCAGAGTGCCTTTAGCTTCAGTGTGAGAGGCAAAAATGGGTAATTTAGAATCGAGGAGTGGGGAAACCTATAAGGATTAAACAGAACCGTGCCAATTTCAATGACAATTATGACAGTGACAGAAGGCTTTCATTTTTTAGCAAGTGATGTGGTCCCTTCACCGCCAATATCATTCCTGGCTGTTGTCCATGATTGGATATTTGAGAGGTCCTCTCTGTGATAGCAGGATGGTTGAAACACAGTACATCTTGTTTCCAGCCTCGATTATTGCTAAGCACCTGTCCCAAAACCATGACACTGAGAAAAGAAAACATTGATTCTTTCAGCTAATTTCTATATAGATGTTTTCTGAAGTACTGTAGGGAGCTTCCCAGGAGTTTTTGTGCCAAAGGTTAGATTTTGACTCACATGATATCTCATATTCTAATCTCTCTCTTCCCATCAGTTCTGTGTCTCATGATGAGATAAATCATGGCAGAGTCTGGCTTACAAGGACAACTGTGCTTGTATGTATATATCTGTAGTTACTCCCAGTGCCACTCTTCAAAGTTTTTTTTTCTACCTTTTTTTTGTATAAAAATGCAGATAATATTTATGGTTGTTAGATTTCTTGATGAGAAACAGAATTCTCTGCATTTTCTACAGAAATCTGGAGTCTTTTGTGAAATTAATTTGAACAATTTTTTTTTTAAATTGAAAATTAGTCTGCATGTTACAGTGTTACAATGCAACCCAGAAACAAGAAATTATATTCTCATTTATTTATCTATGGACACCAGCCAGAGAACTCAGAGAACTCATCTACCCAGGATGCTGTGTTTCCCCACATATCAGTGTGGACTGTGTGCTGGAACAGTACTTGGTCCAGATCCTAAGTGGTATTTGGGATCTTGTGCTGAGAGACCTATAACTTCTCTGAAGCTCTCCCTCACATCAATCCTCTCCACAAATATAAAAGTCAGGGCAATATAGACCTAATATCTCAGTTCAACTTCATGTCAACACAGCACAAAGTGGATTTTACTGGATGATTTAGAAGGCTCGTTTACTTAGATGATATAGCAAGAGCATGTAACATACTTCATTTTCTAGTGGAGACAAGATAATCTAATGTATTTAGAGTAAGAAAAGATTTAGATCAGATATTTTAACTCTCAGGGGAAAAAATACTTTCAAATTCCTTTAATCTCTCTCCCTCAATGTGATTGTGACTTTAACACCTGGAACACATATATTTCTTACTGTTTTTCAGAGAGTTCTCTTATCAAACCTAACTGAATCAAAACCCCAATTTTAACACAACCAGGACAAAACTCTTCTCTGTATAAGCAGTGCACACTGGTTCAAAGACAACTTTTCTACGGAAAAAATGTTGTCCCTATCACTTCACATGTTTGAAAGCCACACCAACCCAAACGAATTTCTAGCCTGCTGCTGAGACTGTATTTTCTTCAAAAGACCTACAGTTTCACTGCAGATTGTAGTATCAAAGCCACACCACCATATAAAATCATGAATTTGGGAAAATATCGATATTTTTTTAGTGTAAACAACACTGCCAGTCTTGAAACTAATGCCCAAAACTAGAATCTAACCCACAGGTCAAGATAAGCAGTTATTTTTAATTAAGAGGTAATATCTCTCTTCTCATGGATGCAGCAGGAAGGGCTGAATTATTACATAGATGTTAAAGGAAAATTCATCAGCAAAAAAGGGCAGGCTGTGCTACAACAGGTGAAATTATTCCTGGCAGAGAGTCTAAACCAAGCTATAGACCAGGCAGCTGGAAGACCTTCCTTCACAATGCTGCTGAGAATCATCACAGTCTCACCCAGATACAAAGCAAAAAAAATCAAGTATTCCAAGGTGAATTCTATTTCTTAAAGAAACTATTGCCAACACCTTGGTAGAATTAGCACCACTGTATCTCATCGCTGTGCCAGCAGTCTTGCCTACCATAACCTGCTCTGCTCCATGTTATAGACACGTACACATACATATTCTTTGACCTTTGGACTTTTCTAAACACCACATGTTTAATCCTCATGCTTGCTGCCTGAAGGGCTAATCACATTCCTTTGCAAGGATTACTTGTTTTATCCAAAAATGCTGTACCAGAGGTTTTGAGAGAATGGTGGCTTTTAATAACAAAAAGATAGGAATATAATAATAACTCTGTGTATGTCGCCTTCTGAGTTGTTGATGCTGCCCCTCGGGACAACTGCAATTTATTGGTAGCAATTTTGCCTGCGCCTCCCACCATACTCCTCACCTCTCAGCACGACATTTAAGGATCGCCTGAGAGCATGACAGCAGGAGCATTGTTACATGAAGAAGAAATTTTGGCGTATGTTTTTATCTTTTCTAGCTTCTTGCTCTTTTCTCTTGGCTGTCAAAGACCTCTCTGACAAGGATTAAATTTATCAGTAATACTGGAAAGACGAAAAGAGGAAAATGTGGTTCTTTTAACAGCAAAAATATCCACAGGAAATTTAAGTCGGCATAAACAGTCTTGAGAGGTCTGTTTATGGGTCTTCACTATCATCTTCAAAGCTGGGGTTAACATGAACTGTATCTGTTTTGTGTGACAGCAATCATGTCAGTGAATGGTTTCAGGATGACTTGACCTTGAGCAGCCAGAGTGAGGACTCTAGTAACTTTTGACAGACATAAACCTAGACAAAAACTTCAATGATCCTTTTTCCTCCTTCTCTATATTTGTCATGACATTTTTAGAATCATAGAATGGCCCATGAGGGAAGGGATGTTCAAGATCATCTAGTTCCAACCCACCTCCATGGGCAGGGACAGCTTTCACTGATATTGGGGTTTAGAGATGTAACAAGAACTAATAGTTTTGCAACAGAATGTACCATATAAAATTACGGTGTAATCAAAACCTCATTTTAAAGAGACCAGCCAAGCAAGGTGAGGAAACAATGAAGAAGGGAGATGAAGCAGCTGAGCAGGCAATGATGGGTTGATGCATAACCATGAGTATTGTCTTAAAGAAGTTCATAAGGCAGTGATGAGGAACTTTGGGGTCTAAACACAGAGACAAGCACCAGAGGCCCTTGGTGAAGCCCCTCAGAGACCTTATAAGAAATGTATATATGTTAATAAGTGTTGGGAAATGTCAAGAATATGTAACAGGAATGCAGAGAACAAAAATTAATAATCATGTTGTTGTGACATATAAGCTATAGTGAAGATACTTCTTTGAGCACTTTGGTGAACTGATTCCCAGGGCACCTGGCATGCTGTGAGCCTGACTTCTAAATTTCAGAACTTGAATCTTAGAGGATTCTTGTAAGAGCTGATTTTAGGCAATACACTAGACCAGGTTGCTCATGGCTCCATCCAACATGGCCTTGAACGTTACCAGAGATGGGCCATCCACAACTTCTGAGGGCAACTTATTCCAGTGCCACACCACCCTCACAGTGAAGAGTTTCTTCCTAATATCTAATCTAAACCTACTCTTTTTCAGTTTGAAGCCATTTCTCCTTGTCCTATCACTTGTAAAAGGTTTCTCTCCATCTTTCATGTAGGGTCCCCTCAGGTACTGGCAGGCTGCAATTAGGTCATCCGAAAGACTTCTCCTCTCCAGGCTGAACAAACCCAATTCTCTCAGCCTTTCCTATGTTCCATCCTTCTACTCAGCTTGGTGACCCTCCTCTGGTCTTGCTCCAACAGGTCGATGTCCTTCCTGTGGTGGGGACCCCAGAGCTGGATGCAGCACTGCAGGTGGAGTCTCACCAGAACAGACTAGAGGGGCAGAAACACCTCCCTCAACCTGCTGGAAGGTGAATTCCCTCCCCTAGAAGATTGCTTCTAGTCCTCTCTTTCAACCACATTTATAAAAATTCCGCTTTGACAAGTTGGTAGCAACCTCCAGCCTCCAGGAGAGCAGTGGTTGGTTTTAGCTGCTGAGCATGTCCAGAAGTTTTGTAACTGCCTGTCCTTTCATGGCATCCACTGTCCCATAGAACAGACTTCCCACCTCAGGCAAGCAAATCAAAGTGTATGCTGTGGAAACCTCAGCCTCTGGTTATGTTTTGAGGTTTTACAACAGAAGTTTTGCACTGCTCTATTTCAGACCAATATCGAACAGGCCTTGTAAAATATATAGGTTTTGTTCTGGACTTGAATTGAGAAATGGTCATACAAAAACAGATTATAGTGAAATACAATACATGTCTACATTGGCTTCTCACTTTCTTCATATCTAAGATGCAGAGAAGAAAAACTGGGAAATGACTCATGGTCTTGGATAACTTTATAATGGCATTGGCTGAATCTCCTATTCTGAGACACTGTAGTAGCTTCAGAAAATAAACTGGTCTTGGGTAACAATGAAAAAATGTTGTTTTTACATAAATCACTACTTGTTACAACAACATGAGATTTTCTGATTTTTTATATTTTTAGTGTCTTCTGGCGATGGCTTAAAATAATTTGCAAAAACAATACTTTGCTTTTGTTACCAGAAGTTTTTACCATAAGGCTACAAAAGGCTTTGTGCTTTCAAGACAGTGATGTATTGTGGGAAAATTAGTATGCAATTTAATTTTATTTTTTAAAATAAAGTGGCAGCTTTGCCTCTTTATTTCAATTTCCTTTTGTATGGTAATAACATCACTTCAATCTTGAGGTTCATGCCCTGCCTGTGTGATTTAAAATCATACAGAAGTTTTCTATGTGCAGCTTCTGTAACTTTCATGAGCTGAAAATTGGCTAGAGAAAACAGGAAGGTGAATCTATAGATAATAATGTTGAATTCCTTTTAAGATTAGTTGTAACTAGGAGGTGGGTTGCAATGACAGCTTTTAGAAAAAAAAAAGATGAAATGTGGTGGAACAATACTAGCTAACAGACAAAAGTCTTTTGCAAACAGTAAATGTATTCTTTACTGTATTGTTCAAAGAAATAAATACTTTTCCACTTCCTTACACAAAAAGAGAATGTGAACAAATCTTCAGCAGTTACATAAAGAAATTTTATTGACATTCTTGGAGGTAGAACAGGAGAAAAAGCAAAAGATGGGGAACAGTGGAAGAAACAGTCAAATTGCTGTCATAAACAAGTTTAGGATTTTAGAAGCCAGGCAATATATCTCTGTGGACCTAGGAGGGTTAGATAGGGAAGCAGATTTTCCTAACACTTCCCTAACACTTTCAGGAGGCATGTGCAAGTACCATCATGTTTTGTTTAGAAGCAAAGCTTAAAATTCAGAGAGCACACAACAACAAAAAAAGCCACTGTCAGCAGCATTCAGAATAGAAGACACTTGGATTTTAGCATTAGCATCATTCTAACTACCCTCACATGTCATGTGTGCAGCAGAAATTCAGAAAAAGGTGTGAAAGGACCAACAGGGACATGTTTTAAGAGGTACTTGGGTACTTAATGGGATTCTTATGCTTCCTGGTTTCTTACTAAGGCTGATGTACAATGGAACTCTTCATCCTGGAAGAATGTGGCCAGTAATTTAAAAGACACTTCAAAAATCTTATGTGAAATAAAACTAGTACTAATGTCTGCCATTTGAGTCTGACCCTAAGAGATCCATGGCAGTGTTTTCTCTCCTGACTTGAAATGTATTTTTGAATTCCAAGGAGAATAGTCCATAACCCTCTAGTCAATAGAAGGCCTCAAAAAATGACAAACACTAGAGACAGAAAAAAAAATGCACATTGGGTAGCCTCCAAGTAAAAGGATTTCCCCATGTGATGTTCAATGTCAATATGCTAGTGAATCTGCTAGTTACACCATTACTTAGAAACAAATCTGCTTTTGGAGATCAGAATACACAGAGAAACAACACTAGGCCCTTTCTTGTCTTTCAGGGAACTACGATTGTATTCTTTTACATCAGGTCAGTATTTTATGTTCACGTTCCTCTCTGTAGTTATTTAAGGAAGAGGTCTCACTTCCAGAAATCTGTAATTTGGATGCAGCATAGACAGACAATTTATAGTGGCAGATCTAAAAACCCAAGAAGAGATGGATGAATATAAAGACATTTTTTTAAGCAGGTATTTCATGCTACTGTAATTAACTGATGTTCCTGAGGCCTCTGTTGACACATTTACAATTTGTTCCCTAGAAAGTGAGCATTCGTGTATCTTATTGAAAGGGAACAAGCATCAAAATTACATTGTATGTCTTGCAACCTTCAATAGTTTTTTTTGTTTCCCTAAGATGAAAGAAGTTTGTCCATTTCACAGAGAAGATGTTCTTCCAAGTGTCTTTTATTTAATTCCTTACTGAACTGCATCTCCATTTTGAAACAAAATATTTCAGTCTGCCACCTCAACACCAAGATGCCAAACCAGTGAGCATCTATGTCCTTTTGGAAGCAAAATGGTCTTCCTCATTTTTACTCAATAAAATTAAACAAAACATTGCCAAAAGTGACATTGCCTTGCAGAGAATTTTCATTCCAATGAAGTTTTTTTATATCAAGTTGCTTCTCCTTTCTTTTAAACATATTCACAGATTGGAGGTCATCAGGAGGAAACTAACAAAAATTTACTGAAAAGGGCTATGGCGGTAAACAGGCTTGATGCATTGCTTACAGACCCTGGAACAGGTCAAGTCTTCTACCTTATTGCATTTTGTTTCATTGTCTTAAAATAGAACTACCTGTACCCTGTGCTTTGCAAGGTTTATGTAAGGGTGGGGGGGAAAAAAAAACAAACCCAAGGCACAGTTTTATTCTATATGCTTTTTATAGGAAAATCTACTGAGAGCTGGGGACTGTTTATATCTTATTGCCTGCTGTGTCAGGTTAAAAACAAATCTATGCAGCATGAGATATGCATCCAGGTTATGGAAGAAGTATCAGCAGGCTCTGAATTAAACAGCAAGGTCATGTAGAGTATTTTGTCTGTGGGAAATACTACTATGTTGTGAAGATACTGCTGAATTTGAGATTTCTAAGTAGTTACTGGACATACATCAGATATGAGCAAAAAATGAATGTGGAAAAAAATTTACAATATCTCCTTAGAAGTGAGATACAGCCTGAGATGTACACCCATGGGGGAAACAACTTATCAGTCCCAAGACAGTCACTTAAATACTTACAATAAAGTATTCTTCCCTAAAGAAAGAGAACCTTATGAAAGATTCCCTCCCCAGTAAATGCATGTTTATATTTATTGTACTGCCACTCATAAATGTTAATACTATAGGGTGACTGATGGTTTATTTGTAAAGAAAAAGCTAATTATGGGTATCTGTGGGAATCTGGCAGCAAAAGTTATTTTTAGTTGGAGAGGTAGTGTAAAATAGGATCTGCGGAAAAAAATAGTAGGAAAAATATGAAAGCATATTAAATAAGAAAAATAAAAATAAATACTAGAAAAATCAAAGGATTGAAAAAAGCCTGACACATGAGGTCCTCAAGATTGTTTTGTAGGAAGGAAAGGGAAAATAAAAAAAAGGAGTCTGAGAAACCAAAGTCCTTGCAATTTTGCTCCTTGACATTCATGAGGCACAGGAAGATGTTGTAGTAAGTCAGATTGTTGTAAAAAAAGCTAAGGTGGAAGACAACACCTTTTAAGCCATAGACATAAACTATGAAACTTGCTTATAAGTGTTTGGAGCTGGATATGACTTCCTGATGCTAAAGGCAAGAAGGTTCAAGAACTGAGACTTTTATTATCCAAATGATGAGGTCTTGTAATAGTTTTGCAAGTCTACAGTGCAGTCATTTATCAAGAGGTCTTTGCTTTTGGAGGACATATATGTGCACTCCACCCATATAACACAAAAATCAGTGGTTAGCTAAAATTTGCTTCCAAGTCTCATGCTCTTTACTTCATAATGCTTTCCTTTGGCATTGCACAGGATATAAAAAATAGACAAGACTCACTGGAAGATCCTTTTGCAAAAAGAAATCCTTCTTTCTCTTTTATCTAATTATTCTTAAGATAACAAGGTTGCTAACTGAATCAAAGTGATAGTTTTTACCTAATGGTTTTTACCTTGAGAGGAAGGGGGAAATAGCGAAACTTTTGAGACTATTGACTCTAATATTGACTCTGAAGGTAAACTATTCTTCTTACAAGTGCATTATATTTTCAGGCAGATTAGCTAGCCAATAACAGCCCTCCCCCAGCATAGCATCTAGGATGTTTTCCATTATTCACAAATTGAGAAATTTACTGAAAGATTTCACTCTCTACTCTGATCTACTGTATGACCAAAGCCAAAAGTTTGCCCTGAATCCATTTTACTTTGACTAAGACATATTTTTATATGTTCATCTGAACTAATAACTGCAAACACCTCTGGTGATGGAAGACTTACAATCATAGAATTATAGAATCCTTTAGGTTGGAAAAGACCCATACGATCATTGAGTGCAACTATAAACCTAACACTGCCAAGTACTCAACTAAACCATGTTGGTAGGATGCCACATCTATATGTGTTTGAAATACCTCCAGAGATGGTGATTCAGCCACTTCCCTGTGTAGCCTGTTACAGTGAAGAGATTTTAACTAATGTTTAATGTAAACCTACACCGGCGCAACTAGAGGTAAGTTCCTCTCATCCTATGATTTGTTACTTGGAATACCCACCTCAATACAGTCTCCTTTTGAGTAGCTATATGGAGGAACAAGGTCCCCTCTCAGCCTTCTTTTCTCCAGGCTAAACACTTCCAGCTCCCTGAGCCATTCCTTGAAAGACTTGCTCTCTAGTCCTTCATCAACTCCTCATCTGCTGGACTGTTCTTCTCTGGATGAGCTTCAGTACCTCAATGTCTTTCTTGTAGTGAAAGGCCCAATGATGAGTAAAAAGGGATGATCACTTCCCTGGTCCTGCTGGTCACACTCTTTTGGATACACTGCTGGCTCATATTCATCCAGATGTCACCCAATGCCTCCAGGTCCTTTTCCTCCAGGCGGTTTTCCAGACACTTTTCCCCCACCCTGTAGCATTGCAAGGAGCTGTTGTGACCCAAGGGTGGGACTGGGCATTTGACCTTGTTGAACCTCATACAATTGGCCTCAGCCCATCAATCCAGCCTGTCCAGGTCCCTCTGCAGAGCCTTCCTACCCTCCAGCAGATCAGCACTCCAACCCAGCTTGGTGCCATCTGCAAACCTCCTGAGGGTGCACTCGATCCCCACGTCCAGATCATCAAAGATATTAGACAGGACTGGCCCCAGTACTGATCCCTGGGGAACACCACCCGTGACTGGCCGCCAACTGGATTTAACTCCATTCACCATCACTCTCTGGGCTCGGCTGTTTAGTCATTATTTTCCCCAGCAAAGAGTACACTCATCCAAACCATGAGAATCCGGTTTCTCCAGGAGAGTGCGCTGGGAAACAGCATCAAAGGCTTTACTAACATCCAGGTAAACAGCACTTACAGCTTTTCCCTCATCTGTTAAGGAGGTTACCTTCTCACAGAAGGAGATCAGGTTAGTTGAACTTCTGCCTTTCACATACCGGTGCTGACTGGACCTGATCACTTGGTTGTCTTGAGTTGCCACAATCCTTACAAAACTGTCCTGATGGTTAATGACACTGGAATAGGTTCAGAAATTCTGACTACTTGACATGCCATTGCACTTAATACCTTAAATCTGCCCTTCATCATTCCCCTCACAGTAACAACACCACATACCTTACTACAAATGCAGAGAAATTCTCAATTTTGCAATGCCCTTTCTGTGGAGGAAAGGAACTGATCTTCTTTCATAATCTACTGCACAGGTTTTTATTTCTGGTCAAATCTCTACCTTGGGATGGGACTGAGTAGACAGACTGGAAAACCGAGGGGTCTGTGGATTTTATATTACATCTCTCTCTGACTGCTGGAGGACAGGAAGGGAAGGGGATCTGAGTGGCATTCTAGTACCACCTCCTTACTCAAACCATGTTCCCCTGCTGTGTCTCTGATTCCAGAAGGAAGATGATACAGAAGCAATTTTACAACCCTGGAATATGATCATGATTTTGAAAAACCATCGAGTCTTCACACTAGATTCTGCTTCATTCATTCATGTTTAATCTTGGAAATCAAGATGACTTGCAGAGTAAAGATAGCAGAAAGCAGAAATATGATTTTGTAAAAGCGCATAATTCTTTTCCATCACTTTTGATGAAAGTTCTACATTTCTCAAGTCTATAACAATTTGTTTGAACTGGGAATAGCATATTCTCATTTTTGCTTAGGTCTGACAATTCTGGCAGCAATGAAAGCCCTTTTCTAGGTGTAGGCTGCAGTTAGCCACCAGAGTAGAAAACAACTTCATTATAAAGAAAAATCAGGCTCAAGATGTGCAGATTATCCTTGAAAAAAAAGCAAAAAATATATGTGACAGGGCTCCTCTGAAGCTTTAGAAACATGGATCTATGAGTATCTAGTGTGATATGAGAGCTTACACATTTCAAATCTGTCTGATTTTAAAGATCACTGTAAAGAAAAAGCATTTACAGTTCCTGTAATTTTGTGCAATAGATGACATAATCTCCACCAAAAGTGTTGAAGGTTAGGTGCTTAACTTGTAAAGTTTATAGATGTGTCAAGTGAAGCCTGGCTGAGCACCTGGCCTAGAACAGCAGGACACTTCTCACTCTTTGAACATAAATTCTCGACGGCAGAAAGGAGGCCAGGTTGGCTTCTTGCTTTGAGAAATTGTCTCTGTGGCCCCAGTCTGAAGCTCTGAAACCTGTGGGAAGTTTTCATTTGACGTCAGTGGGCTTTGGAATGAGAAACAAACAAACAAAAAAATACAGCCATAGGAGCAGGATACTGCCCTTATTATAGTGGTTATGCAAGTTCCTCTCTCTGCTGTTTGTGCCTTTACAAGTTTCTTGCAGTTGCCTCACTATGTGTCTCTTAAGCAGGTTTACAGCTATGGAAACTGCTTGTGTCTGGAAAGCAGACATCAACCAGAAAGGGACAGCAATCATGCAGTTCTGGGCCTCCATGCTAGTACCTCAGAATCACAGAATATTCTGGGTTGGAAGGGACCCACAAGGATCATTGGGTTCATCTCTTAAGTGAATGGCCCATACAAGGGTTGAAGCCACAACCTTGGCATTAATAACACCAGGCTCTAACCCACTGAACTAGTTACCAATACCTATGTTGGAGATTACTACTTTGCATCACAGGGGTAAGTAGCCTAAAAATGAAGATGTGCAACTGACTCAACCAGTACTATTGATTATTTACATTTTCCCTTCCTTCTATGCAAATTTTGTCACTTTAAGTTGCATTTCCAACATGTAAGCTGCTGGTATCACTCATAGCCTGGAAGGCAGAAAGCTTTGTGACTTCAAAGCAACCTCCTTATTACTAAATCTGACAGTCTAATTTCCATGTGTAAATATGTCAATACTGTTTTCAAGAAATTCAATATTCCTTCATTTTTTTTGCAAAAACACAGAGCATCTGACTGCCTGTTGTGATGTTATGGGAGGCCTGCCAAGGACAGGGTTGATGAAACACAGCCTTAGACAACCTCCATCTGTCCCATTTAGGCAATCCACAGGGTCAGGTCTCTGAGGTGAAATTAATAATTGCAAGATGCTTTTCTAAGCAACAGCAAGAGAGAATTACTGTTCACAATGACTACAATAAATAAACCCAGAAGACAGGGTGAAGTCATTGTAGATTTGAGCTAGACTACTTGTTTCGATAGTCCATTTCTATTTAAGACCAACTTTGCCACTCAGAGGAATAAAGAACAAACAACATATTTCCCTTCTGTACAAAGTAGACTTTTACTGTTGTTGATTTTCTCAGAAAAATACCTTTCAGAAAGCTCTATACCTCCATCCTGCTCACTGAGTGTCAAGTAGCCAGCATGAAAACAGAAAGGTAGGAATGAGAAGGCCAGTCCTACTTAACTGCTATGACAGACCATGCCAGCATGCTGTGTCCTTCTTGGACAGTTTATTAGGGTTATGATGCAATATTTGGCAGTCACTCATTTCATGTAGGAAAGTTAAATTAGAGTTATATAAAATTAGGGCATGTCTAACTCAAGGTCTGTGAGGACTGGCCTGGGTACAAGAAAGAGTGAGAGAAGGAGACACAGAGAGTGATCTGTCTGTTTTTGGAGAATTTTATGGCAGAAAGGGGGCAAGTATGATCACATTCTCTTGGGTAAGGGGCAGAGGGTGACAATCACATAACAAGTGCATGAAGTCTCTGCAGTACTATATTCTAGAGCACTGGTAATATCCTCTCTTCTGCAAAGCTGGTTTCTGCCTTCACGCACTGACATTTGAGAGGGCTTAAGTGGAATTCCGAAATTATATTCCTTAATGTCTTTTCAGAAGGCTGTAATGTATAGCCAAACCCTTCAATAGTGTTGTAACTGTGCTATGGAAGTCTCTCCTGATGTTCATTTCACTAATGTAAAGTTGACAAACTTGTAAAAAATGCTGCTTCTGAGAAACAGACTGAATTTTTCAAGGGTTACCACAAATACCAGGTTTTACAAGGCAAAGAGAAACCTGTTAGCATTGCACAGGCCTTAACTTGCCTGCACGTGAATCTTCAAAGTTATTAAAAAATCACTACATGTGTTAAAAAAAAAAATCACAACTTGAAAGAAACTCTTCTTGCTGACTTGCAAACAACCCTAACCTCACCAAATTCCTTTACACAGAACAAGAGCGGCAAACTGAAGAAAGCAAAGAGCAAAAGCAACAACTGGCAGAGCAGATACACGGCTCCCAAAATCAATACCCTCTCCCAGTAGAGTCATCCAAATCCATGGAAGCAGACATGCATGCCCTGAAGCATTCTTTCAATGACTAAATACCCTTTTGGAAACTACATGAGCAAAGCTAGCCAACCACTACCCAGCAATGAGTGCCCCAAATTATCAGCATAGCAACTTTGCCTCTAACCTGCCAGTCCTCAGCCTCAAGGGACACATACATAATTATTTCATTCTCCAGCTGGAAACTGAAATCCATAACTACGTAATACTAAAAATCAGAAACCAGGGGTTTGTGCCTCATTAGGTTTTTCCTACTACTCTTTTGGTAGTTCCTGCTACCAGGAAAACTAGTTACTAGTAATGTCTACTACTACCCTCATAGTGCCTACCACCTCTTGCCTTTTAAAGATTTTTTCAAGTTCATCTGGTCAAACTATCCTGTTGTCCTCAGCAGTCTAATCTATTTGTACAGTAATATAATACTAAGATTTAATATGACTTTTAGCCTGTCTTAAGCTCCTCGAGGAAGGAATTAAGACTCTCTAAAGTTGTTACCTCCTTTTGTATCAGCTGGTCCAGAAAGACCAACCTACAAATCTGCTCCCATGGGGGACAGCATCATCAGCCAGCATTTTAGCAGACATCTTCTGTTTATTCTTCCTGTATAACATTTCTTTTACTTTTCTGTATAATTTTATTCAGCCTGGTAGCACCCCTATGCTCCCTTAGAGACAGGCAGGTGTAATCTGTGACTCTCTTGGCCACTGTCAGAGGCTGGAGATTGAGCTAGAAGGGTGTTTGCTCTGACTCCATACAGTCACTCTCACTATTCTCTTCAAATTTCATATGCCAGCACTTGACTAAGAGAAGAGAGTAACTTTCAGAACCATTGACCTCTTTTGCCCTGCTGTGAGCTCCTCCTGTCTCTTTTCAAAAGTCAGTGGGAGAGCACAGTATAGCAGCTCACAGCATTCTTGTTTGGAGAAGAAGAGCAGCTTTGTTTGGAAGACAAACATAATGAAAACAGAACACAAATTGCTTCATCCTATTTACCAATATGCTGACTCATTATTTTGTTGTTGTCATATTTAATTAAATTTTCATCTTTAATTAAATTTACATTAAAATGTACCTTGTGAATAATCTATGTGCCAATTTTTTTCCTCTATTTCTAATAGATGAATAGCTCTTTTTAAAACTGACTGAACATCAAGGTACTGAAACAGATTTTGTGAAATGCAATTTAGTTTAATTGATGTGTTTTACAATGTTCCTCTATAATCACCTACTAATCAAACCACTGAATGATTTCCGTGTTTTAAAATATGAGATCATAGATGTGCCAAGACTCTTCCACTTAAATGAGTGTGATATGGAAAAGGTGTGAATGAGATACTGGATTATCTACTGAAATGTACTTTAATTGGCTTTTGTCTCTCAACAAAATTTGCTTCAGATTAAAGACAGCTAATCAAGACTTTGGAATGAAGACTTTTTTGCCTGGAAGCCTTGTAAATCAAGCTTTTAGCTTTCTTTTAAATGCCATTTGGAATAATTAGTCACATTCTACTTTCGCGCAGTGGCAGCACAAGTTGGCTACCCAGATGTCAGCCCCAAATACTTTGGCATTAGTCCAAAATCACTGTGCAACTGCCAAGGTAATACAAAATATTCTGTAAAAACTGCCTATCATGATTTGCTTTCTCTGTTGTCTTTAGCTGTTTTATTGAAGAACACCAGCTTGACTAATCCTGCCTAGATCATCAGCGTATTCCATACATTCCTATTTTAAGTGACTCTCTGCTCCTGCTGAGGTCTATGACAGTATCACCAAGGAGGATAAGGACTTTGAAAGTGATGGATAGGAATTTTAGTGTGGCATTTTGAGATTTTCCTACTGGAGCTGGGCACACATTTGTCTCCTGAAACTACTCAGGGATGGCAGTGGAAGGCTGGTAGTGTCCTGCAGTGAATCAGACTGAAAAGTGATGCCGGTTACCAAGCCAGCTCTTATTAATCACACTGTCTCTGACTCTCCCTCTTGCCTGTGCCAACTCCATGTTATGCCATTAACTTTTGGCTATTTCAGGCTGACAGGCAAGTTTTCAGCTATTGTAGTGAAGTCTCTGTAAGGGCTGAATAATTCACCTCCCAAACAAAATCCAATATAAAGCTTCCCTGGTGCTCTGTCATTCTGAAGGAGACAAATTTTCTACTTATTTTGTTAATGTTCAGCTGTTTTCAGCTGAATCTTGTGATCTTGTAATCTTGTGAATTTCAACTTTGTGGAGGGAATGTCTGTTAAGTGAGAAATTATCTCTACTGGCTGTACGGGATCTGCTTCCCCAGTCCTAGACAACTTTTCTATACTGGGGCAACTCTGTCGTTTGGGGATGGAGTAGCATGTTCTGGAAAGGTAGGACTTAGCAATTCCCACTGAGTGGAGTCAGTAGTCAAAGCTGTTCCTTAAGGAGGTGCACACAGGTCGGGTGAGCCCTTCAGTAAGGTCTAAGTTGGAGAAAGTTGATAATTTCTGGTGTCACCACCACAATTCCTTTGGTCTTCAACTATTCACCTATCTTCAATTATCTATCTCTCTATCTATCCATCTATCTTTCTATCTCTCTACTACCTATATATCAGTCTTTTTCTCAGATAATAACATGAGTGTCAAAATTCTCAACTTTTATTTGGACTTACAAATTTAATGTTTCCTTTTGCTTCTCTTGAAAATAAGCCTGCATGCACCCACAAGCTTATCTGCTTTTTCCAGCTGCATTAATTAGCACTGTGAAGATCACTGCCTTTCTGTCAAACCTTGTCTTTCTTACATTCTTAGATCATCATAGCTACAACATCACTACCTCACTAACCATCCAGAGCT
>JAWWLV010000144.1:16532380-16561860 GCA_035041135.1 Platyrinchus mystaceus
TCTGTCAAACCTTGTCTTTCTTACATTCTTAGATCATCATAGCTACAACATCACTACCTCACTAACCATCCAGAGCTTTTTTGCCACACTGTAGTTACCTTAATATTTAGTGTTCAATGTCACGAGAAAGCACTAGAAATACAGGTAGTCCCGAATGAGTCACTAAAACCTGAGCTCAGCTTTGTGAAGAAAAGCAGATAGAAATTTCATTTTAACCCAGGACTTTATTGAACCTTTGAATTATGTGCTGGAGGATGTGGAACAGAAAATCTAGCTCTGCTACATAATTTGGCCCAAATATGTGCATGGCTCATAAAGAAAGCAGTGAGTGTCCTCAGTGTCACTGAGGACAAGCTATAGCTTTTACTCCATGACTGACTACTTGGTTCCAGCAAAATGTGTCGTAATCAGAATATGTTTCTCAAAAAGGTTTTGGCAATTAACACCTGTAAGCATCTTGAGTGATTTGTTTTCTAAAAAATTTAAATATTTAAAAAGAGGAAGGAAATGTTTATCTTGTTGTTCAGCTCATAATTAGGATTCTAAGAGTGCAGAGCCACTTTGACTGGAAATTATTAATACCAGTTTTGTTTATTCATGTTAAAGGAATGTTAACAGATCAGTTTCATGCATATATTTAATCATTCAAGGACTCTTGTACTTGGTTTATGTTGTAAAATATTATCTCTAAAAAAATCTTTCATTAACCTTAAGTAAGTGCTAAATAAATATTTGATCTTGTGAGCAAACTGATTTCATCTACGCATAAAGGCATCTAGATATACTGCTTTGTTTTGTAAACGATGGTTTCCTAGATCTTATCAAATTAGGGTGACCCCTCAATAATTAAACTGAAGATCATGAAAGAATTAAGCTAGAATTAACATAAAGCTCAGTTTTAATCCAAACTCTACCTCAAGAAGCAGCATCCCTGAATGAAGGATTACTGAGCTGTTTGATATGCTGTCAAAAATGACAACAAAACACACCTCTAAAATATGCAGGAGTGCAAGTTGGGTTTCAAGGGAAAACCAAGATCTCAGCATTTAAGAGCTACATCTATAGGTGTGAGAAAAAAAGAAAAAACTGTTCCACATGGAGAGCCCACAACCCAGAGTCAGGACTTGCAAATAAATAAAAAGTTGTGGCATCAGCATCTTTTCAGATGCAGGAAACAGTGAGAGTCGTCTTGTATGTAGGACAGCACAACAGTGCTGCCAGTGGTTGCAAGCCAAGAATTGTGGTGTTCTGTTCACACCATGCCAATCCTTTTGTCACAGTGTTATCTCCACACCAAAACACTGAGACCATCTGCGTACACATGTCACTGACAGCTATTATGTGGCACTTCCAGCTGCGTGCCAGACTCCAATTACTGTACTGCTGGGTGGCTAGAATAAATTAATTCTTCCTATCAGTCATGCAAATATTTCCTCCCATACTCTCCTCTCATTCCTTTAGGTGAATGACAATTGTATGGACACATGGTCAGACATAAACTCTGACTAGAAAAGGGAAGAACTGCTTGCAACCTTTAAAAAGCACATGAACATCTTTTCATCAGCTGAGATGACTCAAAACTTTTAGTAAAATGATGATGTTTAAAATGACCACGACAAAATGGGAATTTCCAGAAAGTGTATTAATTGCAAGAGATGAAATAAGTACCTTCCTCTGTACTATCATTACCAGAACTCTATTCCTAGTACCGTATTTTAACCTCCCAATTGGAGTAGATGATTTTTGTGTGTTAATTCCATCAGAACTATTCTATTCTATTCTCTGTCCATGTAGATAAAAACAAAACAAATCCAGATTAATGGAGCTCAAATTACCATTAGCAATTGAAAGCAGTACCCTTACAAAGATTGAGAGACTCATATGAGTAGCAAGATGAGGAATCTCAGCCAATTCCAGTTTAGCTTAAAACTGTGTGTTGATAGGTAGTCACTGAAAGATCTAGATCCATCCCTGAAATATCTATACCTTACATAGGCTAGAAGAAGAAGAAGAGTATCTCTGAGCCCACATTATGAAACAGAAAATAGAGGTAAAGTGTTTTAAAGAGATTCATCATGATTATATCCATTTGTGGTGGACAACAGAATTGAGTCTAGCCCAGACCAGTCACATTGCTGAAGTAAAATTCACTGCTTTCCTGGCAACACTATTTAAATTATTATATTGATGTGCTCCAGTGGCAGTATTTTCACTTTGACTGAGGATGATAAGTGAACCTTTCTTTCAGTTTTTGAAGGACGTGTGAAGGAGTGCTTGTTCACAGAATTCAAGTGAGTATCTGGCCTAAAAGCCTATGTGCTATGTTACCTCTCAAAAGTGTCTCAGAGTATTTCAATAGCTCTGTGTACATCTGAAAACCCTCTGAGAAAAAGACATGAGTGCTCCCATGACAGCAGGATTTGTTTCATTAGCCTAATTGGACTTTGGACCAGTAATCTCACAGAGACTCTGTGCCCTTATGTGACTCCAAACTAGAAATGAAGAGTGTCTAGCCACCTCAGGGAGTGTGGTTTGTTGTCTCAATGATGCCTCTGTGATGGAAATGGATTGCTTGTTGTTGCAGTGCTTTTGGTAAACTCCAGAATCTGTGGTGTCCCGACACAATAAACCATGGTCTGGCTTGAGGTCTGAAACCACTGAGATGACACGAAAGTTGCTATCAATTTACCATGCTTAAAGAGAGGGTTTTAAGAAATGCTGCTCTGCAAGTCTTGTCATTTAGCTTCTCTTCAAGGAGTGCTTGTCATTCCTGTAACACTACAAAGCTGGGCCATTTATGTCCAGAGCAGAGGAATACTTAATTTGATTGAGAAATTAGAGCCTTCTTCAAAGGGACAGATTTTTGAAAACCCATCTGCCTAGAGTGACATCTCTGACCTTCACCTCTTCTGCAGACAGCACTTTCCAGTCAGGTGACCAATATATCTTTTGAGGGACTGTCATTATGGCACTTGTATTTCTACCCTACCAAGCTGGAGAAACAGACTCCTGCTTGCAGTCTTTCCAGGGAAGCTGTGAGGCTGAGACTTACAAAAATAAATTCAAAGACACATACAAGAAGTTATCTGCATGATGAGAAACAATTACTTATGATTGCTAATATCTAAACTGTCTCCTACAGGAAAAAATGGATGACTTTTTGTCTCTGAGCACAATAGATACAGAGCACATCTTAGATAAAGCACACACAAATAACACTGCGTGTACTGCTGCTGCTTCAGTAGTAAATTTAATTCTGCTCCTGACTTAGGTGAGTTAGCTGGCTGAAACAAACTTCACTAATATAATGGCTTCTGGGGATGCTTTCCTTTAGTCTCCTTAACTGCTGTTACTATCCCACCCGGGCTGCATTGTGAGAGAAATCACTTTATCTGCTGCAGTTAAGGATGTATCACCATTTCCATTATGAGCTTCTTAAAAAGACAGTGCATGCTCCAATCAAAGTCAGAGAAGTAAAGCAAAGATTTCATCATGTTTTAAAAAGACTGTCATTTATGATTCCTATAAGCAAGAGCCCAAACAAAATACATTTGCTCTTTGGAGCACTTTGCTGCATTTCTATTACACAAAACAGTTATTAATTTCTCAGCATGTTTGCAGACCTCTGTGAAAAAGAAGAGTTAGGTCCTCTGGTTAGATTAAAAAAAAAAAAGAGTTAAAATAATAATAGTCATATTGGAATTTAAATGTTTCTGCTTATCCCTGAGAGACCTTTTTCTCTGTATATCAATAGATGGCTGAAATACTGGAGTGTGAGGATGCTGAGCTTTTACATCCACATTCCCTTTTTCTTGCAGCTAAACAAATGTTTCCAATTAAGGAGAAAAAAGTGAGAGATTTATCCAAAAGCAAAGCAGGCTGGAAGGAGTCTCACTTTCTCTGTCAGCACCTTGCCTCTCTCCTGCTGCTGCTGTTCACACCTCTGTCAGCTCTGCCATTATGGCTGCTTGTGAGACTGTACTAAAGAATGTCTGGGAATTAATTAAGGTTAAAAACACAAAAAACTTTGGATATGTTCTGAGCACAGAGTAACGTTAACTCCAAACAGTCTGTGATCCAAAAGATGAAGCATTTTTGCCAAGCTTTTTTTATCTTTGGTTTTGAACAGAAATACCAGCTGCAGAGTAAGAAAGTTGTCTTATGTAGTGTGTTGGGTTTGGCTGGGGTAGGATTAATTTTCTTCACAGTGGCTGATATGGGGCTACATTTTGGATTTGTGCTGAGCACAGGTTTGATAATGTAGAGATGTTTTTGTTATTGCTGAGCAGTGCTTACACAGAAGCCAAAGTTTTTTCTGCTTTTAATAGTACCACTCTGACAAGAAAGATGAGGGTGAGTGGGAGGTTGGGAGGAGACACAGCCAGGACAGGTGACCCAAACTGATCAAAGGGATATTCCAGACAATATGTCATCATGCTCAGTCTGTTTTCCTGACTCCAAAAACTTAGAGGTTGACCTTCAGTCTCCCTTGCTGCTTTCTGCCAGAGGCTCTAAGTAGGGCGATACTGTTTTGTGGCAGGGAACACTTCGTTACATAAAGTGGGGGAAAGAAAGGAGGGAGTTGGGGACATTAGGAATTATGGCATTTGTCTTCCTGAATAACCATTACACTTAATGGGCCCCTGCTCTCCTGGAGGTGGCTGAACACCTGCCTGCCCATGGGAAGCAGTGAATGAATTCCTTGTTTTGCTTTGCTTGTGTGTGCCTTTTTTGCTTTCCCTAATAAACTGTCTTTCTCTCAACTCACGAGTTTTTCTGCTTTTACCCTTCTGATTCTCTTCCTGATCCTGCTGGTGGGGAAGTGAGAGAGCAGCTGTGTGGTGCTTGGTTGCTGGCTGGGGTTAAACCACGACTACTGGTTAGGACAGCAAAGCAACTGGAGGCTTCAGAAATCCAGGACAAGGGATGGGCAGTAAAAACCAGGCAGTGTAATGCACTGCCGCAGCATTCATTGACCTGTCTGGATCTAGATGCCTCTACTTGCAGACAAGTACTAAGTCCCATACGCTGCTACTGTGGGACACATGGAAAATGACTGCAATTGTGATTCCGCAGATGCCTAACGTGTTCTTGCTCAGAAATATTTTTATTTCTCAAGCACAGATACTTGAGATTAGCTCTCTTGATGCTTTTCCTAGTCTGTTCCATATTTTAGAAAAGGCCATATCTCATCAGTAATCCCTGCAAATATTAAAGTAGGAGCTACAGCGGGAGATTGCAATCATGCAGGAAGGAAGCAGGGAAGAGAAGACTGAAGTTCACACAAGTAGCTGTCACTGCATTAATATCAGATGATATGAAGTTGAACTTTGTGCCTTCCAATAACTTAATCCATTCCTTTCTATTTCACATTCCAGAGACTTCAAATGTCATTTTTCACTGAAGCTTTCTCTCGTTTTTCCTCTCTCAGCTACAAAATACCAAACCATATAGGACTTAGATAAAGTTCTCTTCTTCTTCCATTTCGATTATTAAGTTTGTTCTGGGGCTAACTCTTAAAAGTATGACATGAGCAGCAAGAGAATGGCAATTTAGTCTCCTTCACCATCCTGGGGATATGGGGGCAGTTTGGGAGACTGGCAGGGAGCAGTGCAGAGGTGTGTTACTCTAGGACCATGGGGAAGCATGATCTCTGGCTCTCGACTAGACCTTCATTGCATGTTTGGCCAATGTTCTGCCCAGAAACACAGACAATGGTGATTTCATTGTCATGAGCATAATCCCTAAATCATTCCTTGCAGAGATGAAAGATCCACTAACAAGAAAACCATCTTTGGCAATGGGTTTAACCTAACAGCTTGATTTTGCACTGAAACGTATTTTGAGTGATCACAGAGACATTCATGGCTGAAATATGTCTTTTACTGTCTCCCGCTGGACAGTTCAGGTGTCTCGTCCTCTAAGCTGCATAATGGATAGTAACTGATGCATTCCTGGGGTGACGCATTCCCTCCCTACTTCAGCTCAGCCCTTCCCTGCCCCAGTCTCACAAGCACAGTCAGGTTGCAGCTGTAGTACTGGAAATGGTTGTTTTACAACAACTAATTCACTCAGACAGAAACATAGGCTGTTTAGCAGCATATATAAACCCTATGAGCCATGGTGTGATTTCAGCTATGAGAAGATCAAATCTGCACCAAATCTTAACCCAGAGAGGTGGCTTAGCAATGCTGCCCTCTTATCACCACAGCAGAGGAGATACTGCTAATTTTCCACTGCTGTCTGAAAATGCCATGTAAATATGACATTGGTGGCTCTGTATTGCTAAAAAAATTACAAGAATAGTGTGAAATTAACTGTTCAAAATTAAGTTTTATAAATACCTCAAGAACAGAGCAAGCAATAGGTGAACTTCCACTTCTGGGAGCTAACGCTGGCAGTGTCAAAGATAAAGAACATTGATTGCATCTGTCAAAACTACTTTTTAGGATGATTCAAGACCATAATTCTAGTAATTTAAAGAGTTTCCAAGCTCAGCTGACCGTCATCTCGTACATAACAGAACACCTTATGCACCTGGATGTACAGCAGCACAAAGAAAACTTCAGATAATATTATGTATTTGCACTATGCATTCACACGTCCTACCATGTCTGCTAATGCAATGGTTTTTTGATCTATTGGATCTTTCAGAACTCTTTAAAATATTGATAAATAGGCATTACTCTTTTCCAGTCACCACTCAGCTGCCAACATGTAACATAAAGGTGATACTGCACATGATATTTGGAATATCTTGAATAATTTTAACCATAACTTGCTGAAAAATAAGTCTATTGCTGTTCTTCATACAACCTCCTGCTTGTTGCTGTTACCTACATTTGAAGGGGAAAGTAGGGGTGTTAGGGGAAATTTATACCATAGCTTTAAATCTCAGCTGACAGAGTTCCTTCTTACCTTTTTTTAATTACTGTGTGTAAGCTAGACACTTTAATTCCTGAGAAGAATGGGACCACCTCTCTTCTTTCAAATACTTAATGTCCTGTCCAGTGTTAATCTGTTCCAAAGTGTCCACACTGTCAATATCACAGTCCTAGGAAGCAGCTTTCCTGATCTGCAAGAGAAAAGTGATCTGAGTCCTCATCCCACATAATAAAGGTGTTAAAATCTGTGTGGCTCTTCCCTGGATTTCTAGAAAGGGCTAAGTTAGCAAGAAACTGTCAAATCACTCATGATCTGAAGATGTGTCAAGTATCAAGAGTTAGCTGGACACAAAAACATTTGCCATTTAAAAGGAAAGAGGTGCCTAAACACCTGCTGGAAGTCTTTATGACTCTCAACTCTGATCTCAGCTTCAAGCCCCATTCATGCTTGAGAGATTGGCACAGGAGACTGAGAAAACTGTTTTAAAAGCTGATATTACATTTTAGAGAGTTGCAGGACTGCCCTTCCCACTTCCTTTAGTGGACTTCCTGTACAATGGACAGAAGCTATAAAATATAATATCTGTCTTGCTCAGTAAGCTATTTTTCAAAGAATTTAATTAATTGGTCAAATCCTGGTCTTATTTTACTAAAAATACAAAGTACTGCAGAAGTCAAGAAGCTGCTTGTCTTTTGCTTGTTGTTATGTAATCCATTTGTGTCCCAAAGTGATTTTCAGATTTTTTTATTGTTAAAGAATAAAGAAAAACATTATTTTTGTGTTTTCTAGAGTCCTAGGTAACATTAAGTATTGAACTGCAGGGGTTGTTTCTCAGTTAAAAGCTTACATAGCTCCTAAAAGCATAAGTATACAACAAAGATAGATTTTATACTAATTTTGTGGAGAGCTTTGCACTGTGTGCCAATTCCAACCCTAAGTTATCCACTTGATAAGAGAATGCAATCTTATAAGACATATTTTGTGCTGTCACAGAAAATATTCGATGAATACTGTGTATTCAAGCAGAATAACTATCTGAAATAATAAAACAAATGACCTACCAGACTTCCTTGAGGGAGAAATTAGTATTTTGTCAGGAACTTAGATTCCTTTACATATGTTAAATAACATCAGAGAACTAGGTAGGATACATATGTATATAGCTATATATGTATTCTAAGTTTAAAAACTGCTCTCACAAATAAGAAAAAAGTGGTAGAGATTAACTACTTAGAATTTGGTATGGCTTTTGATACTTACTGTCCCACACAGTATTCTCATAAGCAAGCTGAAGAAATATGCTCTATGTGTTAATACTGTCAGGCAGGTGCAGAAATAATTGAAAAATCATTTTGATATTGAGTACCAGTCTTTCACTCTCAGGCTGAACAGATATTAGAAGACTACCCTGAGCTTTATATAATAATTATTTTAATTTTTAATGAGGCAGAGACACTATTAATCAAGTTTTGAGGTGACATTAAACTTAAAGGAGCTGTTCTACTTCCTTGAATTTTCCTATAACCTAATGGATAGGAGTCTCAAACTTTGAAATCAGCATGGAAATGATCATTGACTTATCTGACACGTCTTGATTTCATCTTGGTATATATGCAAACAAAGAGCATTTGTCAAGAATAGATTGCAATATGGGCTAAACAGATCTAAAGGCAAATTTTAAGCTCCCTTATCAGCATGTTGAACTTTTTAGACTTCCCACTGTCTGGAAGAGAAAATGCCTCACAGGATCCCTGCGTGCCACCATGCTGGGACATAGCTGGACATTACAGGAAACACCTTCACTGCCTTACATGTAACCTTACTCATAAAGAAACTGGAAAGGATGGAAAAAGAGATAAATCAGACACAAATTTGGACTGAATCAAGGGGGCCATTTGCAGCACTGCTCTGTGGGAACTCCTGCATGACTGGTTGTACAAAGCACTGAACATCTCTCTCTTGGTCTTTAAAGCCTCTGGAAAAGCAGCTCTTGCCCATGCTCTGCACTTTGCCAGCTCAACCCAAAACAGATCCAAAAGTAATGTTTCTCTTTGTCTAGCGTCCCATAAGGAGCCTCTTATGCTGCAGATCTTGTAGCAAAGATTAGCTCAGCATTCTGGATCTAGGGCTTCAGCCATTTCCTTCCCTGCGTCTCTTCCTGTAGTCTGTCTGTGGATGACTCCACACAGCATGCAAGCTGTATTCCAGTTAGAGCTGCTCAGTTCTCCCATGTATTTTACAGGAAGTCTGAATGCTCACAGAACACTCGGTGTCATAGTGGTGTCAAAATGCCTCACTGATTACAATCCTTTGTCTCTTGGACTTCCCAATAATAATAATAATAATGCATTAATCTCTGCCATCTAACACATCACTTGTTGATTGGGATGGCAGGTGTCTGTGCAGTGCTGAGTTCTGTAGCTACATTTACTCCTACTAAGTACAAAATAACATGGTTGCACAGACTTATTTTTCCTTATGCAATTGCTAAAGTGTATCTGACATCTTCGCATTTTCCGAAGGTTAATAGCACTCACCTCTCAAATCCATACTTCAGCCTATCTGACTTCCTGCGTAGAAAGCAAAGTGTTTATGTTCTCTGCACTGACAAGAATAGAGTAGGTGAATGATAAATGCTGTAGTATTGTGTACTGCTCCTGATAATGTTATCTCCAAAGATTTTAATAACCCACATCATTACAGAGAAGTTACCCTCTGTCTAGGCAAGCACAACAGCTGTTTGCACTGTTAACATTGGACTGCCACCATTTACACATTAATTGAGAAAAGTTTTAAGGCTTTCTGGATTATTTTGGTCATGCTGATATTATGATTTTTTTTTTTGTTCAAGCTACTTTTTTCTAATTTACTTCTGATTTTATTGTTAAGAGTGACAGACACACACTACAACAGAAAAATGCTGTCTTCACTTGGTAAAGGATATATAGAAAGGCATGTGATCTATTTTCACAGAGCAGGACTATTTTGTGCTGGTGCTATGAACCCTGCAGAATGTGCTCCAGAAAATCTCCTCTCACATAAAGCAGAGTGGAGCAAAACAATCTGTAATTTCTCTGCATTTTCAAACCATTCTTTCTGGCCTGTAGGAATCAAGGGAGGTAGAGATGAGAGAAACCCATGTGACTTGACAGGGAAAACCTTAACCAAACAAAAAATCCTTAAGGACTATGTCAGCAGATGGCTTGAGAGGTACATCTTCCTCTTCAAAGGGGAAGAGGAAAAGGGAGAGATTTTCTTCATCCTCAGTGAATTGACATCAACTATGGGAGAAACAACCTGTGACAGCTGCCATCTTTGCTCCTCTTATGTCCTACTTATTGCTTTCATCTTGCCTTAAATGGCTCTTGACACATCTCTTTTCCAGTTCCTAGTTCTGTCAGGTTTTTTTGCCCTTCGTGCCCATGTCAGAGTCCCCCCTCCAACTCCAATATCTATCTTGTCTAACTTAATCACCTCTTTGCTCTTCTCAAAATATTTAATCCCCTCCTCCTTCACAGTCTTCAGTTCAAAAAGTCAACTTTCTAACATCATCTCCATGACCTATCTTACAGTAAAGGCTTTCCCCCCAAGTTACTTCACATCCATCTTCTCTCCCACAATCTCTTCTTGGCTTGGAAGGAGATGGTTCTTATTTCTTGTGTGAAGTTTCCCACTGCCTTTTTCCAGAATTTGTCAAAAGTGCCTGGGGGAAGGAAGGGTATTGTTATATTTATTATTGTTAAATAAGGATTTTCTTTACATCTTTTATTTATGTGTGGACAATATGGAAGTTCTGGACAAAACCTGAAACATCAAAATACATATCCTGATTACCGAACTGCTCTAATTTGCACTGCAGCAGTGTCTCCTGGGGGTTACATTTGAAGAGCATGCTATCTTTCTTACTCTCTGTGACTGAACAATAAAATTTAGTATCTTTTTTTTCTGTGGCATGGCAAACCCGTATGGAAAAGACAACTTTTCTAAACACTACGCTGTTTATCCATGAGCTCTTACAGTTGTAGCCTCTTCAGGACAACCCTTAGAAGACCACCAGAACAAGATGACAAGGATAAGAACACAGTATTTCACATGTCTGCCATGTATAACTGAATGTCTTCCTCCTGTGGAAACTAAAAGATATTTAGGAGCTCTGTAGTTAAGCAGAATGTATTCAGTTACTTGAAGAATATAGCTTATTCCTCTAAAGCATCACATCTCTCTCCACCCTTCACACACCAAATTTCTCATAGAGCATTCAGCAGCAAAAAAAGTGTAGATTTAATTTTAAGAGTCACAGGAGATCAATTAATGTATTTCACATGCAAATATGACAGCAGTCACCCTGATTCAGAAGGCTTGTTATTTCTGGAGTTGGCATATGGTTCTCTGTAACAGCAAGCATAATGATTGCAATAAATTGCCTCCTAATGCCATGTAATGAACTCTGATTTGTGTTAATTTGGGCAGTACTTAGCAATTTTATGTTAATTTTTTAAAATCATTTTTGTAAGACATGGTGTATGAATTCAGCTTCATGTTTGGGTTTTTAGCAATGCTAAGAACACAGTCTAGCATATAAATTTAGCTTTTGTTGAAAACCATGTATCATTAATAAAAATACAGAAGTGCAAGAAAGACAGACCCCAAAGATACTTTCTCTTGTGTGGTAATAAACACACAATCATTTTGTTTTTAAATTTCTAATTCTAGTTTTTGGAGAATACCTAATTAATCATTACAATATAAAGCTAATTCCTTTCATGCAGCAGCACTTCAAAAAATCTTCTAGAATAAGGAATGTAATTTTGGCTCCAATGCAAACTCTGGCCTGAAAAAGCCTAAAACAAAGCACCAAAGGAGTCGACGAAAAGACCTTCACTGACTAGTAGAATTAAAAGAAACTCCTAATGTATTAACAACACAGAACCCAATTTTGCAAACAGGGAGTTCATGTGAAGCTCTTGCATGAAGTTTTTAGCAGTATTTATATTACATTAGAAAGAATTTGGACTGCTTGAGTGAAATATATGAACTTCCTCTTTTCTTCTCTGGAGTGGTAGGACACCTTGAGCTGGCTACCCACAACCCAGTATCTCATTCATATGTTCAGTTGCTTTTAGGTAAGGGTGGTGACAGATATTGCAGTATCAGATGGAAATGGGCTTCAAGCTACCTGGGGCAGGATTATTACTTTTTGGGGTTTGCACAGCATCTTATACACAAGAGGGGTCATAGTACAAAACCAGCACTCCTTCTTGACAAATCATGAATGATGTTAAAGTCATGACAGCAGAATATCTGCCTCCTGGGCAACTTATGAGAAGAATGAGACAGAATAAACTAGTCACTTTTATTGTTTTCTATACTTGATTTAATTTTATTTACTACTGAATTTGTGGACTGGATTTTTCTGTATTATCTCATTCACATGCTTAATTTAACAGTCAATGGGACTTTTCACATGTTTCAAATTAAACATGAGTTTATGTACTCTACCAAGCAGGGATAAAATTACATGCTACAGTGCTTTCCTGGATTGGTCCATTAGTCAGAGATCAAGTGCCCAGGAGTAAGCTTTTCTTGACTAAAATTTAATTCTTAATGTTATCAACACTTTGCGTAATAAAACAAGAAAAGGATGTTGGATTATAATAGAAACTAAGATGCAGCTGTAAATGAAACAAGGCTCTTGCATCACCATGATAAAACTAACTCATTAAAAGCATCATTTGGAATTTTAACTGCTTGGTTTATTCATTCCTGCAGCTTCTCCCTCCCTCCATATAATCAGCTCTCTCAGGATTACTGTGAAGATAACTCATGAGTAGCAGGGAAAATCTCTAACATTATATAGAACAGTTCAGTTATTATGTCAGTTACTGAAGGACATTGAGGTGCTGGTGCATGTCCAAAGAAGGGCAACGAGGTGAAGGGACTGGGGTACAAGTCCTATGAGGAGAGGCTGAGTGAGCTGGGACTGTATAGCCTGGAGAAGAGGAGGCTCAGAGGAGACCTCATCACTCTCTACAACTCCCTGAAATGAGGTTGTAGCCAGGTGGGGATCAGTCTCTCCTTACAGGCAACCAGCAGTAGAACAAGAGGGCATGGTCTTAAGCTACGGCAGGGGAGGTTTAGGTTGGACATTAGGAAGAAATTCTTTACAGAGAGAGTAATTGGGCACTGGAATGGGCTGTCCAGGGAGGTGGTGGAGTCACTGTCCCTAGACGTGTTTAAGAAGAGACTAGGTGTGGCACCTAGTGACATGGTCTAGTAGAGGAGGGGGTGTTGAGTTAAAGATTGGACTTAATGATCTCAGAGGTCTTTTCCAACATAGTTGACTCTGTGATTCTGTGATTCCTGTGCACCCACTTTTCTAAAGTCACGATATAAGGGGTGAAACTTGGGTGGTCATTGGCTCCACAAGAGAGTGGATTATCTAGGATGGTAAAGTATTTTCCATGCTCTCTTCCACAGCTGGTTGTAGAGCACAGCTAAAATATCTTTCCTTCCGCATCTTGCACAGCTCCTGCCTGAAAACAAGTCCAAAGAGATTCCACTTCAGATCTGTGCATGTCTGGGATATCAGTCATGGCATTTAAAGACAAAAAAAGGCTCCTCATGATTATTCAGTCTTACTTCAAGGCATAGAGTCCCATGTACATCACTCTTGCATCAAGGAATATCTATTGTGCTGATGTAAATCCTGCCTTCCAGAAAGGCACCTCGGAAGATAATCAAGATAAAACTTCCCTCAGGATTTTGTTCCTCAATCATCCTTGTGTCATAAAATCCATTTTTATTTGTCAGATGAATGCTGTCTGTCTCTAGTTCCTGAACTGAGGTTCTTGCTATCCCTTTCCTGTATAGATAAGCAGTTCTTCAGTTTCTAATATTTCTCCCTGTTAATGTCAATCTCCTTTTTGTACGAAAGTTAATTTGAAGTAGATGTTGGGGTTTTAGAAAAGTGGATCATTTGTATTCCATTATCCTTTAGGAATAAAATACTGATGTGTATTGGCTGTGTAGATTTTGCAGAGATAGTAGCTCTGTTCCTTACAGAAACAAGTGGGTTTTTCTCTTTTGCCTTTTATAACAATGGTCCAGTAGGAGAGGAATCTCATTTCCTATTGATCTTTATTTGGTATCAATCCTACATTGAAAAAGGAGAAAGGACATCCTAAAATTATTATATTTTTCAACAATTTCAGAGTTTATACTTTAATTTAGCATAATGAAAACATCATAATTTCAAAAAGTATGATTAAGGGTCTGTAAATAAGAATTTTTTAAAATTTTTCTATCCATTTGATGATGAGATTGACCAGATTTCCTTGATAATCTTTCTAGATCCAGACGGGAAAAGAAAATCCACCTAAAAATCTCCCTGCTTATATAATAAGTTCAGATATTTCTTATTTTCCAGTTCCTAGGGAATGTCAATTTAATCTTCAACTTAACTTGACAAGCCTTATGGGAAACTAGGGCTCATGCAGAGGTAAGTAACTATGATCTAGAAGGAGAATTTAATATTGCAGAAATACAGGATATGTGATGTGACACTCACTGGGGAGAAAGCATTCATTTTCTCTTTCAGTCTATTCTGACTATTGAAAAGCAACCATGCTGGCACTTTCTGTAATTCACTCCAGACAAAATGAGCTAATCACAGAATCACAGAATGGGTCAGGTTGGAAGGGACTACAGTTGGTCATCTGGTCCAACCTCCCTGATCAAGCAGGGTCATCCTACAGCACAAGGCACAGCATTGTGTCCAGACAGCTCTTGAATATCTTCAATGAGGGAGACTCCACAGCCTCTCTGGTCAACCTCTTCCAGTGCGTGGTCACCTGCACAGTAAGGAAATTCTTCCTCATACTCAGGTGGAACTTCCTCTGCATCAGTTTCTGCCATTGCCTCTTGTCCTATTGCTTGGCACCACAAAGAAGAGCCTGGATCCATCCTCTGAACACCCTCCCTTCAGTATAGACACTGATGAGGTGCCCTCTCAGTTGTCTCTTCTTGAGGTTGAACAGGCCCAGCTCTCTCAGCCTGCCCTTGTAAGAGAGATGCTTCAGTGCCTTAACCATCTTTGTTACCCTCTACTGGATCTGCCCCCTGAGCTCCATGTCTCTCTTGTACTGAGGAGCCCAGAACTGGACACAGAACTCCAGGTGAGGCCTCACTAGGACTGCATAGAGTGGCAGGATCACCTCCCTTATCTACTGGCAATGCTCTTCCTAATGCACCCCAGGATTCCACTGCCTTCTTGGCCACCAGGGCACACAGCTGGTTCATTTGTCTACCAGGACCCTCTGGTCCTTCGCTGCAGAGCTGCTTTCCAGAAAGTCAGTCCCCAGGCTGTCCTGGTGCCTGGGGTTGTTCTTCCCCAGGTGCAGGAACCTGCATTTGCCTCTGTGGAATTTCAGACCGTTCTTTTCTGCCCATCTCTCCAACCTGCTGAGACTGCACAGCCCTCTGGGGTATCAGCCACTCCCCCCAGCTTTGTGTCATCACTTGCTGAGGAGGTATCTGACCCTTAATCCAAGTCATTGATGAATAAGTTAAACAGTACTGGGCTCAATATTGAACCCTGGGGGACACCACTAGTTACAGGCCTCCAACTGGACCCTGTGCCACTGATTATGACCCTTTGGGATCTGCTGTTCAGCCAGTTCTCAACGTACCTCACTATCCATTTGTTCACTTCACAGTTCCTGAGTTTATTTATGAGGGTGCTGTGAGACAGTGTTGAAAGCCTTGCCAAAGCAGAGGTATACAATATCCATTGCTCTCCCCTCATCCATCCAGGTAGTTGTTTCATCGTAGAAGACAATCAGGTTGGTCAAGCATGATTTGCCTTTAGTGAGTCCATGCTGACTCACAAAATACATTATTAATATACTGTTTACTTTCTCTGAAACAGCCATGATAGCCCAGATGGAAAAAAACAATGGCAATCTAGATGCAGTTTTTTTGCTCCAGATCTTTACCTTATCTACCGAATTACTACGTTCTTATGAAGTAGATCTTTGTAGATCTTTTGTAGATCAATCCTTTACCAAGGCATTGAGCTACACTTCTATAGATCTTATATTTGTGCTCAGCACTCCAGTAACACAGTTACCTACTCGGATTCAGAAAGAGCTAATTGGCAAACAGTTAGTGCCTGGCTGAAAACACAAAATAGGTCTTCCATGCTGAGGCTTTTTAAAAGTTCATTAAGGTCTTTCCAACCTTAAAACATTTGAAAATAATGAAACTTTTTGTCTCCTGAACAGTCCATGTCATCCACAGGAATTCACAAGAGGCCACTTGACCTGGAAAAGACCCATGCTAACATCAATCCTGATACTTGTTCCAAACAGCAACCAGGCCCATGCCATGAGGGCCATTAAAACACAACTATCATTACCATATGGAGGATTACCACACTGAAAATGTGCCTGTTTGAACTCTCTAGTTGGGCAGCAAGACATGGCACCTTCTCCTTTTAAATTCAGAATGGTCTCCTTACATTCATGCTGTTTGTACTGCTCTGACCCAATGCAGTTCTTCTTTTTTTGGTTCTAACTGGGCTTTGATAAACACAGCAATTGAGGCTTTTTCAAAGGCCTCCCTATAAAGGCAATGAAAATTGCCTGCTAAATATTGTTCTCATAAAACCACTCTGAAAGCTTTCAGACCTCTTTTGAGGAAAGACACTTCACCTGTCTTCAAGTAAAGGCCATTTTGGTTTCCCTAGACCTTTTGAAAGGAAGAAAAGACACATAAAAGCATAAATGCTGAAATATCTACTAAGCCTACAAGTTGGAAAAGCTGTCTATTGACTTCAATACAATTGCAGGGGGCATGTTTTACCTCTTCAACGAGAAAAAGTCAGCAGAAAAATAAAGGGTCAGCAGGAAAAGAGACAGAAGCAGAAGGAAGAAAAACTCAGGGAAAAACTGCAAGAAAAAGAGGATTAAAACATGTGTGTGCATATGTACACACATGTATAAGTGAGGTTTTTCATAATTGTTTTTTTTTTTAACTTAGATGCATGTATTGGCTACACCAATATTTTTTCCCCCAAAGCACTTTATTGACTTCACCCTTCACCATTGCCCAGGTTAAAGTTTGATTGACTCCATTCCTCTAGTCAGCTCCCTAGCAATCTTTTTTCTCTTGGAGATGCCTTACAAATCTCTTTCCCATCAAGTTCACAAATTGTTTTGGGAAACAGGAGTTAGGAAACAAATCCAAGGATCATCAACATTTGCATTTTGAGTCCTTTGGCTCTGCAGAACTGATGCAGCTTTGCCAAGGCTCTGTTTCTCTAAAACTGGTCAGGTGTCCCCATCTGAGGTTCTATAGATGGGTCCTTTGCATTTCACAAAATTAATTACATTCTCTCCGTCCATACCTGCAATTGCTTTCACTCTGAATGTCCCTCAGACACTCCTTCACCTCTACAAGGCTTCCCCAACTTGGCCTGCAGTCTTTTTAATCTTTACAGTTACTATGCAGTCTAAACATAACCCCAGCCTTCAGGACAGGCTAATTCTTTGGTGTTCACATGTACAGACTGTAAGTGCTTCATGACAGAAAGACTTGGTGGTCCATTTTCAAAGTTAATTAAGCCCTCAGCTTCCCATCATTTCAGTCATAGGATTTAACACAGCTCTCAGAACTATTTCCTTGCTTCACCATTTCCATAATAATCCTAAACAGTGTTGTGAATATCTGAGTAGTCTACACGAGGTTTACTGCTGTGGGAAAACCAAATGTTGCAAAATGAGGGCAGACCCTCTTACATGGTTAGGGACATCAAAGTTATGTGAACCAGTTTTTTCAACCAACTCTGCACCCACACTACCAAGTATGACCAATGTACCAAGGACCTTGGTGTGTGAACAAAAGAGGAGCTGCCAGGTGCTCATCCATTCCTGAAAGCCTGCTGTTTTACAAGTTATTTAGACAGTTTCACCTTCTGAAATACCACCAGATATGCAGCACACCTCCCACTGCTCTCCATAGAATCCTCTCCAGGAGATTTGGCTGAGTTTTACGGTGTCAGTTGAGAATCAGACCTAATAAAAAAGGCAAAAGACTCCACAGTAAGTGTAATGTCTCTCTACTGATACAAACTTAGAACCTAGATGGGTATGGTAAGAAAGACTCCTTTTTCTGTTATATACCAATATTGTCTGTCAACAGAACAGCAAAAAAGTAACTAAAGAAGCCTGGAGTGGTTTTATACACTTCACAAAAGAAGCATAAGGTGAAGAATTTATTTCACCTGGTGCAAGCAGTGACCACTTTATCAACCTAAACTAAGCCAATAGGTGACATTTTCCTTCTGAACCTATGGTCCTGATTGTGAACAAAACACCTCAAATCCCTCTGTTCTTCAGTCTTCATTTGGTGAGCTGCATGAGGGAGTAGAAATTTATTGTGTAAGGCTATATCTGCATTGACATTAGGTAGCACAACTTTCTGAATATGAAAAATGACAATGTCAGAGCCTCTAAGTGAAAAAGAACAACACTCTCATCATCCTGCTGTGAGGGACACATGGTGTGATTATCGCCACTTGTTCCCAGTAACACTGAATCCATGGCAAGGATATCTGTGTCTGCCCTGGCTCTTAGTGCCTGGCTTGAGTAAGAAGTGAAGTTTAAGCTTTTCTGCTCAAGTCTAGCTAAGAATATACATGCTGTGCAGCTACCTTTGAAGCACACTAACACCCACCAGTAACACTGTAAGGCTCAAACCCCAGCTCACAAGGATGCCAGGGAATGCGGTGTGCCTTCTCTTTGGTTCTTTTTATGGGTATGGATGTTCTGCTGACTCAAGTGAATATAAAGACAGTCTGAGCAAAACATGTTGAAACACATATAGACACCTCTGGTAGGAACTCCCTCTCTGACTTGAGGAGTGAACTCTTACATGTGAACTAGTTACCAGCAGAGTAAGGTCTAAAGTGTGGTTTCTTTGATCAGCTTCTCCCCTAAGTAGGGAGGAAGCACATTTTCAGCTCCACTGGCCATACTGGCCAACACTTTGCTGCCTGAAGGAACTGTTTCAGACATAGACATCAAATTTCTGCACACTTGCGAACAGTCAAAAGAATCTGGCCTTCGTGTAATGTGCTTGTGACATTCTTTATTATGTATCTTCTAAAATAGCAATTATTCTAAAAAAAAAAAAGCACCAACTCATCAACATTTCTACATTTAATTGGAAAGAAAATTAGTACCATTACCTTTTAAAGTCACTTAAAACCAGATCATAGATCTATGTTAAAGCATCTAACCTGAGTAACCTGACTTGGAAAAGTGCTCAGCAATTCCTATCCACACTGGTGGAGGGAAAAGCTCTCTGCTTCCTGCACAAATTTCCAGGGGAAGAAAACACAGAAAGGGACGTGATGGCAGAACCTAATAGCCCTTGTGTCTTACATGACTTCTTTGTTTCTAAAACAGGGTTCTTTCACCCAATGTGCAAGAGACAATCCATACACCAAGTTAAGATATTTGATTTCATTACAATTCTGCAGAATAGGGTGCCAGGCATCTAACAAAGCTGGCACATCTAGGAAACAAGCACAGTCTTTTATATAAAAGCGTAACAAAGAAGGAATGATGCAGAAACAGGTGGTCACTCATGCTTTTGCAAGAAAATTCAAAATATGCATGTAGTGGTAGTGGTCTACACTATAATTTACTAGGGGTGAGTTTTTTAGATTGTAATCATCTAAGATGATTACTGACCCTGCTTGAGCGAGGAGGGTGGACCAGATGATCCTACTGTGGTCACTTCCCTTCCTGTGAAGTTAACTCAAAGTTATATTTTCAGCCTATCAGCTGCCATCAAGTAATTATTTAACCTTATACTCTATACATCCACTTTACCTCTCCATCCTCTTCAATCCTTGGATTAATTCAGAGCAGACTGAAGGCTGTTTTGTGTTACAAATACAGGCAGGCAATACCTTTTCTGTACCTTCGTCCTGTTTGAGAATATTACTGGCATGGGTGTATGCAAACTAGCCTACACTTGAGTGTGCACTTGAGTATTCAGCTCAGGTTTCCTCCTCATCAGAGAAAATTAGAATATACCTTGTGAACACAGCTTGGCCTTTGCTCATAAGCAAGTCATCTGGGTGAAAGATATTTAGAAATATTGGTTTCCCTTTTCTTCATCAGTTTTCCCTTTTATTCCTCATTTCTATGTAACATGTCAAAGGATTTTATGCACACCAAAAATAATCAAACACTTGCAAAACCTGAAGCACAAGGAAACTATTTGCAAAGAGATAAACAAGCCATGCAGGATGGAGGGAGCCTGCAAACAATGTAATAGGCATTGTCTACTTTGAGCTGTTTTCAGCTGTTCTTGCAGCGTGCTCCAGTATGACAATTAGCTATTGGGACTGGCAGACAGCAAATAATATGACAAACTGGAATTAGTTTTGGTTGTTCTTCCACCTGTCTTTTTTCATCCAGTTCAATGCAATGGAGTTATCTTTTATAGAAAAGAAGATAAGCTACCATACAGAAAAACATGACAAACATAGGCCTCTACTCTTTGAGTCCTCAATCTCTTCTGTTTCTGTTTCCATATTTTTCCCCATGGCAAATGTGATTTTAACAACTGCAATGTTCAGTACAGTTATTCCATTGCAGCTGGTGGAAGCCAAACATATTATTTTATCACCATTCATCTTAGTGACCCTCATGGGCTCAGTGGGAGTTCTAATACTCTGGTCAGTCTGGGGCCAATATCCAAGACTTGGGAGTGAATGATTACAGTTGTAGACAGAGCAAAGATTACAGTAAAGCTTGAATTACTGTGCTGACTTTACTCCCACCTTTTTCAGACTTTTTTGAATTTGGAGTCTATCCTGAATGAATTTTGATTCCATTTCCTTTAAAGAAAGCCTACTTAACTTTGGCATGTAAGCAATAGAATAAAATAAATAACCCATATGCCCATTTTGTATACTCATAATCTGTGTATCTCAACCATAGCATAATGCATCTGATAATGTACTGTACTGAATGTCTGAGGGAAAAATATTATAGCAAGCTTTGTAGCAGTACTTTCCTAATTACACCTTCCCAGCTAACAGCAATTTGCAGCTGGGCAAGTAGTAATAGTATTTTAGTGTTAAATAACCCTGATGGATTTTCTTCTATGAATTTCTTCTGTGAATTTGTGCTAGTGAGCGCTAGAAAGACCCTTTGGCTGATGAGTCAGAGATGTCCTAGCCACATTTGAAGTCTTATGGAGATGACCCAAAGGCCTCTGAGATAATTGAAACAAACAGAAAAAGACCAGGGAAATATCTTAAAGAATTAAGGGGTGTTTATCTAAGAAAGTGAAATGGCTGACAGTCGAGCTGAAGTGTGTGCCTCACCAGCTTCATGTCACAGAGTCATTCAGGGCACAGGAGAGCTGGGCTCACAGCTCTAATACCAGGATACTGCTCCATGCCCACTAAGACCTGATGTCATACAGGGTTGAAGACTCAGAAAAGTTCTGTGGGGATTCACCTCTATGCTTTTACTGCTCTTACATTGCTCCTTAGGACTGCTTTTGATCAGTGGTAGAAAGGAGGATAGTAGGGAAGACTTCTAGGATGTATGTCTGTGCTTCTAAAAGACTTTTACCAGCTTCACTCTTGCCCAAAGTGAGGGTGGAGGAAACATAAATAATACTGAGAATGGTGAAGCACACAGTCTGGTACACAAGGTAAGGATAGCCAGGGTGCTGCCTGAGAAAAAGCAGCTTGGGTTAAAGAAGGCAAAGTCCAAACTGAAGCTCTCCATCCTGATTCTTTCTCCTTGCCATCACCAACCACTCCCATGGGTTTCAGCCTCTACACTTAATACAGACCAAATAAATATAAAATTGTGTGTACGAAGGCCTTACAGGATGACTTTTTGCATGTAGTGTGTTATGAATGAGTTTCCTTCTGCCATCAGCTAACTGATTAGAGTTACAATAATTTTACTCTTTGCTTTAATTGTTAGGTCAACAACTGAATTAAAAGCTACTGTGAAAGACAACTTTCATTCCAGTGCACCTAATCTATAAGTCAAAAAGTGAACTAGTGTTTGTCATTAGTACATCTATAGATATAAAAATAATCTCGGCAAATTGTTTCATTGTACAGTGCAAGTAACAAACAGCCTGACATTGGCAGCAATTTTCAATATAATTAAATAAAACTTATAACTGAAACCCAAAAACACATTAAAAAAAGTTTTTGGTTGTATTATGGAAAAAAAAAAGAATTGGGAGGCACCATTATAGGATAAAATGGATTTGTAGTTTAGATAAAAGAAAATATATAGATATAGTGTATTCTATATATATTCTATAGTATAATAGAAAAAGAAGTTCAGAAATGACCCCCAAATGTACAGGATTTTCTTTTTGCTTTTATTTTAAAATATGAATTGTAGTCCTTCATATAAATAACATGATATATACAAAAGAAAAGATGAGATGTAGCATCAGTTCTAGCAATGCCTTACTTTGTATTGACAGAGAAAAAGCCGTAGGTAGGGAATGAATCTAGGTGTCTTTAACAGGAAAAGAAATAAAAAATTACTCAAAGTTTTAAAGCCTCATATCTCCAGTACACACTGGACTAAGACTGAGTTTAGGATCTATTCTGAACTCAGAACCTGTTTCCTTGGAAATTCAAAGAAACAGTTTATGACTTTATTCCAAGGACTTTGTTAGGCTGAATGTCATCAGCTATGCATCTGCAATTCATTTCGTCTCTTATGCAGGAATTAAGCTGGCTAGTCAAGGATAAATGGTAGGGAAATAAATAAATAGATACCAGCAGCTTTCTGAGGTCTTGGGCTTCTCAGCATTTCACCGTACCTCTCTTTTCAACAAGTCACTGAACAGCAGAATGGATTGCTCAGTAAAAGCTGACATTTAGAAAGACAAAGAACACATCTTTAACAGTCTGTTCCTAGCAAAGCCATAAATACATAACTATATGAGCTCAGCCAACTTTCTGATTTGCTTTTTTTTGTTTCTTTGTTTTTTCCTAAATATGCATGTAAGCAAAACAATCAGTTGATGTCAGGGTTTAAAAAGCACAAAAATAAAAGTTAATTATGTTGCTCAGACAGAGTGCTTTGTCTTCACGCTTGAGTCAAAGGTCTCTGTGTTTTATCCAGGCATGGATAAAACTGATTCATGATTACTGATTCCCTCACTGCATGGGTTGTTTCTGGGTGCTAAGGTTTTGGAAAAATGAGGCTTTGAAAAGTCAGGACAGAAAGCAAAGACTTAAAAATCACAACAAATTAAATATCTAGAGATTTTCTACAAGCCTGAAAATGTCTCCCTGGGTGTTTTATGTGTACAGCTCCGAGCATCATGCAATCTTGACTGTAGTTCCTGCTTAGGACTGTAATACCACATACATAACCTGGTAGCTCCTACATAACCACTCTAAATTCTTTTAAAAACACTGGCTTTGCTGTACATTAATCAAGGTAAATTAATTATTATAGGTAGATTCCTTACATCCCCCAGCTTGAGGGTTGTATTAGGTGACATTTAATGGTTCCTTCCAACCCAACTATTCCACAATTCCCTGTAAAGCAAGTTTTTTAGATCTGAAATCAGTCTCATGGCTATCAAATGAAGACTTCTTCCATGGTCCAGCAGGATCAGCACATCAGCACATTAGTGAGGTTCTCACTCAGGTTATGGACTGAGGGTCCTCCCTCTTTGCCTGCCTCTTATCCCTGTGCTTTTACTTTTAAGACGATGAAGGAATGCCTTGAATACAGTTGATGTTTAACAGTTGATGAAAGCTGTGGTGCACTGTGAGTAGGATTGCAAATCTTTGGCTTCATTTGGGGTAGAGTAGGGTTCATTTGGATGCTGCTTTCGCTTTCAATTAATGGTAGCCCTGCTGTGCATTTGCTTGTTATGTGATTCAGCTGTACAATGACAATCCTACAATGGATACCATTTTGCAATGAAATCCAGAGCCTTTGATATCTTCAGCACTTGCTTGGACAAAACCCTCAGAAACCTGATCTAACGATGTGAAGTACAGGCCTCCAGAGGACCCTTCCCACAGAAATCTTGCAGTGATTCTGTCAGGGTTTTTTCATCACCTATAAGAAAATGTTGTTTAATGTAGAAAGAGGTCTTTTCCTCATGTGACATGACAACACTTTGCTTTATCACAGATAACCATAATTTTGACTACTGTAACTCAGAGCTCAAGAGTTCTAATCTATTATTCCAGCTGGTGGTAGGGTCAGAAAAACTGCAGAGGTATTTCTAAGGAAAGGGAAGGCATGGTTCCAATACTTTTATGCAAGGAAAAATTCAATGGAAAACCTGCTGAAAAGGTCAAACTGTTATAAAATGTGCAGATAAAGACAAGTATGACATTTACCTAAAATACGATAATTAATGAGCAAATGTGTCATCCTGAAGTAAATTTGGCAGGGTGGTCACACTAAGTCCACAGCACTATGTGACCCAGAGCAGCTGATTTACTTTTTCCTTTTTTTGCATTAGATACAAAATCATTTAAAAAGAAATGCAGTTTCCCCTAAGGTCCCATGTCACTGCATAAATTGAAGATAATACAGGCTCTGGATTTCAGAGGCAGGGTAGAAATGTTCTTCTGCTTAAACAGGAAGATCTATCATCAGATGATAGAAATTAATACAGATCAAATAAAGTCAGTGTAAATAAATCAGTTCATAATAAATGAAGATGTGGAGTTGCAAGTTTCTTAGGCTACTCCCACTTATTGACCCAGGAAACTGGAAGTTAGCTGGCATTGAAAAATAGGGCTGCTTATTTGTTGGAATGAAACATGGAAGCTTTTAATGAAGAAATGTCCACAGAGGCAAACAGCTGTGAAAGCTGAGGCTGCAGCCCCAGCACAGACAGGTTCTGGTACAAATACCCATGCAGGATACTCCCAAACTATCTCCTCACTCTGCCTGTTCCCAAGACCCAGAGCACATGGCCTCAGTAGTGATGTTATCAAAAACACTGGCACCCAATGGGCCTTTTAAAAACACCATGTCTTGATTATCCTTGCTAATTTCACACTTCATACTCCATTTTGATTTCTTACTTCCCTGTCATGCATTCTGTCCTGTTGTCCAAAACAGTGCACCTCACTTTTCTGCTTGTGCATATTTCTCTTTTTCCCCCCTGGGAAATGTAATGACCTTTCTTTCCTACCTACAGTGACAAGACCTTGCCTGGCTCGTCTTGTCTGCTAAGAAGTCTTTAAACTGGGGGAATTTGTGAACCTAGTAGCTCAGAAAGCAGATAGTGTGGGGTGTACAAGACAGGCTGTGAAGGTGAAAGGAAGTACAGGAAAATCTAAATCTTTTCACCACAATCTGTGTTGATCTATCTGAATCTTCAGACCAAAGCACTGTCAGGATGTTCACTCCAGATTTTATCTGCTTGCAGCCCATCATGACTTGGAAGATAGAAGTACACATGATATCACTTCTGATCTAAATTATTCTAGAATTCTGTGATACACCCATGATCTAATAATCTCCTTGATGTACCTTGGGGTTGTAGGAAAACTGACTGGGATCTCTCCAGGCTCCCATTTTGTCTTTCTTTCTCTGACATTGATGCAACATACCACTTTTGAAGAGGATTGAGATTTACTATTTGAGGTGGGTGAAGTGCTTCAGGCATAAATCAAAGTGAGCTGAATGTCAGCTGAATTTGGGATTTGCATTCAGGAGGAAAGGTCCTATCCTTTGTGAAGCATCCTAGAGGTAAAAACAAGGCCTAGAGGCTCTCAATGAGCAAACACTCTGAAGTCTATCCTTTCTCCCTCCTCCTTGGGTGAGGGAAAGCTACACAAGCCCTTTTCTGAATAACACACCCCTGGCAGCTCTGATCTGTTCTTCAGTGAAGAGACGTGGTCAGACTCCGCCTGCTGAGTCCTCCCTGAGTGAACTGTAGCACAACTTCTGCCTGGGGTGGATTTCATGGAGAAAAGCCTGGGCTTTTATCACCCCTCCTGAGATGTACTGCATGAAGCCTGGAAGGGAACTTTCCCCTCATCTATCTGTCACTGGTGGTACTGAGTTTGGGAGTGTCTGGTTGTGGGCAGCACTGCCTGGCAAAGTACCATTATTTTCCCTCTCTTGGTCAAGCAGTTCAAAGTTCAGCTGGGCCACCATGGAAGACAAGGAAGGAATCAGGGTGGGAAGCACAAGCAAGGGACTAGATGTCCAGAGGAGGAAGTTTTGGGAAAGGCCCTGTCCTCTGTGTTTTTCTCTCGACAGAATAGAAACAATCACACATTTCACATCACCAGGACAGGTGTAGCCACACCATCCCCTATTCTCAGTAAAGATGGCATACAGTTCACCGTGGGAGTGGATTTAAATTCAGCTCTTGGCCTGTCACAAGTGGTGTTCCCCATGGCTCAGTACTGGAGACAAATCTGTTTAATATCTTTATTGATGGTCTGGATGAGGGGATCAAGTTTGCAGACAGTCAGTTTGCAGACAACACCAAGTTGGGTAAGGGTGCTGATCTTCTGCAGAGTAGGAAGGCTCTGCAGAGGGATCTGGACAGACCAAGGCCAGTTGCATGAGATTCAAAAAAGCACAACAACCCCATGCAACACTACATGCTTGGGAAAGAGTGGGTGGAAAGCTGCCTGGTGGAAAAGGACCTGGGGATATTGGTTGACATCAACATGAATGTGAGTCAGCAGTGTGTCAGAAATAGTGTGGCCAGCAGGACTAGGCAAGTGATCAACCCCTGTTACACGGCACTGGTGAACCCACACCTCAGATGCTGTGTTCAGTTTTGGGCCCCTCACCACAAGAAAGACACTGAGGTGCTGGACCAACTCCAGAGAAGGGCAACGATGCTGGTAAAGGGTCTAGGGCACAAGTCTTATAAGTAGCAGCCAAGGAAACTGGGGTTGTTTAGCTGGAGAAAAGGAGGCTGGGCTGGACTTTATGTCTTTCACAGCTTCTCTCAGGTAACAAGTGACAGGATGAGAGGAAATGACCTGAAGGGGGTCATGATACTTCCACCAGGGGAGGAGGTATAGAATATTGGATATTAGGAAAAATTGCTTACTGAAAGTGTGGTCAGGCATTGGAATAGATTTCCCAGGGAAGTGGTGGCATCACCATCCCTGAAGGTGTTAAAAAAGTAAGTGTGGTTGTGGCATTGGGGGATATGATTTAGTGGTGAACATGGTGGTGCTGGGTCAATGGTTGGACTTGGTGATCTTGGAATTCTTTTCCAATTTTAAAGATTCTATGATTTCTGGGATGGAATAAAATCAAAGTGCTATACATGGATGTTGCAGGAAGCAAGTTTTAATCAGAACAGCTGCAGGTCAAGACTGGGACTACCATTCCCTCCCAGGAGTGTTTGATATATGCAGGTGGTCTGCTGAGAAGCACTGACTTCATGTAGGATGTGAAAGGTGAGGTACTTTTTATTTTTGTTCCCTGCTGGTATGTGCCTGTTGGAAACAACATCTGCTTGAGTTAGCACTCCAATACTGAGCCACTCATTTGTTAACATCACCGTTTGCAAGGTTTTGCAAAGTCAGCACACCGCACAACAGTATCTTCCTGAAGACATCAGAATTTACAGAGTAGTCATCTATTCCACCCCCACAAACTGTGCAGGAAGGTGTCCATTTAAAAGGTGATAAACAGTTACACCAAAAATCCAATCTTAGCAGCAATATTTCTGATTTTAAGAATGTCTGATAGCTAATCAACCCCCAGCTGTCTCAGATTGATAACAGAACTTAAATAGCCCTTCTGACAGCACCCTACCCCCACCTCCAACCCTGAGATCGTTAGCAGGGAAAAGCAGTCTCTTTAAAACCAGTTTTTAGCAGCCAGATAAAAGTGATTAATCCAGTCTGCATTTTGCTATTTCCTCTTTTTGAAGGAAAGAAGCCTGAGGGAATAGTCTGAAGCAAAGAACAAAAGGTAACTAAGAAAGATTCTACCTTCTTCTCCCTGTCCCTCACTGGTATTCTTTCTTTCAAATTCAAATGTTCATTTTTCTCTTCATTTGTGCTATAACTCTGGGTATGACATAATTAGCCCCTAATTAGTGAACGTGTTTTTGACTTTTAATTTTAAATTTTCTTTTTTTCATCTTAAGCTTTCCCCACCAAACAGAGTACATACAGGGGAAAGATAGTTTTGTTCTTTCTAAAACAAAAAGTTGATCTTCCTCAATGCAGTCTAGCCCAGATATTGAATATTCTTAAAAAGAACCCCACCATGAATGTCACAGCAATATGACTGAGCGGTATGGGACTGTGAAACTGTAAATTTAATTTTAAAAGCTTGATTCACGATGGCCATGAAAATATACAAAAGATGAATGGTTCTGTTTTCAAAACCACTCTGCATCCAAAGTACTTGAAGAAACTTTCAGTTGCCAAACAAGTAATTTGGGCATGAGGCTATTCAGCAATTTTGACACTGATATTATATATATTTGGAAGCCTAATTACAAACGTAGGAGACAAATTTTCAAATATGTACACCCCATTATGTACACAAGACTTTCCTCAAAAGGCAATGAAAGTACAATTCCTTTTTTTTTTTTTTTTTTTTTTAATGAAACAGAGACATTCAAGTGACTTGAGCAATTTTTAAAGCTTTGCCACCAAAGGATCATTTTATGTGTTTGCATTTAAAAATCTTGGCTAAGATCATTCAGATGATTAAATACAGAGCAGAGGCAATAGTTTTTTGGAAAATGTTGGCCATAATCCCACAAAGTGATCTATTATATTATCATTTCTATAATGGATGACATCACCTCTTTTTGACTCATCTTACTTGATGTGTCTGTAATGCCTGAAGAGGATTTAATTGTTAAACTGTGGAAGGTTCCATCATGTCAGACCTCACAGGAGGGCTCTCATTTCCCCCATCACTCAGTCTTCATTCTCTCCACATGGAGCCAATCAATTGAAAGATAATATCTTGCAAGAACTGTAATTACTGTTACTCTCCACACAATGTCATATTGTGCCCTTAATTCTGACTGTCTCCATTGTTACTGTAGGCTACTGGCAATGTATCAACATTTAGCAAGGATTTAGTCGTTTGGCATAGCCACCTTCTATGGATTTTTATTTAAAACATGATTCCTTGTATTCTCTGTGGGCCACTGAGAAGAAATGTTGTAAGTGATGTTAGAAAAGGAGCTTTCTGGCTCCTTTTACCAACTCCTCATTTGCAAAGGAGACTGAGAAAATTTGATATGTAAATGGAAGGTAGAAAATTCACTTCTCTGATGTTGGCTCAAGTTCACATTTTATTCTCAGTGCTCACATCATACAATAAGCCAATCAGTTTCCAAACAGCACACAGTATGGTAATATAGAAAATCCCGGAGCTGGAAGGTATGTCTTCATCGCAGTGCTTAGAAACTATTGGAAGAGTGTAGAGAAATATGTTAGTCGGCCTCTTGCTTTATGAATCCTAAGAACATCTGGACCCTATTTCATCTCATTTTGCAGATGACCCATCACTGTTCTATGCTGCTTTCTTTGTTCATGCTCA
>JAWWLV010000144.1:16571852-16638187 GCA_035041135.1 Platyrinchus mystaceus
CTCTGCCCTTCTACACTGCTCTAGTGAGACCCCACGTGAAGTGCTGCATCCAGCTCTGGGGTCCCCAGCAGAAAAAGGACGTGGATCTGCTGTAGCAAGTCCAGAGGAGGGACGTGGAGATGATCAGAGGGAAAGGCTAAAAGAATTGGTATTGTTCAGCCTGTAAAAGAGAAGACTTCAGGTTGACCTATTTGCAGCCTTCCAGTACCTGAAGGGAGCCTACAAGAAAGATGGAGAGAAACTTTTTACAAGATCATGTAGTGACAGGATAAGGGGGAATGGCTTCAAACTGACAGAGAGTAGGTTTAGATTAGATATTAGGATGAAATTCTTTACTGTAAGAGTGGTGAGGCTCTGGAACAAGTTGCCCAGAGAAGCTGTGGATGTCCCATGTGTAGAAGTGTTTGAGACCAGGTTGGATGGGGCTTTGAGCAACCTGGTCTAATGGAAGGTGTCCCTATTCATGGCAGGTGGTTGGAATTAGATTATTGTTAAGGTCCCTCTCACCCCAAGCCATTTTATGTTCCTATGTTATCATTCTGTGTTTCTACACTATGCACTACTACTCCTTAGAACAAATAATATAACATAGACACACACACAAAATATGTAAAGGTAAGTTCAGTATCCCTCTTTTCCATTTTTAACAGTTTTAACTCTAGTATTGTGCAGTGCTAGTTATAAAGGGCCTAAGTACGGTTAATCAATTTAAGAAGGCAAAATGTTTTTGTTGGTTTTCCAAGGCAGACTGGAATGAAACACTAAATATTTGATAGAAAAATCATAGAAATAGAAATGATCAGCCAAAATATTCTTAAAATGGCCTAACTTAATGTGAATGAGAAATAGGGAGACTGAGAGTGTACTGTGCAAATTTTTCTTAAAAGCCAAAATACTGAAGTTAAATAAACAAACACTGGTGGAAGAAATAGACTCTCTGTTTTCTGTGAAATGAGACATAATGGTTGTATAACCTTTTAAAGGTTATGCAACTAAACATTGTTTGCAACCTTGGTATGCCAGAATTCAATGGCCAAATTAGTCAACAATGTAATTTATGAGAGACTCTCCTGGTTCTCTCCTTACACAAATCAAATTTGGAGGCAGAATAATATCTTATGATAGCAAGGCAGTACTTGCTGAATGTGTTGCGTGGCAGCTTGCAATATACCTCCATCTGAAATCACATTTATAAAAGGAATGTTCAATTTGAAACCATTTTTACCCTGTTTACTGACACCTAATCCATAATACTTGCTACCTTGTGTATTTCCACATTTAAGACATTACACCAAGACATTACAGCAGTGAAAAATGGGGACAACAGAGAAAGTTCTTGCAGGTGAAAGGCAGAATGCAGCTCTGTTCTTCCTGTTTCCCACTGAAAAATGATGGCTTCAAGACCTGTGGAAAACGAGGCAGTTGGTGTGAAGGACTCTTCTTTGGATCAACCCTAGGTGTAAAAGGGCCAAGCAAGAACAAGGAGCAATCACTTCCCAGTATGTACACCCTGCCTGAATTACTCAGGAGAACAGGACCATGATGCCCAGCCACATCACTGCCTCTCTTCATCAGACCTTTCTTGAAAAGGCAGAAAAATGAAAGTTGCTGGTGCTGGGTACCGCAGCAGAAAGGCTTTGCTTTCCCAGCAGGTCTTTGCAGAAGGCACATTAAAGCTGCTCACAGCTAATGTGCCTTCTCCACCAGATCATCTTTATTCTTCAGATGCTAATATTTTTCCTATGTCCCTAGTAATTCCACAGTGCAGGGACAGGCCTTTAGATTTAGCTTAAATGGGTCCATGCCATCTAGGGGCAGTTTAGGATAAAACAAATTTGCAACTGAAATTATGTAATGCTAGTGACACTGCTCTGACTGGATTGCTCATTTTCACTTTTAATTCAAAACCTCCCACTTCTGGACTTATCTGTCGCTTCCATTCAGACTCATCTTCAGGTGGAATGAACAGCCCTCTATTCCACTGCCATCCTGTCTTTATGCCTGATGCCATTTGCATGTTTTTTAATGACGATAATTTCAGTCAGTCTAATCCCAAAATGCAATCAGAAGTTGCCAAGGGAATGCAGTTTACTCAGGAGGTGTGGCTGTAATAGTTGTTACACGGGATCAGCATTCATGTTTTCTGAAATATTTTTCTCTCTGGCATGATGGTTGCATCTAAAGGGGAAGAGTAATTTTTGAGGGGGGTGGCACCTTTGCACTGCAAGACATAGGAATCCTTAAAAGGAGCTGGACAACAGGCAAGATATCCTCCTCTGACCTGCATACTGCCATGTGACATTTTGGCATATCAAATATCTCGACTATTCTTTTAGTATGGGCCCCTTCGAGAACCTTCTCTAGAGAGTATGATAGACGGTTTCAACCAATGCAAATCACCAGACCTATGCCTAAATAATGCTTTTCATGGTACCTGAGTCAAACAATGTTTCCCGCTCTAGGCACAACTGACATGACCTGTCAGTGATGCCCTAGCACATTTCTCACCTAAGTCTTCTTATTTTTGAGACCAACCATACTGGACCAGGTAGTTAGGTCCTTACTTATCAGATGTCACTATAGAAAGAATAAAAAATATGGCACAGATATTTGATCATGGTTCTGAGTTTTCCTAGACGCTGATGTTTGTTTCTGCCAGGTTCAAATCATAGGGATGTGAAAGCTTCAGGAAATACCTTCTGAAGTCAAGAGGTGTTCACTCAGCTGCTATAGGAAGATTAAGTAAGTCAGTGAGCTGGGATCAGAGCTCAGGTTTTTTTAACCCCTTCAAACGCTCCATCCAGTTGTCTGCATTGCCTTCCCTGGTGAAGTTTTAATGTGTACAAATCTGTAATTTACACACTTAAACCAAAACTTGTAATTTGCTGGGCTTCTTTAATGTAGTTTAAACTCTACTTTTGAGTTTAAACTTTTGAAAAATGCCTTGGACAATTTGGAGAGTGGGTGACACTTCATAGTTAAAATTATTATATTTAGACTCTTTTTTTTTATTATCCTGAAGTCTGTCAGTGTGGGAATAGAACTTCAAGTAATGGTTAGTTATTGAGAACAGCATTTGGATTATTAGCTTTCCAGAAAAGTACTCCCATTTCTGATGAGAAACTGTCTTAATTTCCTTTTATTACTAAAACTTAATGAGATAGTAATATAGAATATAATTAATTTTATAATAATTTTAAAATTTATAGGTTTACCAGAGGGGGATTCTGTCTACGGAGTCCATTCAGATCTTTGGTTTGCCTGCTAAAAATGCCAAAAAATGTCTTCCGGTTAGTGCCGGGCTAATGCTGACCTCTGACCGTGAAGGCCCAAGTAATCTCTGCCTTGATTTCTCAGCTATTAAATATGATGGGAAATACAGATCACTGTAGGCTGTGAGCCTTTTTCTTGTTTCATCTTTTAAAGCTCCAATTCTGCAGCGCATACAAGCACAACTTTATCATTGTGACAGCACTGCTGCCAGTGGAGCTGTCCAAGAATAAGGTCAGAGAGCGCATTCCTACAAGGCCATGGATTGAAAAATATTTGGGGTGAGATTTATTCCCCAGTTAAGAACCTGAATGGTGCCCAGCACAATAGATTCTTCAACTTGTTTGTGGCTTCCTCAGTAAAAAAGTTTGTTATAATAGCAATAACATGAGAAGTTCTGGCTGTTCTTTATTATTTTACAGCACTGTCATATCTCACATCTGGTACTGTGTTTGACTTTTATTCCCAGCCCTGTTAATATGTGATATATACATAGAACTGCAAAGTCAGAAGATTGATTGGACATTTCTAATAAATATTAAGCTCTAGTCTTATACACTTGCCCATCTAGAGAAAGGACACACACCTGTTTTGCAGAGGTCTGAATTTCTAACATGTTGTTGGCCAAATGGAACACACAGGTTGCAATCAAAAGCAAATCTGCTTGAACGGATTGATGTGCTTCAGACAGGCAAAAAATGAGCATGAAATTCTAAGAACTGTTTCTCTGGTTTTATTTCAGTTTCTTTGCACAAGACTGCACAATACAGTTATCAGGTGTTGGGCATTGATCAGCCTTTCATGTATTATTTAGGGAAAAGCTCAGCTGTTTTAGATGGCAAAACAGTGCAATCTAAAGTGAGTATTATCCATTATTTTCACTTGGGGCAAGATTTATTTTAACCCAGTTTCCTGTCTACAGGGAAATGCAGCTGGTGGGTGAGTTCTCACTCCCATTACTGAATCCTAGAGAGCTGCCTTAATGAATCCAGCGCTATCTCGCCACTGATTATTGATTCCATCAAGCTCAATGAACTTGAATGAGTAAGTATTTCCTAATTTGTTGTGACATTGCACAGACGTGTTTATTTATGAAAGAAGTGATCACTCTTTGGGTTTTAAAATTCACTTCCTTTTTACTCTAGATTCATATGACATTCTGATGTCTGTTTGAGATTAATGCACAGAAAACCAGTGATGAGTGCGATGGTTTAACACCAGCTGGTAACTAAGCACTACACAGACACCCACTGACTATCTGCCACAGTGGGATGAGGGAGAGAATTGAAAGAATAAAGGTTAGAAAACTCATGGGTTGAGATAAAGGCAGTTTAATAGGTAAAGCAAAAGCCACACAAGCAAGCCAAGCAAGCAAGGAATTCATTCACTGCTTCCCAGGTGTACAACCATCTCCAGGTAAGCAGGGCTCCATCACATGCAATGGTTACTTGGAAAAACAAATGCCATCCCTCCAAACATCCCCTGCTTCCTTCTTCCTCTGTATACTGAGTGTGGTGACATAACAGTATGGAATATCCCTTGGGTCAGTTGGAGTCAGCTCTCCTGGCTGTGTTCCCTCACAACTTCTTATGCACCCCCAGCCTCCTCACAGGTGCTGTCAGCAATGGCTAAAGTAACCCTGCATTGTCAACGCTGTTTTCAGCACAAATCCAAAACATAACCCCATTCCAACTACTGTGAAGAAAATTAACTCTACCCCAGCCAAAACCAGCAAAGATGGTCTGAAATGAGAGGAAATTCAAAAGACCAGGTAAGGGAGTAGTTTCCCAAAGCTGTCAGGTTTGGTTTAAAGAAACCTGGATTCAAATTCCAACTTGATGCATGTTGCCAGACACAAACTCAATGTTACAGTTAACTGACCTGTAAAAGGTGACCTTATTAGTTCTTTTTTCCTTCTTATCTCTGCCATATTCACTTACATTCAGTTTTCCAGGGCAGAAAATGTCTCTAACTCTCTGTTTGAGCCAGAGATTTTTAGAATAGTGACACCATCTCTGCTGGGGCCTTAAGGCATGTCCATAATAGAAAAAACAGCAATAAATTTTATTCAGAGAAAAAAAAGTTAGGAATTAGATAAGTTTTTTTCTGAAAGCACTATGTGCTGCAAAGACAATTTTTCGTCTGTCATAAAACAAAAAATGATACAGCAGTAAATCTCAACGTGCTCTTCTTTCCGTAACATAATTTTACAGAAGTCAACTTATAGGTCTTTCCTTTCATTTATTTTCTCTAAAAATGGTTACTCAACCCTTGAGTTGAAACTGGAAAATGATGTTCTGCATTGGGCATTAAGTAGCCCAATTAGCCCCAGAATTTAATCACTAACTATTCTGGTTTGGAGTACAATTGGAATATACTCTTCTTATTCTATGTCCAATTTTGTGGGCAATGAAAAGAAGTAAGTTGGAGGAGATTTTCTGCCCTCAGTCTATATCTGCTACCACTCTTTTTTTTTTTTTTTTTTTTTTTTAAATAGTTTCAGGCCCTTCACTCCCTGGAGTTTCTGAAGTAAGTTATACTTACCTCGGTAAGAGGGATGTTATGTCAGCAATGGAAGTACGAAATAGAAGACATCAGAGAATAGAGTGTTTCTCCATTCATCAGGAATTCTTCACTGAATAACTATCAGATCTCTGTGGTTCACTGGCTGGGTATGTGGATAAACAACTACAGACTCAGCTCTAGGAAGAAAGATGTTTTGCTTCTTGAAGGCTACCGAGAGTAAAGGTCCTTATCAAATCCTCTGCTTTCAGATACGGGAATAAACTACTCCCAGCTTTTTTGTTTGGAAAACCTTGTCAGTATGGATTTGTTAGTGAGATTTCTGATATGCACCTGTAACAGTATTTGATACAGTTCCATGATTCTGCATTTAAGAGAATGCAAAGCTTACCATGCAAACAGGACAGCACTCAGATATGCTGAGGGTCTGACACACTTAGATTCCTTCCCCATTTCCAATCTGTGCCTTTGTCAGATTTTTTGAGTCAGGAAGAACAAGCCCTTTCCTCTTCTTACCTGTCCCAATCTCTGGGATTTAAGAGAGGAAGAAAGGCGAGCAGCCCAACTACATAGTGGTGTTTTACACATAACCCAGGGACAGTCTGAGGACAGAGGTTGCTACTCTGAGACCTTCCCATCCATGTAACCTCCACACTGAGATCTGTCACCCACACATATTGAAGTATTACTGAAGTGCATGGAGACAAATTAATGAATGCTGCTGGACTCCTCTGCTGTGGGCTGACTTGGGCAACTACTTGAGCAGCAACAAGACCACACTTGCACTTGAGAAAGACAATTCAGTGAAAGCAAAGTCAATGGCAGGTTAAAACTGTTCCTTTATATAAATATGTAAGGTTTAAAATAGAAATATCTAGTCCATTAAGAGGATAAAAAGCAAATTACACAGAAATTCATTAACTACATTGAGAATCTCACAGCAATATGCCGGCCAAACCCAGGTAATAAATCAAAATTTGCATTTAATAAAATCACTGTCACAAAGTTTCTCATTTTCTAAAGGTCAAAATGCTTCAGGAAAGCTATTAGTTTTTTCTCAGTCAGCTGTGTTTATAGTTACCAACTACTGTATTTTCTCTTTATTTCTTTTCTTTGGAGGCTCTGCTGCTTTGTTCTTATTCTCCAATGGCTACGCGAGGCTGGAAAAAGGAATTGCCATCCAAGATACTGAAATTTCAAAATTCTACATTGTCTTAAATTGGGATGAAAATCTCAGAATATTTTGCAAACAAAATATATAGAAATATTTAATTCTCACCATACACAGAATCTCATTTCAACAAGATCGGAGCTGGTAATCTGATAGTCCAATTCTGTTATTTAACTGAAAAAACAAGGTGGGAAAAAGTGTTAGGACTTTTTAGAAATTAACCATTTCAACTTTCTGACAGTAAGACTTAACAAAAATTGTACAGTAAGAACTTGAATGAAAATAACATTTCAAGACATTTTCATTCTGTAATATTCGCATTTTTCAACAGGTCACCTTGAAAAATTTTCAGCTTAGCTTAATGCATGCAACACCAGTTCTATGTTTATTATTTTGTGGGGCTCTAACATTTGTTTACAGGCAGCAGTACCTGCAGAACTTACCTTTGAATTTGGAGGACAGGATTGATGTACATCATAGTAGGAAGTATTCATGAAAGTAGAAGAGAATAAGATAGGAAAAAAAAACATGTACATTTAAGTACAAATCAACAGAAGTAGATTGTGGTGGAACTGCTTGTATGAGAATAATCTCTGTGTTGCAGTACCTATAAAAAGATACCAAACCCCCTGAATCAGCCATGGGGCTCCTGGTAGATAATCGAGAATTCCTTAAACCTTTTGTCCAGAATCTTCCCTTGGCACTGATTTGGTATGTGAAATACAGTGTTGTGAGCAGGCGGAGGGCTTGCTTTTTATAGTTTGGAATTATTTGAGATCTGAATGAAGAGTCAGTGGGAATACAAAACTTAAACCCCTTTGCAATGATAATGGTCACTACACATATTTGACATCTGTGTTTTGATTTTATCTGCACAGTAACAAAATTACTAAACATCAAGAGTTTCAAAAGTTTACAATAATTGTCTCACAAAGTCTGCCCAGAGTTCCTTCTTTCTCTTCCATTCCCTTCCTCTCTGTCATCATCCCAAGAGCATGATGACTGTCAGCTGCACAGCTTCTCTGCTCCAGCACTGGAGATGGATGTGGAAGGCACTCTCTTTACTCTTCTTTTCCCCGTTGAATGATTCTTTCTCTCTCCTGCCAAGTAGGATCATAATAACTACAGGGAGGACAAATGGGATCTGTGTGTCTGCTGACTTCATAAAATCTCAGTAGCATCATTCTTCCCATCCCCTGCCTAAAAAGTTCCCTTAGCACTAATATGATTTGTGGTACCAGGAACTTTTAAGTATTTATTTATATCCTCATTATGATTCAAATCATGTTGTCAATGCTACATTTACAAATCTGCCAGCAAACTCCTTCAGTATCCCGCATGGGAGAACTGAAGGAGAACCAGAAAAACAGCTGAACCCAGAATCCAAGATTATCTCTGCTAAACTACAAGGAATGATCCAAGCTTCCAGGGTAAGTTCCTTTGCATTTCCTGTGCTACAAGTTGCTGGGGTCAAGTTTGTTATTATTTATTATAACAACACAAACTGAATGGGAATTGTTAAACTTTTTTTTTCCTTTTGTGCTGGAAGGTAAAGTACTGCAGAGAGATGTATGTATGAATCTAAGAACAAGAAATACTTAAAAATAACAGTAAGATCGTTCCACATGAAATGTGTATAAGGAAACTTCAGGATAGTCATATTGTAGGGTTTTACAAATTTCATTCATAATTGTGTTTTTCTATATTTATGCACTCAAATCAACATACACCAGAAAGTGCAAATAAAGTCTTGCCATTAGAAAGGTATAAACACATTCAAGGAGCATATACATATTTTTGTTTTTTTAGTGTCTTTCTTATAAGATGCCATATTTACCATGTTCCATACCATATTAATATACACTCCTGCTCCTTTAACAAAAATACATCCTACATTGCTCTTCACTCAGCCCCTCCTGAAGAGAAGTATCACTTGATCACTGCACTCCTGACCACAATTCCCACATGCACAGGCGGATAAGAACCCATGCTCTTATGGAAGTGCCCAGTTATTTGCTGTAGAGCTTGTCATACAGCCATCACCACAGGCACAACAGACATGCTCCACGCAAAAATGACAGAGCACGAAGTTTAGAAGCTTGCTAGTAAGGGATAGAAGCAGGGAATGCATACTCATTAGTTGGTCAGAAGTGCTGCTCTTTGAAACGGAAGCATTTTCCGACTCTCTCAGTCAACTGTCCTGAAAGACTTCTTGTCACACAAGCTGTGTTTCCCTCCCACCAATTTGCATCAAGGTGAGAGAACAAAGCTCACAGATTGATGTCTCAAGCAGCAACCGGGCTGCTAAACATCATTGCCCTCCTGAACACTGAAGAAGATTATGTTCCATAAAAGCTTCCCTCAACTTCCCTGGAAGCCCCTGGTCTGCAAGACTTCTTATTCTTTCTGAATTAGGGTTTTCAAATTCTGACCTCTAATCTTTTCTGTATAATAATGTAAGAGTTCTCCTATGATTTCCATTTTAATAGGTTCAATTAAGCTACATGCTAGCTAGATTATAAATGCTGTGCATACTTCCCTGTCCTATGGTTTTTCCACTTTAATCACCATATAATTGTGTTTTGAAGTAGATACCAACTTTTAGAGTATCTGTGCACCATCCTGAACACAATGGTTCTTGCTTATGTGATAATGCAGCTATTAAAAAACAGGAACGATGATAATAATAAGTATTGTTAGCTGATTAACATTAGTTGTAGTTCTCCAAGTTTTAAGATTGTAACAAAACTTGACTGCGTACATGGAAGCAGTGTTAATTCCCCTTTAATAAAAAAAAAAAGAATTATTAATTGTGATTCTCATGTGTGAGTTTATCTTAGCTAGTTATTTTCAAGGACAGGGCAGCAATTGCTTGATCTTGTATAAGTTCTTTTTACAATAATGGTGACTGACTAAGTGGTTCCTAAGGTCAATTACTCCTCAATTTGATTAGGTCAGACTGGAGCCTGTAGTGATTTCTCCTATATCTCCAGATACAACCCTGCACTTAAAAACCCTAACTTTAGCATTATGTCTCCAATAGACTTCCTCTGCAAACCTCATCAGGCAGAACAAGGACATTCAAAATGCATGAGAACAACCAGTGCCAACCTGGAGTTCATGTTTACTCTTCTGTGTCATTACTGGCAGTACCTCCATGGCAGAGGTTTTGTTTCATTTATGCAGAGGGTCGTCCAGACAGAAGACAAAAGACCCAATTTCCTTCAGCTTGGAATGCTGTTAAGCTTAAAACTGTTGTGAATTCTGGCATCCAGAAACAGGTCTCGAGAGTCAAGATGAACAGGGGACCCTCAGCTGTACCATAAGGGTGTGTAGCTTGTGGCAGTCCCTTGTCAGGTGAAAGAGATGTACCTGGTAGAGTTGTCCTTAATTTGACAGTATTCTGCTGTTTTTGAAAGTGCAAATCCAGAATAAAGACGTGCTTCTAGGGTGAGGCATGATGGCTGAGAAAGATAAAATTAAATAACTGTAAATGTGAGACTAACACATTAAAACTATTTTAAGGAGTAGCAGTTCAGTCACCTCACAACATTGTTAATATGCTTCTGCATGTGTAAAATAGCACTGATAGAACACAGCTGCTTGATTAACTCCTGATGGTCCAAGCAGTTGGTTCTTAGCAGAGCAAATACAGAATTTATCTAATGAATGAGCAATGCCCACTCAAACATTGCTCCTGTCACCTTTGGCTTTTCAAGGTAATGGTGATTATCCTTGTAGTCTCAGGGAGTGCCTCCTCTGCCATCAGTATTTCAGGAATAATTAGGTGGATGGTCAAAGGCTTTCAGTGCATATTAGATCAACAATCTCAGCTTGTGCATGAAATAAGTGATACAACACTTTAATTCAGAATACAACAATTGCAAAAAGGAGGAACAGGTCAAACTGCTATACAATCATGTGTCAAACCTTTAACCCTGGTAACTATATACATATCCCAAAATAAATGTGTGTTCAAAACCTGTTTTAAAATCTGAGTGGTGAACAAATTAAAACATTCAGCTCTGACACCATTTGGTACAGAGCACAACCTCTTCCCCTCCCTCTGATTAACAAAGACGTTTTCCTATTTACAGAGTAGTCTAGAACAACTCCAGAAGAAAAATGCTGTTCATGAAGTGCTTGCATATGTTCAGGTCAACAACTTAGACAAGGTATGAAAAGAAAGCGTGGTATCCAGCCATACCCATAATATGTCTTTCATGCAATAGTTTAGATGTGTGTTAAGGGATGCAGATGATTACTTTGCAAATTCCTGTGTATGCAAATGACCCTGAAAAATAGAGTCTGCAAAGATGTGTCACAAAATGATTCCTTACTGGCACTGACACCAATACCATGATCAGTGTTCAGGCATCTTAACCTCATATTTGGTTCATCCTCCAGCCTCAGCTCTGTTTACGAGAGGTGACACCCGAGCATTCATATTCCACAAAGGTTACAAAACAATATGGTGACTGTTTATCATCCACTAAAAATGTTTGGAATTAATTGACTTACTGTTTTTTGCTAACAAAGAAATCTTCAGTCAGGAAGTGTGTGGTACCAGGCCCATCAAACCTTTAAATTTTTCCTCTGAGTTGCAATGGCTTGTTGTGATCACATACTTCAAAGCACTATCATTTGTCTTTCAGTTAAGCTTAAATGATGAAAATTTTTCTTCTGGCTTTAAAACTGTATACTTCATTTGAAGCCACTTTTTTTTTTTTTTAATTCTATGTAATAGGTTTTCTAATCAAATTACTGGTTGTGTTTAATTTAGTCAACAGAACATAGTGTCTTGGTCTCTGGTGGCATTTTTAATGAATTAGTCGATTTTCTGGCAGTTTATGAACTGTTTTTGGTGAATATATTAGTTATCATGACTGTGTAATCAAATATGCCAATTATGTGATACAGTGTTAGCTCATTGAGCAAATGCAAAGAAAAGTTTGTGACCAAAACTGCTGGGTCTGTACTATTTCCATGATAAAGTAGAAACAACAGCTTCATAGAGTTAATCCAGAAATTCTATATTTCCTTTTAATTATCTTTTCTTTCTCTCACGAAAGCTGTCTTGAATCCTCCTCCTTACCTAAAGTCACAAAGCTAGACTGTGATTGCTTCTAATTATTTTTAGCACAGAAAACCTTTTTGTAAACAACTATGAGAGACACACTCCTGTCACAAGAAGAGAACAAATTAGACAGAATAACACAAAGAAAAAAGTCTCTCAGCTGTGACAGCTTTGTGACAGATTTGTCTCCCACCCAAAATACCTTTCTCCTGGTCCCAGATACTGATAAAGCATGTTTTCTGGGATGTTTGCTCCAAAAAACCCACTCCCCTCACCAAAATCCAAAGTATCCTCTACACATTCTTTTGCCAAAGGAAACTGGTCATAAAATATATTGGATTTTTAATACAAGAACAGCCATCTCTTTTAATAAGGAGAGTTATAAGAGAAGGAACACTTTACAGTGGCATTTTTTCTTTTTCAAAATGTAACAAACTTGAGAGGCTAAACAAATGAAAGGGATTTGGGAACCTGAAAGGAACATTTGAAAGTATTCAGAGTTAGACTGAACGTGGTGGTTGCTCTGAGCTGGCATATTGAGGATTTTGGGGCCATGAAGAAATAAAAGGGGGCTGAGGGTGTATTCTGATCTGGTTACAAAGCACACCAACATCACTGAAAATTTTTAGAAATTCCCTTCAGTAGTACAGGGTCTTCTAAAGCCAACCTGAAAGCCACATACAACACATATAGCTCTACAAATTTCTAATACGTTCCTGAACAAAGTGCCCTTCTCTTTCATCATCATGTAAGGAATGAGACCCTCAGTTTCACCCAGCGTGAAGATTGATGCCACTGTAGCAGGAGAAAAGGACACCAGTACCTGGGCTGCAAATGAATGACACTTGACTTCTGAGCTTCAGAGAACTTCTCTGGTGGGTTTTGAACTGACACAAACTTAGCAAGCTCATGAATGTCATTAAGATTCTGCCTAGCCTCAGTTCTACATCAGCAGTGCCTGGAGCACCTGTCTCTGCACACACCACACCACAGATCAATTGCCGTGGAGCTAAACAAGATATTTTAGTCCTGTTGCCTTCTGCTGTAGTGAAATCAGCTTCCTTCCATGCTTGTAAAGCGTCCTTGTGAATACATTTATATGTAAATATATGTATATTTTAGTATATTTATTATTCCTAGTGCAGAAGGCATTAAGGAAACTAAGCATTGTTAGTTGCCGGCAAGCAAAGCTGGACTGATGGTGTTTGTTTTAATCATAACAGTTGGTGTGCAATTATGGGAAAATGCAATGAGTTTTAGGGGTTTGTGAAGCTTACTCAAAGGCACAAATGAAAGGGTGTGTTTTCTGCTTGTGCTTCATCTCTCTGCCCTAAAAATGTAAACCTTTTCTTCCCACCCCATCTATACTTCTTATCATATGGGAGAACTGGAATGCCAGAAGGAGCTGGCTGGGGAAACATCTTTCAGAGGAGCTGGTGAGACAGTATCATGGTTGGGTAGCTGGGAGCCCAACAGAGCTCTGTTGTCCGTGGTGTTGACTTGTGCCAAGCACAGAGCTGTTAGTGCTTCCAGGGCTTCTCCCAGGAGAGGCAGAGTTCTCTGCCTGCAAATGTTGCAGATTTTCTTTATTACTGAAGAACACATGAACATGTTTGGTTTTTTTCCCTTGGTAGTGCACCCTGGTTTCCTCACACCCTCAGACAGCAACGTTGGAGGAAAGACAGACAGCTGAGTAGCCCAAGTCCACTTTCTTTGTCAGGAAGTAAAGTAAAAAAAGATTTCTTTAATACAGTGTTCATCTTAGTGACCTTTACTGAGCTCCTGTCCTTTACCAAGACAGAGAATTAGTCTCCCTTCTATTCTTGATTTGAAGTGATAAGCTTGTTCCTTTGCCATGGGAATGGACAATGGATAAAAATCAATTCTCATTTAAGAAGATACAGCAGTTTGCCTTTGCCTTTTCCTGCTGGCAGTATTGATTCCCTGAGCTCTCAGAGACACTATCAATCCTGCTGCAGTCCAGTTTTATGTGAAAAGGAACTATGATGATGGGTACAGTTCCTGAGAAAAGTCTATTCTGTCTCCTCCTTGTTCTTCTGAGAGACAAACCAAAACCATCTGTGGTGGTGTGCAGAGATTCTCTTGAGGAGCTTACAGCCTTGTGTCATGAGTGTCACTGCAATGGAAATTTCAGTGCTTTTCACTACAGGTGTCTTGTTTATCTGGACCAGCAAAACAAAAAACAAATTTACTTTGAGGAAGAAACAGAAACCCAACAGCTTTTTCCTGATGGTGTTTTTGATGGTATTTTCCTGATGGTCCCCTGACTTTTAATTGCTTTGAGATAGTCAACATGTTTGTAGCATTCTGTCCAAACATTTCTCAGGTACCTGCCCTGTCTCATGACAGTTTTTTTTATAATAAGATATTGAATCATCAGTTAACTCATAGTAATCACCCCATTGGAAATTGTATCTGAAACGTTAATCTCCATGGACACTATGCTAATATAAATGTCTGTTCAGGTTAAGGAGAAAGTGGAAAGTTAGGTGCCCATGACTTCAAACACTCATGCTTTTATAGACCACTAGGTAGACTGTTCTCATGGCTTTTTCACAAACAGGAAATCCAAGACCAAGGAGCTCTGGTGCAGCAGGTTAGTTATGACTTGGCTTTTATTGATTGTGACTGATGCAAAAGTTCCCTATCTCACACAACTATAAACATTTCTCTAATTGCTTGCTTTGCAATTTAGGTGATTTTTGTCTGTCCCAATGTAGCTTGGAAGTGACAATAACTGGTTACTCCCATCACCAAAACAAAACTGTGACTTGGTTTAATGACTTCCATAAAGACAATTGGGCACACTGTGATCAGTCTATTTCAAAAGTGTTGTCTTTTTGCTACACAACTTTAGCAGAACAGAAACCCTGCCCATAACTAGAGTTTTTATGTGCCCCAGTGACAAAAAGATTTTCTTTTTTTGGCTTTGTCTGGATATATGTATTTGCCACTCTGCTGTTCCAAACTGTCTAGACTCTATCACAAGCAATAGTTATTTGTGTTTTTCTTTACCTGGTAATGCATTGTTCCCACAGAAATTCTTCCAGCCCATTAGTACACTTCTAGATTAGACATTAATTAAGGTATCTTAATTAAACTGGGGCTCGAATCAGGTTGACATCTTTCCAGGAAAGATCAAAGTAGTTTAGATACTCGAAAAGAAAAAGAGCAAGTAATTTGGGCCTGTAATGCAAAGAGTGTCAGACAAACATGGCATCCTCTGCCAAAGAATGCTCTATCATATGGCTTTAAGTGTGCAATGATAATGCTCCCCTACAGAAAGCAGTGTAGCCTACAATTCTGCCACAGTCATGTCTCCTGGAAGGGAAAAGCCGATGGACCAACAAGCTGTGGACATGTGTGCCTTGCTCTTGTGTCTGCCTGCAACACTTCCACCATGACTTACTTGTTTCCACTGGTATCGGCACTCAAGGGTCTTTCTTCTCCTTCTGCCAACCCTTCATTTCACACCAGTGGGGGGTATCAGGAGGAAGCATTAAAGCTTTTAGCACCAGCTGATGAAATATGCTACACCCTGTCCTGGGATGCAGCTGTAGATGCAGGGCTGACCGGATAGGTCCAGGCTGTCTGTGTTGAACTCCTGTTCTGGTTTCTAGACTGACAAGTTTGCAAACTGAACTTCATGAAGCACCATCTTTAAACCAATGTTTTTATACACATGAAATAAGGTGTCTCTTTAATTTTCCCACAATTTATGTGGACAACAAAGTCAGTAGAGAAAAAAACCACAAAAACCCACAAACCAATGAGAAAGTTACATCAGGTGCCTGAAGCACTTACCATTATGCAGGATTTATTTATAGACAAAACTATAAGAAATCACCCACTGCTTGCATCTCAACATTCACTTCCAGATTTCAAAACTCAAAACTATTCTATCATGTTTCTTTGCAGTGAGAATTCCCTCCTCATTTTCCCTGGGCCTTATAGATAAAAACTCTGATATTTGCAATAAATATGGGACTGATACCAAAAGCTCAATACGTCTTTGCTCAGTGCTAGCAATAAGACGTATTTTCTACCGATAATCACCAGTGAAGATTTCTCTGCTCTTCCTGCAGAATTTTCTCCACGCTTTCTAATTACTCATAGACTTTACTTGCAAATGCTCTTGTTCTGCACAAATGGATATATGTTAGGTTGTGGTGCTCACTTTCACTTGCTACAGTGTCAGAATGAGCTCAGTTACACTGTTTTGGGGACATTGGATCTGATTTTCTTTTTTTCCAGAGACCAAAAAAACCAAAAGGACTGGTGACAGTACAAGGCATTTATAAAACAGAGACTCCTATTGCTGGACACAGGAGAGTCCTGAGATTGTAGGAGCTGTCACTGGCTGAACATAAGAGCTAAGCTTTCAAACTATTCACAACTGTATCTTAGCTTCTTATTGAGGGTAGGTGCTAGGCTTCTGTAAAATAGTCATTAGTCCTTGTAGAATAAACCCAGCTATACAAGGTTCACTAGGCAGGTATTGGCAATTAGATCTGTTTTTTTTACTGCAGCTGAAACATGTTAATTATTTAATGAGTTTTGAAGTGCATAAATATGTTTCCTTCTCAATGAAAAATTGATGCTATAAGGCAATGAACAGTTTGTCTCTGCCCAGTCAATAAACTTTTTTGGCATATGAAAATAATGTTAATCCATAGGGGAGCATTAAGGATCAATAGTGTGCATGAGAGGAAGCCTTTCATTTTCTCTTATTTGAAATTTGCAAAAATATATTTGAAAACTGCTGAAATGCAGAAGTTAGCAATGAGATTCAAGGAATGAGCTAAGAAACTTGGAGCACATTTTGGGGGATAGTTTTTAAAGATTTCTGCTTTTCATTTACATCTGTTGCATATGCAGAGCCATGCAGAAATAAGCTTAAAAGTTCTAGGAGCTAACAGTGATAAAGAAAGAATTCAGGGAGGCTTTACAATGAATAAATAAAGGGAGGTTTTCTGTCACTCAAAAACAAAACTTCCCTGCACTTTCTTCTCCTTAAAATTACTCAAAATGTACACTCAAAGGTGTTTGGGTTTTAATTTTTTGGCAGCAGGAAGCTTAAACTCCTCATTTGCCCATCAAGGTGCATGCAGAGTATTGTGCTCTGGCTGTAGTATTTTGACAAGTGATTAATTATTCATGTTCTTTACACTCAGGAGAACATTATGGTGTAGGCTTGGGGCAGGTGGCACATACAGAGGAAAATCCTGCACTTCAGAATGTACCCCAGCACATGCACGTTTGAAGGGAGAACTGTAGTGCTCAGAAGTCTCTTGGCAAGGAGACTTTCACATGAAATACCACTATATCTTCATTTTGCTCTTATGCTTCCTCAGGTATCTGCTTTTAGCAACAGCTGGACACACCAGGCTGTGGGAGGTAGAGATGACCCTGTGTGGCCCATTACCATGTCCCAAGACCTTGCTGGAAAGAAGTCTATACATTCAAAAGCAAATGCAAAACAATGTACTGGTACAAATCACAGCTGGATTACAAAAATATTAAGAACTTCAAGCAGTAAATGCTTAGGTTAGAATCCTCAACCAACATTAAGCCAAGCTCAAGTTTAGCAAAATACCCTGAAGCTTCTCCCTGAAAAAGATTCATATTTGATAGCCCCTTCCTCTACAGACAACATAATGAACACACATTTTAAGATGAACTTTGATGTGCACTCACCCTGAGTTTTTGTCGAGAAGCCCTGACTCCATACCGAATTTCTGTTCAACTTTCCACCCATACTAAAAAGAATTGACCAGTTCACACTTTGTTTTGTAGCTGAATTTTGTTAACATAGAACTATTACTAGCAAAAGCGGTGAAGTGAAAATGAAAATACAAATATAGCTGGTTTATTTGTTAAAACCTAATATTGTTTATCTTTCCATTTTTTTTAATGTATTCTTTAGTAAGTAGATAACACAGCTGATTTGGCTAACCAGTCAAGTAATTTTGAGAGCCCTGTGGAAAGGTTTCTAATTTTAAAAGATGATGTGTGTATGTATATCTATATCTATATATAAAACTCTGTGCTAAGCATAACAGATGAAGGATTCCAACATCACACACAGCTAGAAGAGAAGGGAACTGGGGAAAGCCTGTGCAGGGCTGATATACTGCCATGTGAACGAGCAGGATGAAAAGAGAGGCATCTTGTCTTCATCACTGTGGATGCACAAAATACAGAAAAGGGAGCACATCCTACTTTACTTCCTCTGTACTCCTACACTACAATTTTACAATTGGCCAGTGTGATGTAATATACAGGTCCAGTACAAATGCTGCTCTGTGTGACAACTTTTCCACAGGAGATGTAGATCTCACACTGGTAGTGCTGTCTCCACACAAGCTAAACTTACAGTTTATAAATTGATAATGAGTTCTCTCCATGAGGAGAAAACAAATCAGTCACTTGGGTTCCTATTTACTCTTAGAGGTTCCTGACAACAGGGATAGCAAAACCCCACCCTGTTCCCACTCTTAGCCAGCTGCCCTAGAAACGTTGTCAGTTGGAGATGAACTGGGACAAACTTTTGAAAAACATATATACTTTATCCAAGACAAATGGAACTGTAAAAATTTCCAATTTCTCAAAGCATATTATCTTACAATTTAATTATGTCAGGAGAGAATAGTAATCAACAGCAAAATAGATCTAAGCCTTTCCTTGTCAAATAAAATGCCCTACGGAAACTGAAATGCCATCACAGGATGTTGCATCCCTAATTATTATATAAGCTTACTTTTAAAGTCAACAGTGTTGTAATTTTGCTTTCAGTAGAGTAATACTTATGTTCTGGTGGAAAAAATGTACTGCTTTGTTTTGTAGAAAATTCATTTTGGGCAAAGATAGGTTTGCTAAGTATAAAATAAGAAAATGTTATTTTAATTGAATTTAACTGACCTGATGAAAGAAGACTTTCCTCTTCCTCATCTGACCAATGCTCAGAGGTCCAGAAATGAAATTCCTACTCTATAAGCAGCAACTTTAAAATAAACCAGTGTAAACATTGGCCTTCATACTTTATTCTACTTTGTAAGGATTGCTTTCTAGATGTATAGTAATTAGTTCTAACTTGAATGTCATTGAAAAGTGTGAAATGTTTAATAAGTTTTGAAGAGTTTAACTGCCACTTCTTTAAAAAACCTCAAATCCCCAAACACATTTAGGATGCTGACGATATAAATCCACACAGCTGTTTGCACACTCCCCCGAGCGGAATGGAGAAGAGAATCAGAAAGGTAAAAGTGCAAAAAACTCCTGTGTTGAGATAGACAGTTTAAAAAGTAAAGTAAAAGCCCTGGAAAAAAGCAAAATAAAACACAGAATTCATTCTCCACTTCCCATGGGCAGGCAGGCGTTCAGCCATCTCCAGGAAAGAAGGGTTCCATAATGCATACAGTTATTTGGGAAGACAAATGCCATCACTTCATCTTCTTCATCACTTCCTCTTCTCAGCTCTTATTACTGAGCCTGATGTGATATGGTTTGGAATTGTCCCTTTGGTCAGTCAGGGTCCACTGTTGCAGCTGCATCACCTCCCAACTCCTTGTTCATCTCCATCCTGCTCCCTGGTGGGGCAGTGAGAGGAGCAGTAAAGGCCTTGATGCTGTGTAACCACTGCAAGACAAACAAAAAAAAAGTGTTAATTTAAGGATGTGGTTTGATTACAGCCAGCAATGCTGTCTCACTGCTCTCCTGTGCTTTCCTATCTTTCTGCATTTTATTACCTTGACTGCGAACTCCAGAGGTTTCCCTTTTTGTCTTTTTTTTCCCCGTTTGTTCTATTGTAGTTCTTGAGAAGAAGGCCTATATGTTGCTTGATATTATTGCAACTGATGAAGATTAATTAGGGTGACCTGTGGAAGTGACTTCTCTTTTCACTTAATTGCTGTGTTTTATTAAGTGATGAAAAGAAAGAAAGCCTATAGTTACACTTCTTCAAGCTTGTTCTCTATTTTTTTTTTCTAAATAAAAGTCCTATTTTTTGGGAAAGGTTTTGGATAACCATGGGTAAGATAAAAACCAGAAAAATGTCTCACATGAAAGTTTCTGTGCCCTTATTGCCAGAACTTAAATACTTGGGTTATCTGTCTGTTCAGCTGAGTCAGTGCCTCATCAGGTCAAATTCACTTCCACAATGGAAACAAGATCTACTATTGGCAATTTGTTCTTTGCCATTCCAGCCTTGTGACTCGTGAAAGTGGTTAACAGCTGACTTTGTCAGATAGAGTGGTAAGGGGTAACCAGGGGTAAGTTTTCTGAAAATAAGAGGAACTTTTAATTACCTTTAAAGAAAATAAGGCTGAACTCTAAACACCACATACGTATATTCATTTTCAGCACAGCAGTTCTGCTGCAAATTTCAGGGAATCTGGATACAGTAGCAGTGATGTTGCTCCTATGCTTTTTTCAAAAATGTCTAGATGTATTACACATGGAAGAAAATTATGCTAAGAAAAATGTTTCAACAAATCCAAATTCTCCACAAAGGATATCAGATTTTCAACAAAACTGCTCAATTTTCACTCAGGAAAAGCAAATGGAAAAAAAAAAATCATTTCATGTCAACTCATGAATTCATGATGTGATTAACTTTACTGTATACTTCTCTGTTTTAACACAAAACATCCTGGAAACAGTTCAGCCAGGACCACTAAATTGTAGTGACAAATGGGAGACTCAAAGTTGAGCTATGTGAGGATTTAGGACTAGACCCCCTTCAGTGAAACAGCCTTACCTTCCCCTGACAAATGGAAAATAAGAGAGAAATCAGAGGCTATCAGATCTTGTGCTGCTCCATAGCAAGACATAATATAGTATTTGATGTACTATTCTGAATATGATGTGAATAAAGAGAAAATGTATTTAAAGAGTTGTACAAAGAAGCGTGGGCCAAGAAGGTCAGCACTGTGCCTCTGGGCAGTGAGCAGCCACCTTGTTTTCAGCAATATGTTTCATGTGGGCCTCATTTCTATGACAAAGAAGGTTCCTACCATGTAGGGGTCACCACTGTGAAGTCAGTGCTAGACTTTGGCATCAGTGTTTCTCGGTGTAAGCAAAAGCAGGACTGACAGGTAGGAATTATGGCCATAGCTGCATCCCACACCCATGACACAAAGTTTAGTGCCATTCAGCAGCTCTGTGACACCAGGGCCACACTGACTGCTTGCTCATGTGAGGCTGTGCTAAAGTAAACCTTTTAAAATCACAACCAAGACAATTGAATCAGAGCTATTCTTGTTCCTGTAACCCTGCAAATGAGCCTGTTTCTCCACTGTCAGCAGTGTTCATCAACCCTGGAAAATTATCAGATTGGTGCTAACCTTTTTAGCTGACCATTGTCCTGTGCAGGGTTGCTATGTCAGACCACTGGTAACCAGTTAACTCTTGAAACAAGAAGTACAATGAACTTCAGACAGTATAGCTTCCACAAAGTTTTCTATAGCTCTTCTGCAACTTAGCTACACTTGCCTTGGTTTTATGTAGTGATTACTCAGTTCCTTTTGAAGGGCAGTGGACACAGAGGTGCACCAATTGCTATTTATTCTTCTATGTGTTTAGGAGCACTTTTTTCTTCAGAGTGGTGCCGTGACTTTCACAGGATAGGGGAAGGAAAAATCTTTCAACAAGGATGACCTCCAGACAGCCTTAGTTCTGAATGTGCTCCAGTCCTGGTAGCTTTTCACCACACTCCTCTGGAATTTCCATCATATTAATCCACACAAAATGTGAGAGCATGAATACACCTAATGCTTCCCTGACTGCTTTGCAATAGAACCTAGAGATTCAAGAACTTCCTGGCTGCAAGATAAGAGGAGATAATGTCTCCTTTTTAGCACTATTTCAGCGGAAATACAGATTGGAAAAGACCTCCTGATTTGCTTTTGTGACTTTCTGAATCCCACAGAGAGACTGTATTTAAAAAAAACGTTTTAAAAGCCTTTTTCTCCCACAACTGCTTCTTCTGAAGGATGGTGAACAGCTATAAATAATGCAGGATCTTTGTCATATCAGTTGCATGACTGTCTGACAGAAGAATTTTCTCAAAGAAGGACTCAGCAATTTAAGCAGTTGAAATCCCCAGCTCTTACACTAAAGACAAAGGGTAGCCAATTTAATTAGCCACAGCCTTGAGGTGCATAATTTATTATCAATTTTAACTGTATAAATATCCTGAATGTAAAAGAGGTTGGAACACACATGTCCAATCAGGAAAGCGGCTCTGTAAGTCTGATTGTTTTCCTTGCTCTTTAACTGATGGCAAGGGAAAAAACCCAACAAAACAACAACCAAAAAAACCCACCCAAACCCAAAAAACCCCCATCAAACCAAAGGCAATGTATTTGGTTAGTATAATGGAAAAATATGCCCAAAGAAGTAATTAGAAAACACTTCTCTGAATCTTTGAAGTTTCTTCTGAGTTCACATGCAAATACTCCCTCCCTTCTAACTCAATTTTTTCATGCAACATTGTGTCAGTGACAACAGTTAGTCACAGAAATGAAAAGCAAGGGCTTCAAGAGGTCACATAGACTGTCCTCTTGAATCTATTACAGAATTAACTGTATCTGGATTCACTAACGTTTCTTAAAACCCATTTTAGAGAGTCTTGTCACCAGATACTCCACCACAACTCTGCCTATCAGCCGCTGTGATCAGGATGAAGATTTTCCAAATATCTGGCATCATTTGATATGTTCTAAATGAAGTTAATTGCTATTTATTTTGACTTTGAAAAGCAGAACTGATTAAGAAGTCACATTTTCACTCTGCAAGGAATTTCAGCCTCCAAATGCTATTGTTAACCCAAATCAGAGAAAGAAGCCAAAATGACATTTTTTTCCTCCAAGTTAAAATGTTTAACCTTGGATTAGGATGACCAAAATGTTTTCAAGAATGTCAAACTCTTTGTCTATTTATCCTTTCATAATCATCTGCATGAAACCATTCAAAGAAGTTTTAGCATTAGCAGAATGGTACGTGAAATCTGAAATTACATGCTTAGTCTTTTCTACTGAAATTGCTAGTGAAACTTTCACATTCACGTGGCTTGATTGCTTTTAAAATAAATTACATTATCAATTGGAAGATCTTCCTAAGTCTTTGGTAGATTGCAGTCAACAGATTGCTTTTTTTTTTTTTTTTTTTTTTTTTTTTTTTTTTTTTTTTAAGGACAGTGACTGTGATTAATACATTTTTAGAAAGAGAACCTCTCCTGTTATTTGCAATAAAAACTTGTGTTAAAATATTACGTGAAAACCAACGCAGACTTGTATATTATGAAATTCTACCCAAGTTATTTTACTAATATCACCAATCTCCAAAACCTTAGTTTCAGAATATATCTGGACATATGGGTATGAAACTGCTAGAGCTGAGGTCGGGGATTTGCACCAGAGACCTGTAACACCATTGAAGTCATGGATGTTGCATTCTTTGTTGAGCTGCTTGAATTAAACATAGCTAGGGAGTGGAGGCAGAGGAGGGAGAACAGCAGATCTACTTTCTTCTCTTTGAATTCTGAGTTGAAAACTCCTTGCACCTTATGAGTATGCCTATCATTGCACATAGTGCATCATTACTGGTGAGAAATAGGGCATAGGCCCAGGAATGTGTGTAGAGATCAGGAGAAACCTCTGGAAAATAAACTTTTGGGAAAGTTTATGCTTTCTAGTTCGTTGCAGTGAATTGACAGAAACAGCTTGCAATGTGTGAAACAAAAAACCCACCTGTTTTTAGGCTGTGTTTTCAATGATAAAGCTAAGAATTATGTGCAGAGTGATTTAACAGGTTCTATTCTTAGAAACTTCAACCTTGGACTCCTGCACTCCCAATCAACCCACATTACTAAGTCAAGACTGCTGCTTTTCGTTTACAAAATAGGACACTTGATCTAGAAGCAGACAGAAATAAAGCCCTGTTTTTCTGCTACTCTTTGCTGAACCTGCATTTCCCACTCCTGCCTGATCTAAAGCTGATTTATTGCCACTAGAGCTGACAACAACCTATTTGTCATTGAAATAACATCAACATAATAAGAGAGGAATGGAGCAACAGATGTTTATCCCAGACCAGGATCTCAAACATCTAAGGAGACTAAATGGCTTCTTCTGTTCAGATAAGGAGCTTGCACAAAGCCCCTAGGCAAAATACAAATGCCAGCCTGACAGCTCCTCAGTTCAGAAACACACACCGGTGCTTACTTTCCCTGCTAAATCAAGCCCTCTCTACTTCTCACCCAAATTTCCACAGACTTCTCGTGAAATCTTCCTCTGTAAAGGATATATTGTACCACAACACATCACTGTTGGTCCAGGTGAGACATAGTACAACTGTTTCATATTTTGACAACAACCCCCAAATTATCTCTTCTCCTAAAGCTCAGGAAGATTTTTTTTGGCTACATCACACATTCGGTGAGCTGTCATGTATTGCACCTTAGTACACCTTCTTCTTCAAACTGCTTTTGGGAGCATTACTGTTTAATGCCAGCAAAATATGTGTTATTTGCTACTGTTACCAAACCTTCCTTTGCAACATCTGCTCTCTAATTAGGAGGGCTGTGATAGTAGAAATGAACACACAATGTTTTAGCACAGTAGATAACTTTTTAATGCATAGGAGGTGTCAGCACTCTTCCCAGCTAACAAAACAGCTGTCATCCAAGTTTCAGGAGATTCAAGCTACAGGGAAAATGAGGCACCAGCCAGGGCTTTGAAACCTGCTGTCATTGAGCAATAAGAGCTTGTCCCTTACCTGTGTTAGTGATGACACTTGTTTCTGTTGGGACTTGCCATTCAACATTAGTAAAAAGAGGAAATAGCCCAACTTACTGGCAGACAAAATATTTCAGCCTTTAGAACAGCGGAGAAACAACTAAGCATCTCACTGCACTGATTTCTAGTGGCAGAGTCTCAAAGGTGTCTTTAAAATGGTCTAATTTGACTGGCTTTAATCCATGATTCTTGTTATCTTAGGCTGAGTGACAATTTTTTTTCAAAATAGCCAGAATACTTGCTTGAAATAAGATTTCTTTTTTTTTTTTTTTTTTTTTTTGTATGTTTCCTTTTCTATATTACAGTTCAAATAGTGTGTGAACATTTAAGGTACACTAATTGCATCTGTACGGTCATTTTTCACATGTATAGAGGGGCTCATTTCTCCTTTCAGGGAAGCACTAAATTTTGTGTGAAATGAAATACTAAGCTATTGTTCTGGCCTTGTGTTCCTTTCCTGCACTATATTCATTGTGATGGGTAGTGACATATAAAATGTCCTCCAAAGACAGACAATTTCATCCTCTACTTAGAATTCTCCCTATTAATTTAAATGACTGGGAATTTATGTTGCTTGCAAAAAAATATTTTCCAAGTTGATATGTTCTTTACATTAAATCCACAATAAAAGGGCAGGAATATTATAAAATCTCTCTCTTCTCTTCATGTTAGTCGTATTTTTTTGCCCCTTAATTTTAATTTTACACTAATGTGGGACGTTATTTTTCATTTGACCTGCCTCAATTCTCTCAGCTTAGCCTTCTATCAGAATGGACAACATCTGATGTTTTCTCAATGACTAGGACCTTTAAGTCCCATCATTATGTGACATTTCTCTTAAGAGAAATGAGTTTCTAACCTATTGTCTCAGAAGTTACGTTTTAACTGGAGAATGGGTATTTAGGTTAAAAAATTGGCCTCTTCATTCAAAAAAAATCATAAATATCCTCAAACTCAATTCTAAATGTATTTACACATATATTTGTGTATAAAGGTTTATATACACACACAGAGACATGTATACAAATATATACATATGTAAATATATGTATATACACATATATATAAGTCAATCTTGAGATTTTTAAAAATGTTTTTAACAGGCAAAACCACAAGCATACACACATCTTCATTAATTTTTAAGGTAACAGAAAATGTGTGTTTCCAAACTGAAATATGAAGGATCAGTACTTTACAAGAGAAAGAGAAAAAAAAATTTAGCAAAACCTGAAAAGCAAATGGATCATAATGACTTATTCTTGGACTTCATTACTATAAACCTCCTTAAAATTCGGGAATGGATTTTGATAATGTATAATGATGTCTGACTGCTGAAATGTCACTGACTTAAAGATTTGTGGTGGAAGCCATTCAGGGGGTTGGGAAAAATAACTCCTGAAAAGCCTCAGTAGTTGGACAATTCACATTCGTTTTCCCAAACAGTTTGCCCATGCTGTCAAGACACCACATCAAAAGCTGAATTGAAAGCAAAATTGCTTATTTGAGGTATCAATATCCCTTGGTTATAGCAGGGTAATTATTTAAGGTATTCCCCCATACACACACACAAAAAAAGTAATTATATCTAACCTACAAATTCTGCTTTAAAGAGTTTAACAGCTGTTTTTCTCAGGACCTTAAACTGCTTAACTTTTTGGTCCTCTGGCTCAACAGCGAAAGTGTCTTCCACAGATTTACTTTGAAAAAGTAAATCTAATACGCTCTAATATCACTGAGAAATGTTTACTTACTGTAGGTGCTGTTCACTTGTCTTCTCTGTGTAGGTAATTTTCCATAAAATTCAGGCTGTGAAAGTCCAGGAAAAAAACAGCTTTTAATCTTAACAAATTTTTTTTTCTAAACTTCTTGTACTGACAATAATGAAAAAGAAAAATGTTCTGCAACCTGTACTTCACTTTTCTCCCTCCGGCTTCTGTAATTTGATGTATTTTTCCCTTGCATCTTTTATATGGCCATAAAATTAATTACAATATACACCTTATTCACATTCTTAGTCATGAAGCTATTTTGCATAGGATTTAATGACTAGGGGATATATTATTTCATTTAAAAGTGCTCTGTATACTACCAATGATCTCTGAGTGTCATAACAGCAAAGGACTTCTGCTACTGCTGTGGAGGAAATAAACAGGCTTATGCCTTCTGGTATCTTGTGCCCAAATAGATCTGCCAAGCTAATAACTCTGAGTCAAGCTTTTCACAACTGTGTGTTTCCATCTTTCCTGAATTGTAGGACTATACAGTGATCCATTTACCTCTTCCAACATGCTCCATTAATGTGGCCTTAGTCCACCCTTCAGTTCACCCCCCTAATTTTTACTTATCAAGTCTTCCCAGTCATTGGCAGAAGCACACTGTCAGAGTGAAAGAGGCATAGAAACGAGAGACCCAGCAGTACCCAACAACACACACATGCTGGAGATGGCTCCATTGGACTTCAAAACAACCAAAGAAGGAAGTAAAAAGTTAGTGCTTCTGCCAGCTACTACTGGTTTATTACCATCTGCTTTGTTTGCCTAAACCCCTCAGGAGGTAACATATAGCTTAGGGACACTGAGAAATTTTGACAGTATGAATAGGAAGGAAACAGGAGAACTCTATATTCCAGCTGCTAGATCTTATGGCAAATCAGACATCTGCTTTAAGTTCATTTGCAGTATGATGAGATGTGTACTATTCATTTCCAGTATGATGCAATGTGCATCAAAGTGCTACTTGATGAACAGTCCTGGCTATCCAGACAAGACCTTTTGGATCAGCAGTATCTGCATCCTGAGGCTGACTGTTTCCCACACGCTATTGTGCTGATTGCCAAGACATACATTGCTTTCAACAGAGAAGCTCCCCAGGCCTGTGGCCCAGTTGCATAGGCAGAAATGTCCACCACCCATCCTTCCCACAGTGGAGTCTGTAGTTGCGGATCACGCATTAAAAAGGGCAGTAATAAAGAGAGAGTTCTGGGCTTTCCTCTCCTAGCCCTATCTGTTTTTCTGCCCTGATAGATCCCATCCTTCCTTACACTCCTAAAAACCTTCAGCCATTTAGGGGTTCTCAAGGGGCATAGTTTCCTCTTCCTCCCTTTACAATCTGACTTTTCTAATATTTTGGTTATTTTTTTCAGTGAAAGCAGAACTCATTTCACCTTCCTTTCTGGACAGTATTACAATACCCTGCTTTCTCCACTGTCCTCATCCTTCTGTTGCAAGCCTTCCTGACTCAGTATTCACCTCCTAGTATGACATACACAGGCAGTTTTGCATACAGAGAACACAGAGAATCTCGTTCTGCTTGTGTGCCACTGGGATATATTTGCTCTCTGCATGTAATTAAATCTACTAAGTATCTGCTAACATTCAAATTCATAGAACCATGGAGACCTTTTAAGCAGAACCTTGGCAATATTTCAACAGACCTTTTTTTTTTTGCCAGGGGGAGGTGGGTGGGCAGTGAAGGGAGAAGGGTGGGGAGAGAAGAGGATTGTTTTAATTTTCTCCATTGAGTTATAGCCTACATTTCCAGTAAGTGCCTACTGCCAAGCCAAAATAGTAAAATGTGGTAGTTGTTGATCTTTAATAAGGGGGTCTGCAGCTGGTGTTTTCTTACTCTCTCACATACTTAAATTTGACATGTCTAGAGGCAAGAAATTTTTGGGGAAGGTAATGCTAGGCTATTGTGAAATTGGATAAACTCCCAAAATTCCTGATCCTGAGATACTGAAGGTGGTAATCAAGGATAATCTTAAACTGTGCCAGGGGAGGTTTAGGTTAGACATTAGAAAGAAATTCTTTACAGAGAGTGATTAGACACTGGAATGGGCTGCCCAGGGAGCTGTTGGAGTCTCTGTCCCTGAAGGTATTTAAGAAGAGACTGGATGTGGTACTTAGTGTCATGGTCTAGTTGACAGGGTGGTGTTGGGCCATGGGTTGGACTTGATGAACTCAGAGGTCTTTTCCAACCTGATTGATTCTGTGATTCTGTGACATCAGAATGAGCAGCAGCCAGTGCTTCCCTGTTTAAGAAGGGCACGGGTTGTTCCTTTCATAGTGGGTGCCAAAACTGGCCAAGCAAGGGCCTGAACCCTGGCCATGCTATTATTGTGCAAGTGCCAGCACTGGATTTGGAAATGAAAGAAAACTCTTGCCTACAGTGGTGCCTTGGATACAGCCAATACAGCCCTCCACTCTAATGGCTTAACATTTCTGCATTTGCTGTGGACACTTTGAACCAAGAGTAGCATTGCTCAGGTCTAACAAGTGAGGTTACATCTTCTCCTAGGCCCATACCTGACTTTCAGCAGAGATAGTTTCTCCCCCTGCTCTGCCAGCATAGAACACAAAGCTTGCAGAGAGGGGCAATGTCTTCCTGTCTCACTTGTTGTTGCTTTTCCACCAGCACTGCTGTAGAAAAGAATCAGGCCTTTTGCTTTTCATTTTTTTAATAAAGAAGACAGATTAGATCTTTTAGGGGAAGGAGCTGCCTGGGACCTGTTTGATCTTCTGTCTGTACTCACAGTTTGTTCTGTTTTTCCAAGCAGTCAAAGAACCATTTCTGTATTTTTTAATAAGGCTGGGACAAATCCTTGTGGGTGTCTCTTACAATCATCTGATATTTTACTGCCACCTTTTTAGTGATGAACAGGACTTTTGAGAGCACAGATTATTTTCTTACAAAGTCATTATAAAGGGAGGTCCTAGATAAAGAGATTTTCATGCATGAGGAATTGTAAATTCATTCATTGCACTTTTATAGGAAGATGAAAGGATTGATTGCCACAAAATATTTCCATGGCTATTACATGGAACCGTATTTACAAAACAGATGCAGTTGTGTCTACAACAGTTATTATGAATTCTATCTGGGGCTTTTATAGACAACTGGAACCAAATTTGAATTCCTAATAGCACCATGACAAAGACAGATATTGATTTTATCTCAAAAAATATCTATATGAAAAAATCTATGTCTTGAAAGCAGATCAGCCCTGGCCCCTGGATGTAAGGCATGCTGAAGTTTGAGGTATTCCAAATCGACAGCTGAATTGAATAGTAGGACTGCATCACTAATTCTTCTCTCAGGAATTTGACACAAGCAGAATGTATGCTGTCATGATTGCCATCTGACAAAGGACATGTCACAGACAGAGAAGAATTAACCCATCAATATAATACCCTGAAATGCCACTGCAAGTTTCTTTTCTATCACCGTTTCTCTCTTTTTTGGTAAAGATCTAAACCCAAAAAGCATGGATTGGGACAAGTAAAAAGTGGAACTGGGGTAGGTAGTGAAGGAGATAGGTAATAAAAGTAAATATCACACTTCCTACATTAATTTAAAACTTCCGCAGTGTTTTAACAAGCTTAAGCATTAAGTCCAAGAACTTAAAATTTACAGACCATTTATATCTTTTCATGTTTAGGGCAGGGTTTAAGTCACTAACTTTGAGGGTTTGTCAGAAATATAGATTATACAGATCAGGACCTCACTAATAATTAAAACCAGACAGGAATACAGAATTTACTGTTCTCTGGATTTCTCTGCTTAACATAGAGGCAGTTTAGACAACCATTTTAGACCTTGTGCATATGTTACAGAAGACTAAAATTGACTGTGGAGAGTGTCACCATTACCTTGCAACCCAAGTCTTGGACTCACAAAATTGAAGAACTTGAATAAGGAGAAGGGTTAGCTGTTCTCTGTCCCTAGGGTGTGATGTGTGCACTGGCTTTTGGGTTTCTTTGGGGGAATCATGAAATGGCTTGAGTTGGAAGAAACCTTAAAGATCATCTCGTTCCAACCCCCTGCAATGAGCAGGGACACATTCCATGAGACTAGGTTGTTCAGAGCTCCATCCAACCTGGTCTTGAACACTTCTAGGCATGTGGCAACCACAGCTTCTCTGGGCAACCTGTTCTAGTGTCTCACCACCCTCACAGTAAAGAATTTCTTCCTAATATCTCATCTAAACCTGCCCTCTGTCAGTTTGAAGACATTCCCCCTTGTCCTGTCCCTATGTGCTCTTGTAAATAGTCTTTCTCCATCTTTCTTATAGGCTCCCTTCAGATACTGGAAGGCTGTAATTAGGTCACTGTAAAGCCTTCTCTTTTTCAGGCTGAACAATCCCAAGTCTCTCGGCCTTTCCACATAGAAGTGGTGCTCCATCCCTGTAAGCAACTTGGTGTCCCTTCCCTGGACTCACTCCAACAAGTCAACATCCTTCCTCTGTGCTGAGGATCCCAGATCTGGATGCAGCACTCCAGATGGGGTCTCACCAGAGAGGAGTAGAGGGGCAGAATCCCCTTCCTCGATCTGCTGGCCATGCTGATTTGAATGCAGTCCATCATACAATTGTTTTTCTGGGCTGCAAGTGCACATTGCCAGGTCATGTCCAGCCTCACATCCACCAGCACCCCCAAATTCCTTTGTCAGGGCTGCTCTCAAACTGTTCATCACCCAGCCTGGATTGATACCAGGGGTTGCCCTGACCCAGATGCATCATCTTGCATGTGGTGTTGTTAAACCTCATGATATTTCCATGGGCCCACCTCTTGAGCTAGTTCAGGTCCCTCTGGATGGCATCCCATCCTTCAGGTGTGTCAACAGCACCACTCAGCTTGGTGTCATCTGCAAATTTTGTGAGGGTGCACTTGATCCCTTTGTCTACATCATTAATGAAGATATTAAATAACACTGGTCCCAATACAGACCCCTGAGGGACACCGCTTGTCACTGATACCCATCAGGACTCTGAGCCATTTACCACTACCCTCTGGATGGGGCCATCCCACTGCTTCCTTATCTGTCTAAAAGTGCACCCATCAAATCCATCTCTCTCCAACTCAGAGAGAAGAATGTTGTGGGGGACCGTGTCAAAGGCTTTACAAAAGTCCAGATCAATGATATCTAACCCTTCCCTTGTCCACTGATGGAGTCACTCCATCATAGCCACCACAGGTTGGTTGGTCAGGCAGGACTTGTCCTTGGCAAAGCTGTGATGGCTGTCCCAAATATCTCTGTGTTCTCCATGTGCCGTAGCATAGCTTCTAGGAGAATCCATGATCTTCCACAGCACAGAGGTAAGGCTGACAGGTCAGTGGTTCAAGGGCTCCTACTTTCTTCCCTTTTAAAAGATGAGTACAGTGTTTCTCTTTGTCCAGTCACCTGGGAATTCACCTGACTGCTATGACTTATAAATATCCTGGAGAGAGGCTTGGCAATTCAACACTAAACTTAGACAAATCAACAATGATGGATCCTTACGAAGAGGAACTTTGGATTGATACTGCCACAAAGAGACAGGATGTTCTACCCCAGATTTCCCTGTTAGAATTACCCTGGCTGCAATAATGCTGGCATTGTCAGCTCATGTTCATGGCAGAATTGCTGTGTTTGCTAGGAGTGGTAGCAAAGCACTCATATCATCTGCACTTCATACTGAGTTCTAGAATTGCAGCTTCTGATGGCAAAACACAATTTTGAGCATCAGGTACTGAGCTGTGATGTATTTCTGTCACCAGTGCCAAAGGCTGGCTGCAACTGTAAGAAGCCACTTCCTACTGATAGAACACTGCCACACTGAGTCTTGTTCCACTATAACAAGCCAAAGCAAAGTCTGTCAGAGCAATAATGGGAAGTGCCAAGAAGGCAGCAGTGCTGTAGTTCTGAATAATATCCCTAGGTGGTAAGATATGCCAAGGTCTTTGAAGTTTATCTGCTGTCAAAAAATGTTAATGGAGCAGAGAAGACAATTTGCAGGGAGATTACTTGTGAGGTAAAAGGGTGAGCTGAACACTAACTTAAATTCCTGACTCATTAAAAAAAAAAAAAAAGAATCATCATGCAGCTGACAAAGTAAGTATCAGTTGTGTGTGTTTACTGCTGAAAGGCAGTCTTCACTGAAGGGGTATTTCCACTTCATCAAAATTCAAAAGTGTAAAAATGAGTTGTATAGGTCTAAGCTAGCTTTCTATCCTCCCTTTATGTATTCAATTGGGAGATAGAGGAACCTTCTGAGTGGTGCGTCTCAACCATTTTAGATACTTGTTTTACAATTGGATGAGCCTGGACATGTGTGTGCCTCCCTATAGGGAGTCTGCACAGTTGTCATGTGGTTAGATAACTGTAAGTGAGATGTCTAAAGTACAGCGAAATTAATCTTATCTATGTTTTTAAGTAGATATCTAACATCTGACCAGTTCTCTACCAGGGGAGCACTGCTGATGTTCTTACTTAACATATGAGGAAAATTTTTGTTCTCAAAGAAAGGGAAGAAGTCAGCACATAAAGCATGAAATGATTTGTATTATTCTTTAAATAAAGGAAACAATTCAGTCTTTAAAAAATGAGGGCAGAGGGTTGCACAAAATGTTTTTGATCCACCCTGTTGCCCAAAGGCAGGAACAACTTGATTTAATTCAAATCTAACAGATATTCATGTTTCTTGTTCATAAAAATCCTGAATCCGCTGCTTCCACAGGAAATTGTTTCCCGCACTTTACAATCTCCATCAGCTCTGTATATTATATTTAGAACTGGGAGGCCTCACATTGTGCATTTGCCTTCTTCTATTCTCAAGCCTACTGTTGTCTGGCTTTAGCAATCAAAAAAAGGTGTTTGGTATTCTCGAGTGAATACAGTCTACAACAATTTGCTTTCAATACTGGGCCAGCAGTGACATCAGGATCCTGGTAATTGGAATCCTCTTAGCACTAGAGGATTGCACTAAGACCTTACAGTACTGTAAATATTGCCACCATCCTTGCTTATGGTCAAGGGAAAGGTGAAGCAGAAGCAAAGTGGTTGTGCATAGGAATTTAAACATGTAAGACACAAAGAGATGTACAAACTCAAAGTGGTTACTGCCCACACAGTCACTAAGTTCTGGACTGGGGCAAATTATCAGAAGGTGTAATCAAACATTACAGATGAGCTTCCCTAACCAGTAACAGTACATGAGGATGAAGAGATCCCTGAAACAGTCTAAGGGATTCTAAGGGCCAGTCTATAATGAAAGACACTTCTGTGATGCAAATATTAAGGAGTACACACCTTGAATCCTGTCCTTAATTTAGTAGATTTTTATCAGGTTGCTCTCACTAGCTAAAAATGTGGACCAAAGAGAAATATTCATCTGCCAAAATAAAAGCAGAACTTTGTATTTCAAGAACTAAAAATGGATCCAGCCCAAACTGTACGGTGGCTGGGACTGGCACATCACCCTCCACAGAACAAAACTGCTGAAGAATAAATGAATCGGTGGCTTATTTTCACTTTCTCATTTCACTTAATACTCTGCACAGAGTTAAGACACCAATGATATCATTCTACAACTTCAGACAGCAACACAATCCTGGATCTTCAATAGCTTGGCTTGTGACATGAGCCACAAAAGAATGCCAAGTGTATAAACATGAATGTCCTTTACTATAGATGGAGACATCCATGATGCTACTATTAATGCTTTCAGGGTTCAGCAGGCTGATGTGACAATTCTACATCTCCTCTTATTCACAGATTGTGGTATAACAGTGGAAATCCATCAAGACACATTGCAGTCATCTTACATGGCCTTTTCCAGATTCATATACAGCTCCCACTTCCTATCTATGCCCTGCCATAATCATAAAATAGTGTGAATTGGAAGGTACCTATAAAGGTCAGTCAGTACAACTACCTTCAAATGTGTAAGGACAGCTTCAAAAAGTGAAATTGTAAAATGTCATGTTGTGCCAAGCAACAGAGTGTTTAATAATCTGCCTTGCCACATGCAGATCAAAAAGACTAAGAGACATGGTTACCGTCCTAGAATGAGCCTGTGGTACAGCATGGAATTCAACACGAATATTTCAAAATTTGAACAGGAAAGCTGTCAGCTGCTAGAGATGGGAAAATATGGTTCCAAGCGAAGTACTAGGAGACACTCAGCTGCTTGGCTGTGAGGGTTATAGACTCCGACATTTTACAAGTCTTACAGACTCTTACAGACTTACTAGTCTTATAGACTCTACCTTTTACAAGTTGCTGCCTCCTCATGATGTTCCTTGCCCTCATAAAAGCGTATGGAAACCATGAGGTCAGATGGGTCAGTCCTCCAACCTGGTTGCGTATTTGTGAGGGAGCCTGTTTTCCCATGTGCTGTAAAGAATGAAAGTGTTGGAGTTCAACAGCTTCTCAGGAAGAAAAGCACATTGAATGGCACTGATGGCAAGTTTATGGGGGTGCCTGGCCACCACGATTTTATTCTTAGCCTCTAATATTCTCCCTTTCCACTGTATGATTTTCTCTCCAGCTTATTTTGACAAATCATCACCATAGAAGATATTTTGGGGAAGAACCCTTCTTGAGCACTGCTTCAAATAATGATGTGGAACATTATATTAGTATTTTTCAAGCATAGTTCTACCACTGTCCCCTGTCTATTTTTCAATAATTTTCTGGTTTTGATTTGTAGTTTTCATGTCTTTGCTTTTTCTATACAGTTCCCCTCCCTTTTCAAAGGAAAGAGAGAAGACAAAGAAAAGAAAAAGGGAAACAGTTTTGCATATAAAAATAATGCAGCCAAAATTTCTCACAGGACAATCCAGGGGCGTTTATTTCACTGACCTTGAGCACTGTTGATGGTGCTGTTATTTACCGCCTGTACTCTGCTATCCTTACCCAGATGGATCAAGCCTGTGCCTCCTTGCTTTGTGCATCACCTTTAGGCATTTTTTCAGTAAGCTGTTTATCTAGATGGTAGTAAGGAGAAATCAAAGCCTGGTTAACAGCAAAATGCTCACTGACTTGTGTAGATTTTGTATCCAGGGCTGTTCTTTTACTGATCGAATTGCAAATCAGGTAAGAAGAACAGTTTTCTTGTACCTTATAGTGTAAGACTCTATTGTAAGGAGTGCTTCTGTGAGGAAACTATCCCTGTGGCAATGCTCTTTCAATGGACTCCAACCCTGTTGGGAGTCAGGAAACATGTACTGAACAGAACAGTCTCTTCTTGATGCTCAGTACAATAGAAAGGAAAGCAGTCAGAGATAATTGCTTTTTCCCTTCACTCAACACCCTTTTACATGTTTATTTCCCCTTAGTAGTTCACATATCCACTGCAGCTCCACACTTCTCTCTGTGGTTGTCTTAGTGGCAGCAGAACACTCAGCTCAACTCAGAAATTAATAAATGAGAGTTATATGTTCAAATACGGACTCTGTACTTAACAGGGTCCCAATCTTTTTCCAGGGAATAACTTTTTGAACACTGCAATCCTTTGAGGATCAGTCCCTGCCTAAATGAACTCAAAGTTCAAGTTTGGACATGAAGTTATCCTTGTTCCAAAACATGTTTGGATTTTACAGCTTCCCAATTCAGTTTTTGGTTAAAAAAGCCAAACCAAACCAAAAAAGCTCTTAAGCTTTTTTTCTGCCTCTTTGTGCCATGATTTCTGCATCCATATCTATGTAAAGAACAGCATTTGTAAGACTGAAAATAATGAACATCTGAAGGTTTTTTTTTCCCACTTGGACAGATGCCTTCAGGCAAAATCAGACCAATTTGTGCATATTTTAGCATATCAATTTGCTTTATAAAATATGCATGTCATAATTTGTGAGAGGAGTTTTTCAAAGTGTTGAAAAAGAAAAAAAACTAATGCTGAGTCAGAAAGGAAATAAGCTGCAATAGGAACTTATTATAGAATCATAGAGTTGGAAGGGACCCATAAGATTCATCAAAGTCCAACTCCTGGCCCTGCACAGGAGAATCACACCATGTGCCTGAGAGCATTGACAAAATGCTTCTTGAACTCTGTCACGCTTGGTGCTGTGACCACTTCCCTGGGGAGCCTGTTCCAGTGCCCACCACCCTTGGGGTGAAGAATCATTTCCTAATATCCAACATAAACCTCCCCTGACTCAGCTTCATGCCATTCCCTCTGGTCCTGTCACTGGTCACCAGAGAGCAGAGATTGGTGCCTGCCTCTCTGCTTTCCTTGTGAGGAATTTGTAGATTGCTGTGAGGTCTCCCCTCAGTCCCCTCTTCTCCAGACATTTGCCACAACATTAACTAAGCCAAATGAAGAGCGTAAGGAAACATCAAGAAAAGAAGATTGGAGTTGTAAATACCAGTTTGTTTCCACAGCATCTGCAGTAGCTAAAGCATAAATGTTACACTGTCTGTAAGGTTTTGACAAAGACTTAGAGAGGAAAAGGAAAAGCTTTTTGGCCTAAGAAATAAAAGTCAGTGCAAGTATCTGAAGTATGAATGCTTCAAATCTGTAAGCCAGTGCCAGGAAGGAAGTTTTGACTCAAACTATAGCTGAGCAGTTGGGTTAATATTAAGAGAAATCCCTAAGCAGCTGTATCTATAATGGATAGGTTCTCATGCAATTCATACATAGCTGACCTTGATAACTGTGATAGCACATGTATCTAGAGTACAAGTCCCTAGATAAATGGCTTCCTTCTGTGTAAAGCAAAGTTCTTCTGCAATGGCTGTAGGTTTTTTGGTTACAGCTTGATCTACTGTAACTCCCGAGGCTTGCTTGTGTTGGGTTTGTTGTTTTGGTTTGGTTTGATTTGTTTTTTTTTTTTTTCCTTGTAATTATTTGTACTATTCAACAAGAAAGTATTTTGGCACAAGTATACCTGTGCACAATAGCTAGCACAAGGTAGGTAATTGCAACACCTCTGTCATTTTCATGAAATGGACTAAAATAATTCCACTTTTTGTTGGAACTTCCTATTGTTTGCTTAAACCAAGAGGAAAAAAGCATTTTATGCAATGGATGTACCAGTCTCTTCTCCATTTAACCTGTCAGATCCTTTATCTGTCAATTAGGTCAACACTTTCCACTTGGTGTTGAGGGAGGGAGTCTCTTTATCAGAGTCATTGCCATTTGGGAGGTAGATTGTCCATATGGCTCCACTTGAGCCAAATAACCAGAAGGCTTCTTTTTTTGAGTCATAAAGAGCTTGTTGGCTGACTTTAGCAAGGACATATTTTTGATAATTTTTGCGGTTAACAACAGGTATCTCACCAGCTGGCACACAAAGAAAGAAAAAAGAAGAGGAGGTAATGAAAGATAGAGAGCAGCCTGCTCTGTCAGGAGATGGAAGACTGGATCCTACCCTCTGTAACAGTAAAATCAGTGAATATCATAGCATCATAGAATGGCTTGGGTTGAAAGGGACCATAAATATCATCTTGTTCGAACCTCCCTGAAAAGGACAGGGACATTTTACATTAGACAGGTTGCTCAAAGCCCTGTCCAACCTGGCCTTGAGCACTCCCAGGGATGGGGCAACCACAGCTTCTCTGGGCAACCTGCACCAGCACCTCACCACCCTCACTGTAAATAATTTCTTCCTAATACCTAATCTAAACCTACTCTTTTAGTTTAAAGCCATTCCCCCTTGTACATGCTCTTGTAAAAAGTCTCTCCCTCTCTTTCTCGTAGGCTCCCTTCGGGTAGTGGAAGGCCACAATTATGTTACCCTGAAGCATTCACTTCTAGAGGCTGAACAGTCCAATTCTCTCAGCCTTTCTTCATAAGAGAGGTGATCCATCTCTCTAATCAACTTGGTGCTCCTTCTCTGGACTTGCACCAACAGGTCAATGTCCTTCCTGTGCTGGGGACCCCAGACCCGGATGCAGCACTGCAGGTGGGATCTTACCAGAGAGAAGTAGAGAGGCAGAATCACCTCCCTCAATCTGCTGGCCATGCTGCTTTGGATGCAGTCTAGGATACAATTGGCTTTCTGGGCTGCAAGTACCCATGGTCAGGTCATGTCCAGCCTCTCATCCACCAGCACTCCCAAGTCCCCTTGACAGGGCTGCTCTTGATCTGCTCATTCCCCCACCTGTGTTGATACCGGTTGCCCTGATCCAGGTGCAGCACCTTACACTTGTCTTATTAAACCTCATAAACCTGCAAATTTGCTAAGGGTGCATTCAATTTGTTTGTCTGTCATTCATAATGACATTAAATAACACTAGTTCTGAAAACCTGGACCTCTAAGAGGTATCTCTTGTCACTGATATCCATTGGGACTCTGAGAGATTGACCACTGCTCTCTGGATGAGACTGTCCACCCATCAAATCCGTCTCTCTCCCCTTCAGAGACATGTTGTAGTGGACCGTGTCACAGGCTTTACAAAAGTCCAGATCAATGACATCCATAACCCCTTCCTTGTTCACTGATGGAGTCACTCCATCATAGAAGGCCACTATAGGTTGGTCAGGCAACACTTGCCCTTGGTGAAGCTGTGATGGTTGCCACAAATCACCTCTCAGTTCTCCACGTGCCTTAACACAGCTTCTAGGAGGATCTGTTCCATGATCTTCCACAGCACAGAGGTGAGGCTGACAGGTCAGCGGTTCAAGGGTTCTTTCTTCCCTTTTAAAAGATGAGTACAGTGCTTCTCTTTGTCCAGTCACCTGGGAATTCACCTGACTGCTATGACTTAAATATCCTGGAGAGAGGCTTGGCAACTCAATACTAAACTTAGACAAATCAACAATGATGGATCCTTACGAAGAGGAACTTTGGATTGATACTGCCACAAAGAGACAGGATGTTCTACCCCAGATTTCCCTGTTAGAATTACCCTGGCTGCAATAATGCTGGCATTGTCAGCTCATGTTCATGGCAGAATTGCTGTGTTTGCTAGGAGTGGTAGCAAAGCACTCATATCATCTGCACTTCATACTGAGTTCTAGAATTGCAGCTTCTGATGGCAAAACACAATTTTGAGCATCAGGTACTGAGCTGTGATGTATTTCTGTCACCAGTGCCAAAGGCTGGCTGCAACTGTAAGAAGCCACTTCCTACTGATAGAACACTGCCACACTGAGTCTTGTTCCACTATAACAAGCCAAAGCAAAGTCTGTCAGAGCAATAATGGGAAGTGCCAAGAAGGTAGCAGTGCTGTAGTTCTGAATAATATCCCTAGGTGGTAAGATATGCCAAGGTCTTTGAAGTTTCTCTGCTGTCAAAAAATGTTAATGGAGCAGAGAAGACAATTTGCAGGGAGATTTTACTTGTGAGATAAAAGGGTGAGCTGAACACTAACTTAAAAATTCCTGACTCAAAAAAACATAGTATGGTGTAGCTGACTAAGTATTGATTGTATGTGTTTACTGCTGAAAGGCAGTCTTCACTGAAGGGGTATTTCCACTCCATTTACTCATTTCTTTACAACTGCTACCTTTTCCTTGTTGGGAAATGGTTAGAGGATCTCCTTGATCTAGAATTATCTCTGGTGGCTGCTCCTGTCTCAGTGAGGCCAGAGCTTAGTTCCACCGGTCTGTCTTCCTTTCTGATTTTAGGGGGACAGTGGGAAGAGCCACCATCACTGCTGACTCCACCTACAGCGAGCCAGCCGCTCTAGGGCAAGCTGCCGGCTCCACACAGCTCTCGGTGCTCTCCCGCTGCGCTGGTGCAGCCCCACCTTGAGTACTGTGCCCCATAATATTTTAATTGTGGGGCCAGTTCTGGACCCCACAATTGAAAGAAGGACGTTAAAGGACCCAGATGTGCTCAGAGGAGGGTAACAAAGCCATTGAAAGGGCTGGAAGGAATATCCTGTGAGGAGAGTCTGAGGATGTTTGGTTTGTCTAATTTGGAGAAAAGGAGGCTGAGAGGTGACCTCATTCCTCTTTGCAGATTCCTGAGGAGGGGAAGTGAAGAGGGAGGTGTTGAGCTCTTCTCCCTGGGATCCAGTGATAGGACACATGGGAATGGTTCTAAGCTGTGCCAGGGCAGGTTTAATCTTGACATTAGGAAGCATTTGTTTACTGAGAGAGTGGGCAAATATTGAAAGAGTATTCCTGGGGCTGTGTTTGATGCCCCAAGCCTGTCAGTGTTTAAGAGGCATTTGGACAATGACTCAAATAACTTACTTTAACTTTTGGTCAGCCCTGAGTTGGTCAAGCAGTTGGACTGGATCATCCTTGTAGGTCCCTTTCAACTGAAAATATTCTTTTCTATTCTACTTATAAATATGTTCTGACTTGGCTCTACCATTTGCAGTGACAAGTTTTTACAATTAGTTATAGTAGACTGATTTATGAATATTGTCAGGCAGAAGAAAGCCTATTTTAGTTCCAAAATTTGCAGTACAATTCTCTTTTCTTCTAATTAATTTATGATGATTTGTTTTATGACTAATATGGCACTATATAACTGACAAGTAGTGCAACTATTTTTTTTTTTCCCTTGGAAAAGATAAAGACCGCATTACTCATCAGAAGAAAGGCTTTACACTGCTACCATTTGCAGAAATCTACATTGCAATGGGTCAGAAATGCCATCAAAACAGGCTTCCAGATGTATTTCTACTGCTTTTCTCAGCCTAAAACAGAAAATACATAATTAGGCACAAGTATAAACTGATAAGCATAGAACATTTAGGGTTTAGTCCTGATTCACGCATGGATTGTGTGCATGCTTATAGTTCCCACATCAGGCTGGTTTCTGGAGACACGCTCTAGGTTGGCTTTGTGAAGTAAGCGAGAATATATGGAAAAGGATGCTGGGGGGAGAACTTATTGCCCTCTATAACTACCAGAAAGGAGGTTGTGGTGAGGTGGGGATTGGCCTCTTCTCACAGGCAATCAGCAATAGGACAAGGGGAAATGGCCTTGGGTTGTACCAGGGGAGGCTGAGGTTGGATATTAGAAACAATTTCTTCACTATCAGGAATGCAAAAGCAACAAAGCACGATCCCATGTTATGCAGCAATGTCAAGGTTTAACCTCAGCTGACAGCTAAGCACCAAACAGCTTCTTAGTCACAACACCATGTCCCTCCCCCACCTACTGGGATCGGGAAGAGATTTGGAAGAGTAAAAGTAAGAAAACTAATGGATTGAGATAAAGACAGATTAACAGGTAAAACAAAAATCATGAAAGTAAGCAGCGCAAAACAAGGAATTCATTCACCATTTCCCATCTTCAGGAAAGCAGAGCTCCATCAAACATAGTGGTTACTTTGGAAGACAAATGCCATCACTCTGAATGTGCTCCCCTTCCTTCTTCTTCCCCCAGCTGAATGTGCTGAGCATGACGCCAGCATATACATACGGAATATCCCACTGGTCAGTTGGGGTCAGCCGTCCTGGCTGTCGTGTTCCAAATTCTTATGCACCCTCACTCTCCTCACTGGTGGTGTGAAGTGAAGCACAGAAAAGGCCTTGGCGCTGTGGAAGTGCTGCTCAGCAATAACAAAAATCTCTGTGTTATCAATACTGTTTTCATCACAAATCCAAAACATAGCCCCAAACCCGCTACTATGAAGAAAATTACCCTACCCACTCAAAAACAGCACAACCATACAGTGAAGTAGGAAAACAAAGTAAAGCTTTCCAATGATGCTCTATTCCTTGACTGGAAGATGAGGCAATTAAACACTTTTCCTGGTCCCAGATTAAGAGATCACTTAAGAGTAGCGATCCTTGCTGCAATGTTATGATACTTCCAAGTATCTTACAATTTTTTTGCTTTAAGAACTTATTAAAATTTAAGGTGACATTCACACACACACAAAACCTGACACCAGCCCCCAAATTCAGTCTTTTATTTTTTTTTAATTAATGTTTTAAATTAAGCAATTACCTGTCTAGCTCTGTAGCCAGTAAAAGTGGTTCCCCCTGAACATTTTCAAGGAAGTCTTCCACCTATTTTTCCTAGAAATTCAGGTGTGGGAGGATGGGTTAATTCCAATAGTGAAGTTGAATAACTGAGATTCTATAGCACTCTGAAAAAAATCCCAAACAAATGAAAAGCTGAGTGCTATCTTTTTATTTCTAAACCTCAATAACATTTTTTTCAAGCCAGTAAAAAAAAATTTCACCCACTGAAAAAATATTTACATCATTTTCAGTTTCTGGATATTGATTGTTGTTCTGAAAGAAACTGAAGTAATGACAAACTCAACAGCTTTAATATTCATGCACCACAGATGCTACAAATCATTCCAATTTCTAAGTAATATTTTGTCTAGTATATAAATGTGAATTGTGTTGTTTTCACTTACATGGAATAACAATTCTCTGGGCTAAAAATCAGTAGTATTTTTCCTTGAAGAATATAGACAGATTATTATTTTACTCATTTATATGATATTGTTAAAGGGCATAATAAATTATGGCCCTCTTCACCTCCCAGTTTCCAAATGATAAAAAGCTCTGCTAGAAGAGATTATTTTTTCTTAATTCCATCCCTTTTTTTTTTTTAATTTTGTATGTGGAGAGGATGTTTTGCCTCTCCCCTGAAAAATACTGCCACACACTTACTTATTCAGAAGAAAACCCACCTAAGATATGCATCTGTTATAGGGGTAAACTTGTTTCCCTTCATTAATGACTGCTAATTTAAGACTGAAGTAAATGTCTCAGGTCAGCTTACAAATCTGAAACCTATTTCTGTAACTAGGCTGAAAAGCAGGTTGCCGTTTTTTATCATGTAGAAAAGGTATTCGCTCTTCCATTTCAACAGCACAGGCACCAGCATAGTTTTGCATTCTTATAGGAGTGAGAAAATGATCTCTCAGGTCTATATTAAGCCAATTTAAGTGTGAAACATGGTTTAGGTCACTGTAACATATGGGTAAACAAGCCCAGTGCTTTTAGCAGCTGGTCACTGCAGAGTAGCACTTGCTTTGTGGCACCATATTTAGATGACTTCTTATTCTGGTCTACCTCTGAGGGCATTTCCAAAAGAATTGGATAGGATAAAATTTGTGTGGGTCCAGATGAGATATCTCTTAATATGAAGGTGGATGACCCATATGTTTACCCATGCTAACTGGGAACTTCACCAAGATTACTGTCATATTGAGCTGCAGACCTCAAAATCTACTCTCCTGCAGATTTGGAAGGGAGCAAGTTGCATGTGCAGGTGCTTACTTGTATCTGGATGCACAAAACTTGGCTTTAGTGCCATCTAGATGCCAGGAGAAATGGGTGAGGACTAGCTGCCCTCACCAGTTCCTTATACAAGATCTAGCTGGAAGAATAAAGATGTGTCAGGAGACCAGGGAAATTAAGTGCAGAGATGCCACGCTCACCTGTCTGTGGGGTCTACAGAAAGCAAAACAGAGAAGGCTCAGTGAAGAAGCTTGTTGATAAAGTTCCATTCCTCCCTAAATTTACTGGAGGCAACAACAATCTGCTACCAAGTGTGAGTTAAACATGACCTCTTTGGAATGGCAGCCAGTGTTAAAAATCTCCTAAGGGGCAAAGAGTTCAAGTGGGTTTGCTGAATAAGCTGAGGCAGGACCAGTCCTTGAGAAGGTGAAGTTGTTTGGGAAAATAACTCTCAAGGGATTCAGGGTTTTATGCTTCGTGGATTTTTTTTGCTCTGAGCTGGAAAAAAAAAACAACAAAACAAAAGGACTGGGTAGGTATGGTTACAAACACACTGCATGTGTTTTACCTTCAGCAAAGTTTTCTCCCTCTCATAGTCAGTAGTTACAATGGGCTATTGTGATTCCGCAAAAGCTTCAGAGGAAGGTATTATCTCTAAGTGCCTCTCTCAGTTTATGTGTACACTAGAAAAAGAGAATAATGGAAAGAACCTTTACTGCTGGAATAGTCTGCAATAATCAGGTTCATTTTAGTGTTAGTTTAATTTCACTTGCTTTGCTACAGGTTCCTCTCAGTTGCGGCAAGAGCTGGCCAAGTGTTATTTAATGAATTATTTATTAAGTGTTATTTTTGGAATAAAACATGTTCTTCCTATTAGAAACCCAACTAATAGAATTTACCTAACAATCCATAGATTTGATTCAATTATTTGACAAATTTTCACCAAGGGTTTTGAATAAAATACTCACTTCTTGGAAGGCTAAGAATATATTCCTAGCCCCTCCTCTGTAAAAAAACAGAGTTCAGTACCCAGCTAAACCAGGAAAGGCCTTGAGCTGGTCTTAGGAAACCTAAGCTGATGTGTACCAAATAAAATTCTTCAGTTCTGGCAGTCTTGGCTTTAAATTTGCTCTTCTCCTGTGTGGTGGATCAATATGTCCCTTTTAAATCATAGAATCATAGAATATTCTGAGTTAAAGGGACCCACAAGTATTGAGTTCAACTCCTGGCTCTGCACAGGACCATCTCCAAGAGTCACACCATGTGCCTGAGAGCACTATGTGCCTTAAGCTCTGTCAGGCTTGGGGTCATGACCACTTCCCTGGGGAGAGTGTTCCAGTGCCCAACTATCCTCTGGGTGAAGAACCTTTTCCTAATATTCAACCTAAACTTCCACAGAGACCAAAAAAAGATCCCACATGTATTTGCCCTAGTTTGTTAAACACTCAAGCCTAGATCTCACCCTGGTTTTGAGACAGTTTGTCATACCTCAAAGAGTTTGATGAGTATTGTCAGGCTACTAAAACCAGGACAGACTCCACTTACACTTGGGATTATTTTTTAACGTGGTGTGTTTCATTTTACAACTTTTTCAAGAAGATCTAAGAGATGCCATGGAAGGAGAGATGAGAAAAATTTAATTGGCTCTTTAAATCTCTTAAAATTACATTGGTTTTGAGCTACTCGGGACTCCTCTGAGTCCCTCTGCAAAACCAGACCCAAAATCTTCCCGCAAGATCCTGAAAACCCACCAGAGGTGGGAGAAAGATGACGATGGAGGAGGGATGGAGGAGGGATGCCCCAAGTGGCTGATCTGTCATCCCCGGCCCCAGCCCCCTCGCACCATCTGGCTCGACTCTGCCCATCTCAGTTTTGCCAGGCTCGGCTCGGCATGAGACAAAAGGCCGTGATCTTAAGGGAGAAAACATTTCTCTGTCCCCCTAATCCTTCTTCCGCTCAGCACGACCACAGAGGGGATGTTACTCGAGGCAGGCAGGGCTCCCCCAACGGTCCCATCTCTCTTGCAGCCAATAGCAGAGCTGCCACTAAAATTTTAGAGGAGAGTCAGAATTTCAACCTTGGTGTCTGGCATCCTGTTCAGTGATTTCCTCTAAAGTACTGAAAGGGAGCAATATGTTGCCAAGATATTTCCCTCCTATTGACAAAGCGCAGAATCTCCATACACAACATGAAATATTGATCTTTCAGTGATTTAGAAAATGTTCTGTAACTCTAATGCAGAGGAAGGTAAGAAGGCCTTGCTATAAGTAATTTAGCTACAAACTAAAGCTGTGTTGTGAGGGTCAAAAGTGGCTGAGCAGATGCTGGCACGGGTTCAAACTACACTCTTGTTCAGGAATTGAATACCCAGGTGAGACTGCAGGTCACAGTCTATGGCAATTTTCCTAGGATAATTCATCTGCTGAATTATTCTAGGAATGGTTCATGGCTGAAGCTGTGAGAATCTATGTATTGATTTACAGCACGTGGTCTCTGAGCTTTGCTTATTGGATCGTTTTTCCTATAATATTTACAATTTCATACAGTCCAATAAGAATTTTAAAAGCAGCTTTGCAAGAGTAACAACGTTGTTACTCTTCACTCTCATATTCTCTCCTGCCTGTGGGAAATAGGGTATAATCACAGAAATTTATGTCTCATAGGATATCTCCCATAGGATATCATGGAAAAAAGGATATTTACCCTTACAACTTGTGAAGAAAATTATCAGGAGGAAAATACCAGATGAAAAAAGATGTTTACAGGAAAGGAAGACAAAGTGTTTGTTTTTTGTACTACTGACCTACAAGAGACATCAGTGAAGAGCTTTCTGCAAAGAGTGCAGATCATAAGCAAGAAGAAAATTTAAGGTGTCTCTTATCAGAACAAGACCATCATGACATTTTGAAATCTCTTCTAGCTGACGAATTTTTTTTGAGCTTGTTTGGGGCTTAACATCTCATTGTACTTTCACTATTCATTATGAAATGTGAAAACAAATTTGAATTCTTCACTTGTGACTCAGACTTGTAATTTAGTAGTAAAAAAAAAGAGAAAAAAGTGTTGTTTGATAAGGGTTGGACTTGATGATTTCAGAGGTCCTTTCCAACCCATCTGATACTATGATTCTGTGATACCTACCATTTGCCTCAGTACTCAAAAGAATCTTGAGAAGAAGAGTTAGATGTAATTGTAACCACTTCAGTGTGAGTGAAATTCAAAAGGTCAAAATGATTACGATAGGAAGAATTTGACCTATGCTTGTAGCAGTGCCAAGTAATTACAGACCATACATATACTAGAAGCTTGAATTAGCTAAAACTATGTATTTTGACTCAAAATACTTTCTTATAACTTTTCTATTCAGATTTCTTCCCCTCCATTTTAGCTTGGTGTCACCAGTTGGTTATTTTGATAAGTGGCAGTAAAATTGCCACACATTTTTAATTCTTCCATATCAAAAAACCCACCAAACCAAATCAGAAGAGTAGGTGCTTATACCATTGTTTTCCAAAGAATGAAAAAAAAAAAACCCTACAAACCAATCCAAAAAATCTGTCCACACAACATACACAGCAAAACATAGTTCCTGGACTAAAGAGTTTACAGTTTAAATAGGATAGAAGCCCAAATAAATTGGAGGAAAAATGACACACAGGATGTAAATTGGTTGGATATATCACACAGTAATTCAAGATTGGGGGTACAAGCAGGCTTTCAAGTGCCCTTAATCACACTTCCTTACTCTTTCTGCTATCCTTCTTTCTGTAATAACCAGAGAAGAACAATGTCTCCTCAGAAACCATTCTGGCTAATTCTTCACCTCTTTTGTTCTGTGGCTTTGTTTTAAACAATTTTGCTTATTTCTTAATACTCTACAGAAATTTAATGTGGTTCTCATGAAATGGATAAAGTTTCATAAGTACCTTACCTTTTTGCAAGTGACTTAGGGAACAGAGAATGAGAATGAATATTTTAACTTAGAAAGGAAGGAAAACTGCATTTCACCTGCCCCTACCCTCCACCTACATTTAAATATATTTTTTGTGTCCCTTGTTATTTGCTTTTACTTTTTTTTTTTTTTTCTCCCAAGCAGCCTTGTAGAGAAGAGGGATTAAGCTATCAAGTTGACATTTGCCATGGAAACAGAGTTACTAAGGAACATACTGAAGGATAAAATGGCAAACAAATTCAGAAAATCACAGAGGTAGAGAAAATTTTTCAGTGTGTTTTTTTACTTTGTTTTCCTGCCAAGTTTGTATAATACACTCCTGCAGGGACTAAGGGTTGTAGTCACAGTTGAGATGAGCAGAGCAGAGCTGATAATGCTGGTTTACAGCACCCAAATAGTCACCAATACCACTTCATAAACCCACTGATGACCGAGACAAAAGAAGGTAGTCTGGGCATTTCAGCTGAAACTGAAGCAGTACATGGGCAGTCATAGGGGGACTCAGAGACATGGTGTGTTACCTTGCAAAATAGCATTGAGCTCTGAGGTAAATATTTTTTTCTACTCAGTGAGAGAAAAAAAATCCTTTTTGATGTTTTAGCAAGTGACTGTCTTGAAGTAATTGTTTTTTTCTTCTCATCATCCTGCAGGATTTTATCTCTAACCCAAGAGCATAATTATACATCATCATTGGAAAAAAAAAACCCCTGACAGCTTCACAGAGAATATTGCATCCTCTATTTCAATCTTTGAAGCTCTTACTCTATGTGAATAACAATGGTGATAGATCTCTATTAACATCCTACAACTCCATTTATTTAGCTTTTCCTGTTAAATTTGATAAAAACTTTCCATAGAATTTTGAGAAATATTGCATCTGGAACCAAACGGATTGTTTTGCTCCTAACTGCAAATGTTACAAATTGTAAAGAATACAGGGCAGTATTAGCATATTCTTTGTTCCATGTACCACAACAGGATTTTTGTGAAGAAACACTACAGGCATGCTCCCAAGGAAGAAATGAAAGGGCTTCTAGGGACTGTTTCTGAATATCTCTCACATGATCTAATAAATAAATTAATATAATAAATACGTGCCCTGATTGTGAAGGCCTGAGCACTCAATAGCTCTTATACTTCAGGTTAAACACACACTGTGAATCTTCACTTTAGACTCTAGTCTTGGAAAGTGCCAGCTCCAGATTTCCTGCACTAAAACTTACGGACCAGACTTGTGGTTTCACCAGAATGGCCACCACCCAATCCCCAGCCAGTGTCATTGGCCCTGCTCTCACTCTGGCAGTAAGAGCCACAGGAGAGGGCAGCAGAGTAGCACCCTCAGTGGGCAAAGAGATCTGTGATTTTGGAATAAACTAAGATACTTAACAGAGCTTGTGTGCCATTTATGTTTCCTTCATGTCATATATTTTTTCAAAGCCTCAGGATACATTTTGCAGTGACTAAATACTTTCGCCATTGACATGGCACTTCTGCTTTTATAGCTGTACTGACACTGTCCAAATATTTGAAGTATTAAGAGTTCACTTTCCCCAAAAGTCTCTCAAAAAATGCAGTGTTTGAGGAGGTACAGTGAAAAATATTTTGCATAAATTACTTCTGATTTTTTTAAAGGCTTTCACATTATGTCCCTATTAGATACTAAAGTAGTATCTAACTCCTTTAGTATCAGGACAGTGTGCAACTCTCTGGTAGACAAAAGATTTTAGCTTAAAAAACAGCCTTGAAAATAGGAAGCCTAGAGGATGTTTGTATTTTCATAAGAGAAAAACATCTCAGGCTTCTGACAATAAGTTAACAGTGTCTCACAGTCACTGGGTTGAAGATGCACACCACAGAAATAAGAGCCTGTTTGGGCTAGTTGATGAGGGTTTCAAGATGGGATGACAGCAACGAAACCTATTTGAAATAGACATTTTGAAAAGTGTCAAAGAAGTCTGCTTCAGGAAGTGGAGACTTAAAGAAATCCGCAAAGAATGAGGGAAAGACTTGTTCACAAGGACAAAATGTGGGCAAAATGTGTTAGAAGATAAAAATATTTCGAACTTTGTGGGGTGGGGTGAAGTAGAAATTGTACTTCATTTTGATTTCCTTAGAGAGCCTGCTATGCAGATAAACCAGGGATTGTACCCACTGACGCAGAAACACATTTATAGGGGCAACAGCTGAAGCAGCATGTTTGTGCTGTTTGGAAGCAAAACCAGGAACAGAGCTTGAAAGAGATGGGTTTTACTCAGCTCCAGCTGCCTGGAAGATAGTGTCTTGTACAAATCTCACTTGTCTACAGAAAAAAAAAAAGGATCATCACTTTGCAGGCATAGCACTGCATCCTGCATTTTTTGGTAGAAATCTGAAGATTGGATATCACTGTGTGAAGTACCAATCCACTTGCCAATGACTAGTGGGATACTATATCAACTAGTGGAGATTGGCTTGGAGTAGGTGAACCCATTGGCCCATGGAGTTCAAAGACAGAAAATTTTCCTGTTACCTAGTACAACCTGATAAAAAATGTCTTTTTTTTTTTTCTTTTTTTAAGGTTAGATTAATGTAAGACTGGAGAAGCAGGTAAGAGAGCAAAATTATATCAAGAAATTATCTTCATTCAACCTGGGGTGCTTTACAGCGGACACAATAGACGGCAAACAGTCCCTTGGAACTGACAACATTTCCCAGTGTCCTTTATGTAGACCTGCAAATGTACACCTGACCCTTGAACATATAAATAATTGAAATGTGCCTTACAGGCTCCAGCCCTCCCAAACTGGCTCACACTCTCAGGCAACTTGTGCAAGCTGTCACCTTCGACTGTTCTCCTGAGAGGGTACATAAAGGCTTCCGGAAGTCAGAAGACTCTCCAGTTAAGTCTTCTTTGCCATCTGCAAAACATTTTCCCTAAAAATGTAAAAAATTCCTCTTCTAGTTTATTTCCAAAGTGTAAGAAGACATGTTTCCCTGTCAACATTTCTTCTGGCAGTCTGTTTGCTTTGTTAATGGCATCACCACTGATGAAGAAATTCTGTGACTTGAAATGTTTAGATGAAAAGTTAGGACAAATTTACTCTGGCCTTCTTTGTAAGAATTTGCATGTTTTTCTTTTGACCAATTCCAGTTCTTACCAGGAACATTTGGATGGCAATAAGTAGTGTATAAATATTACAGAATCCTCAGGCACAGTTCAGTATTTTTTTCCACTCTTGGAGAAGCTTCAGACAAGCTCAATATTTTGCTGTGAGGATCCCCTCCAGATATGATACAGATAACCAACCAGAATTTATAAGAAAATGACTCCACTAAAGAGAAGGGCAGATTTCCACTGACAAACATGATGGACCATTTGGAAGGGCAGTCTCTACTTCAGGTCAGAACTCAGCTGGATTCAAACGGTGACCTAAATTTTGGGGAGCTCTGTGGTAAGTGCTTCTCATAAATGGCAGTCATAAAACAAGGGCCTTTCTCTCAACCATTTTGTTGCAGATTTTGTAAGTATGTTAAAGATTTCCCCTTTTGTGGCAATGAGCTCATGTCAGTCTCCATGTTTCATGCCATGATCCTAAACTATATCCTATGATATAGTTTTTACATGGTGGTAAACTTCCAGACCAGTGTGACTGATGCCAAATGCTGCTCCGACAATGTTTCCTCTTAATTTATTAAATTAGTTCCAGCTCTGTGGTGGCTTTGGAAGTCAGTTATTCAAAATCTGGCAGCAGCCAAGTAGAATCAAGTGATTTTCATAATGTATTTTAAATTAAAGTCATAAAGAAAAATCACCCTTATTAAGTGCTTGAAGTGTGCTCTTTCCCAATGCCAATTCCTTTGAAAATGTACATGCTGACTGTATAGCAATACTTTTTCCTGAGAAAGTGCTGTCAAATGGTATTAGATAAATTTGTTTTCTGTGGCTGTGGAGTAGAGTTAGTCACATTATTTGTTTCAAGTAAATTATCCAATTCATCTTTTTTTATGACTACATTATTTCTGACTAGGATCTATCATTATTTGACTGCTTCTACAAAAATCAAATATTCTCTGGGGAATAATTTTTTTTCCACATTTTCCTCCCTTATTTGTCCTTCATCCATTGTCAAAAAAATTTGCTGGCATATTGTATGAGGCTATTTACTTCTGTTCTTTAAGAAACTTTTAGAAAGTCATGAGTTCAAAGCAGAGCTTCTCAAAATTTCCGTGCAACGTTTATGCTTTCCAAACCAATTTTATTCCCTTAGGAATTCAGACATGTTGATGAAATTTTCATCTGATAACCTATCACAGGCAGAAATTGAAAAAAACCCCAAACAGACTGGTGCATGGGTATCCACCATCCCAGGTGAGTTCCTGGGCTATAAAGTCACAAATTTTAATTGAATGGGATTTTTGGGGTTTGGGTTTGTTTGATTGGTTGGTTTCTTTTTTTTGTTTTGGTTGGTTGGTTTACTGTTAGGAGAGAAAGATTATTTCAATACAGGTACCATTTGGAATCCAGTCTATGTTTCCCAAATCAGAAATACCAAAAACTACACAGATCCAGACGGGTCTAACACATTGCAGGCATGTCAAAGGAATAGCCTGGAGCAAACCTAGAAACCAAGAACAAAGAGCTACCGTAGTATCTTCCTGGATTGTTGCAGTTAGTACATGGATTCATTTGCTGAGACAGTTCTGCATCCTGAGCTATAAATTACCCAACCAAAAAACTAAATGGGTGTTAAATATATGGCTTGTCTGCACAGTGCTGTGTCAGAGAAACCTGAGCTAGCTCTAAGCACAATAGTGTTTCTGTGCAGTGCAGTGCCATGCAGAAATGCTTGCTCCAGTTCCAGGAGGTAGCATAACAGGCGTGTGTGACCAGCAAGCCAGATCTCAGCGAGCTCTATCACCACTGCTTCTCCTTCCAGAGCTCGTGATTTCAGCACTTTCCCCCACAATCATTGCACCACATCACGTGGCATGACACCACTGTTTATCAACCATCCTTCTTTGTATCTGAGAGACTAAGTGCCATAGCTGCTCCTTCTAACGTTTCTTGATTGGTGTCCCACCTTTCAGCAGGTCAATGCTTGCTGCTCTCTCATCCCTCACTGAATTATTGTTACATGAACAACAACACCCCTGCTCTTTGCTCCTTCAGGCAGCAGTACTCTTCTGCCCACCAAGTCAGCAGTCCTCTGGCTAGGGAACATATCTATCATCTCCCAATTCTCTTGCAGCAGCCCCAACCAAAATTGCCCAAATACCTCTTTTATATATTTTTAAAAATTATATTTTACATAACATAGACAAGTGCTCTTCCATGTCCTTAATATGGGTTTTGAATCACCTCACCCCCTGAGCTGATAATCTCTTTTACCTGATTCTTCTTTCCTATACAACAGAGACAGCTCAGAATGGATGATCACAAGAGTCCTCTCTGGCACTAAAAATGTATATATATTGATATGCATGCACACAGGAGAAGAGATGCATACATCTATATCTGTGTAAAGGTACCTATTAGAAATTACCCTAGGGTTCAATGAGAGACTTGTGTCAAGTCCCTTAGGACTCCTTTACAGGCATGGGTTGCACCTTGAGGAGTGTATGTGTGTGGGGGGGGAGGGGGTGGGGTGGGGAGGAAGGTGTAGTATCAATCTAGGCCTCTTTGTGGTCCTCTGAATGTCACAAACTTGAGCATTCACAAGCTCTGAGTGGCATCCCACTCACATGGAGATTCTGGTGGAGCCCACTTCAGCCCAGGGAAGCTCAGAGGGCCTCATTTAGGACTGCTGTTTATAGGATTGCTTTAGTCATCAGTAAGTTTCCATCCTGGTGTTAACATTGGTAGATTGTTTCCAAAACTACAGCAAAAATGGTGCTGTTCCACTTGGGCTAGGATTCAGGTAGGGAATGTTCCAAGGCTGTCAGGGGATGAGGGATTATCCTTAGTGACCCACCTTGGCTGGATAGTTGATGTTCCTGTTACAGATAGTGTTCCCACCTATATCATGCAAGAGCACCTGGCACAGCTGGCACATCTGGCACATCACTGACAGATGAGTGAGAACTTCATGTCCTTGAAAGGCTTTTAAAGAATAATGCAATTGTCAGATGCAGTCAAAGTGCATTCCCAAATGGCTTTTTTTCTGGATTTTAATAGGTCTTTTGATACTGTCTCTCACAGCATCCTTCTGGACATGTTGTCTAACTGTGGGATAAGTGGGTTCGAGGTGATGGGTCACCCGTGGTGTTCCTCAGGGCTCAATTTCTGTTCCATATTTTTGTCAATGAACTGGATGCAGGAGTCGAATACACCATTAGCAAGTTTGATGACAATATTAAACTGGAAGTGGACTTGGTTTTCATGAAGAATGAGAGGCCTTGCAGAGGGAACACTGGACAATCATAAATTACATGAAATTTAATAGGACCAAATGCTGGATTCTGCACATGGGGTGGAGTAGCATCAGGCACAAGTACAAACTGGAAGAGGGGAGTCTGGAGAGGTGTCCTGCAAAAAGGAATTTTGGAGTACTAGTTAACAGTGAACTCAGTATAAATCAGCAGTGTGTGTGACGCGGCAGCCCAGAAGACAAGCCACGTCCTAGGGTGCACCAAACCAGCCCATCAAAAAAAGGTGATTATCCCACTGTACTAAGCATTGGTGCAACCTCCACGTTGAGTACTGTGCAATTTTGGGCCCCATAATTAAAAAAAAAAGAATGTAAAGTACCCAAAATATGCTCAGAGGAGAGTAACACAGCAGTTGAAAAGGCTGCAAGAAATCTCCTGTGATGAGTGTCTGAAGATGTTTGGTTTGCCTAGTTTGGAGAAAAGGAGGCTGAGTGGTGACCTCATTCCTCTTTACAGATTCCTGAGGAGGGGAAGAGAAGACGGAGGTGTTGAACTTTTCACCCTGGGAACCAGTGACAGGACACATTGGAATGGTTCACAGATGCACCAGGAGAGGTTTAGTCTTGACATTAGGAAACATATCTTTACTGAGAGGGTAGTCAAACATTGGAAGAGTCTTCCTGGAGATGAGTTTGATGCCCAAGCCTGTTGATGTTTAAGAGACATTTGGACAATACCCCAAATAACCTACTTTAACTTTTGGTCAGCCCTGAACTGAGCAGGCAGTTGGACTAGATCATCCTTGTAGGTCCCTTCCAACTGAAAATATTATAAACTAGTCTTGTTACACAGAGATGTTCAATCCATTTGAGCTCAGAAATTTTCAGCCCAATTGAATACCTGGGTGCAAGTCAATTGGACACTGACAAAAACATAAAACACAGGAAATTTGATTACTCTGCCTGACATTTTTAAGCAGATATATGCATTCTAATGAAAATAAGTGTCCCTTGAACTCTAAGTGCTGTTCTATATATGCCCAACAAGAAGCCCTTTAACCCTTCCAGAATAATACCTCTGAAAATTGGGATAGATCTATGGGCCCAAACATATAATCTTTCTGCTTTTTATTCACTTTCTTCATCCATGCAGTAAGTTGATCCTATTTCTGGGCTTCTCAAGTCATTGTTTACATTTAACATCCCTTTTGTACTATATAATTCCACTAACTACTCTCTTGAAGGCACTTGTTCTTACCTTGAATAAACTACTAAGCAAGTATTGTCTGAAAGTGAATGGTGCATGATAGGGCAGGGACACAGTCCCTGCCAAAAACACCAAGAAATTGCTGTTTCCCAGCTCAATCTGCTGCTGCTATTTCTCCAATTTGTTTGCCAAGAGAGGAGATCACTCTTATTGGCTCTTTCTTTGTGAAGAGTGGTCACATTAGCCTGGGTATTTTATAAATCCATCCTCTCCTAAGAAAATGCAATGGTATTCAGTGCTCTTTATGTTCTGATTTTAATCTCTGATTTTCCCGAGCGCAGGAACATAAATTCCTATACAAAAGGATAAGTGTCAGGAGGAAGTCCTTTAATCTAGCAGATAAAAGTGTAACAAGATCCAGTGGCTGGAGTTTGAAGCTAAATAGTAGCAAATCTGAAATTAAAGGCACAAGTTGTTGCCTTTTTCTTTATTTTAGCAGAACAGTTAATCATTTGAACATCTCCTGGAGGTGATGGATAGTGAATTTCTCATCATCACTTCAAACCCAGAGCAAGGCAAAGCAAGAATAGGGGAGTGATTCAGCCAGCTTTTTTTTTTTTTAGTCTCTAGTCCCTCTAAAGTCTAGAGAAAAAGGGAAATTCAGGACAAGGGGGATGCAGAACCGAAGCCTGACAGCTGATCTAAATATCTCTGCTCAGTGAATGCAGGCTATAAAGAGTGGAATAGAATAGAACAGAACAGTTGAAAGGGACCTAAAATGACCATCTAGTCCAATGTTTGACCACTGCGGGGCTGACCAAAAACTAAATCATACTGTTAAGGGCATTGTCCAAATGTCTCTTAAACACTAATAGGCTTGGAGCATGGACCACCTCTCAGGGCAAGCTTGCTGTATTGTGAATGAGTACTAGGCAGATAGTCTACACTTGGATGGGACAGATACCATGATGAGGTATTCCAGTTTGATCAGGTCTTTATAAAAATGTGCTCCCCCCACCCTTTAATCATCCTACATGTACTGCAGAGCAGGTTCAGTAACACGTGCATATCCCCCCATCCCATGCTGATCTGAATGGCTCTGTAAGACTACCATACACTGTTTAGAGTGTAGGGAAATAGATGGAGTAGGTACTGGAGAAAGATGGGACAAATGTGTGCCTGCTGCAAACCATGTTTTCCTTGAGCTGTATGCAGGGCATACAACACTGCGTTCCCAACCCAGGCTGAGTCAATGTCAATGCTGACACCACAGAAACCTGCTGACTACAGCCAAGCTCTTAAATATTGTTCTCCTTATGTCTGCTTGAACACCAGATTTGCTTTCCAAATCTATGACACATGATGGAGGTTTCCTTCTCCTCTTTTTCCTATGCTTCCACACAGGACCAAATTCTACTCTTGTTCCTTGTTAAACATCTAAGCTGAGGGCAAGTAGTGAAAATCTGCTCAGTTGGGCTGTGAGGGCTGTAAAAGAGAGTATGTCTTCCTTTTTTCTGCTGTACAGAAATCAGCCTGCCATTCTGCATACAGCCACCTTTCCTGCCCATCCCTGCTCTCTCAGCACTGTGCCGTGGGCTGATGCCAGCCAAAGCTCTGGTGAAAAATGTTCAGCTAAGCCTTCCCCAAATATAAGATAGATGTGAGGAAAAATACAGCTGGGCATGTCTCTTTCTTTCTTTTTGTTTTTTTTTGGGTTTTTTTGACACTAAAGGCAAGGTTGAATTTTCAAGCTGAGAGGTAAATAATACATGCAAAATACTTTCCTCAAGAGTGAAGAAAAGTCAAGCCACAATCTAAACTTCTAATAGCTCCATGTGACAGCCCAAATGTGGGGGAAAATGTTAAGGAATGTGAAACATCCCTGATCTCTTGCCTGAAATGAGCTGTGCTGATACAGAGCAGCTGGAGACAGGCAATGATGATATACACATAACAGATCTATATTTTGCCCTGAGCAGAGCTGTTTCTGGCTAACTGGAGGGTAGTAGAAATATAACCTCCTCCTTCTTTACAGTTCAGAGATTGTAAAGGCAACGTATTTACAAAACAAAACAAAACAAAACAAGACAAAACAAAACAAAAACCAAAAGATACAAAAAAGGGGAGAGACAAGAGCACAGAGGAGGCCCATGGGGAAAGAAAAAATATTCAAAAAATAGAGCGAGGGTGAGGCTGGCGAACTTTGTGGCAGTGAAACAACAGATGGACTGTAGTTTTAGTGATTCATCACACAGATGGTTCAGCAGATGGATTCTGTTGGGTTCATACTGCTTAGGTGGAAATTTCAGCTGCTGATCTTGACAGGCAGGGCAGCTTCAGCAGAGACAGTATCCTTGCTCTGCCTTCCTTTGTACACGTCCTGTTCTCACACAAACTCGCAATGCAGGGACAACGCCATGTGCCACAATATTAGCCAGCCTTTGCACTCCTTACATGCCACATAAATTCAAATTTTCTCTGTCAGTTTTAGGAAGGAAAAAGTTCGCTACAAATGGATTTACCACCTCATTTCTGTCAGCCAGATAAGTGATAAATGTTGTTCCATTGGAAACAAAGATGTCTACAGATTGTGATGATTTCTTTTTACAAAAGAGTCTGTCAGTCTGGTTGGCGTCTTTGAAAGAGTATAAGTTCTCCAAGGGATGAACCATCTTCCCACTTTACACTGTAGGGGTCTAGTTTCCCAAATAGTTTATGAGTACTAATGTAATAAAGAGGAATTAAAGCACAGTAATATTCCTAACATACAATGAAACACTTCCACCTAAATTTTTTACTTGTGGAAGCTTGTGGACATGTAGGAAAGAAATTTCTGGCCATCTTTCTTCTAAAATACATCTCACAAGCTAATCAGGAGGACTAGCATATAACTATTAATTTTTCTTACATGTAGAAGTCACCTTGCATGTACTCTTCTCAACAGACTATCTTGACCTCAGATTACAGTCTCCTAATGCAAAGGCTGAGAGGAGCAAAAAAATAATTAAACACATATTCAGGAGATGTTAAGTAGAAACTCTCCAAGTCTGATCTTGGAGAAAATGAAAAAAAAAATGTAAGCAGCTGAAGGGCAACACGGAATAAAGAAATGGCAAAGGGAGGTAGGAAGGAAAACAATGGGAGTAAACCAAGTGATTTGCATCAAGATCACTTCTAGAGATGGTCAGTAGAAGAGTAGGGATTCATACAATGTACTGTAGATTTTGGATATAAATCTTCAGTGTTATTAAGTGAGAAATATTATCATTGACCTTAGGGAGAGTCTAGATGATCAGATATAAACTGAAGCAAAACTGCTATTGATGAGGTAGACCCAGATATGCCTGGAGATAACAGCTGACCCATTTTGTCACTGTACTTTCTCTAAAGCAGCAGGAGATGACAATATTGCAGATTTTCATTTTGGTAAATAATAAGGCCTTTGTAAAATTACTTGAATGTGGATAAGACTTGGAATGTACTTTTTTTTTTTTTTTTTTTAAAGCCGTAACAGCAAGAAGAAATTAAAGAAAAGAACAACCTTCTAAAAAATGCTCTCAGCACTACTTAAAAGGATCATCCTCTCTGAAGGACAAAGTGCACTTTTCAGCAAAGATATATATCTGTGTCCAGAGTTGAAGACTCTCAATAAGAAAAAAAACCTCCAAACTACTAAGCAAAAAACAACTAAGCAAGCAAATCATCATGAGGCCACATTTCAGCCTGCAATTTCACTTTCAACATCACCTCTGTTTCCACCATTGTCCTGGAACATCCACATGGCACTGTGCACCCTTAGAGGAGGCTTCCAGAGGCACTGAATTACAGTACTACTCAAACTTAAAGCCATGCAGTGGCAGAGTGCATAAGAACCACTTTCTTGTCCTCTTTCTGCTACATTCCACCTTGTTCAAGACTTCCATAAGGAATGTCACACTGTCTCTCCCTCATCCATTCATGGACAGGATCATCATGTAAGGAATGTCAGCTGTCTTCCTGAGGTTTTCACGTAGCCAGCAACATAGTCTAGAAACATCTCATACCGTTTCCTGCAAGTAGGCAGGAAGCAATGTGCAATGTGCTGTGCATGCCACAAATGGCTCTGAGCCAAAATGCCATTAAAAAACTGTGTTTCTAAAAAAAATATTGGATTTTTACGTGAATTTGTAGGGACCTGAGTATATCTAAAATTCCAGCCTCTATAAATGCACCACTACAGTGTCCCATGATCTTTAAAGTCCCTTTGAACCCAAACCACTCTGCGATTGCTTGAGAAAATGATTCTAGCCTAGATTAAGAGGCTTACTTTGCTTGTACTGTGCCAGTGTTTTCCATGTTTCTCTCCTCACTACAGTGCATATAAAACTGAAAAAATCCACCACTCTATAGCAGCCCTTGAAAGGACTGTGAAAACATTAAAGATCATTAGCTTGGACGTGACCTCTTCTGTCCTTGTTTGGAAACTCTAGGGAAAAAAAAGACTAGATTTAACTATTATTCCTTTTTTGTAGCTGCAGTTAATCTGAATATTTTAACTAATGTCTGCCAGGAGAAAGACTGAAATAGAAAGAGTTGCCTATATACAGCAAAACTTACTGTCTGTTACTCTCACTGCAGGAACAAGAGACAAGGTCATATGACACCAAACTTTCCTGAAGAAACTGTTGGGCTTTAAAATGTTGTTGTGTATTCTGTCTACTCTGTCAACAACTGAAGCTACCTGGTCTCCTAAGGAATGGATGTTGAGGTCAGGTCTGCAAAAATACTATAAATAAACAGCTGCCACAGGCAATGAATAACTCTTCCCCGACAAATTCTTCTGCTTTTCTGGAGGCCAACGGCTTTTATCAGGAATAGTGTGGCCAGCAGGACTAGGGAAGTGATTATCCCTGTGTAGTGGTGAGACCATACCTCTAATACTATGTCCAGTTCTGGGCCCCTAAATTCAGGAAGGACATTGAGATGTTGGAATGTGTCCAGAGAAGGACAGCAAAGCTGGTGAAGGGTCTGGAGGGTAAGTCCTACGACGAACAGCTGAAGGAGCTGGGGTTTAGCCTGGAGAAGAGGAGGCTCAAAGGACACTTTATTGCTCTCTACTAGTACCTAAAGGGAGGTTGCAGCAAGGTAGGGGTCAGCTTCTTATATCAAGCAAGTAGTGACAGGATAAGAGGTCGTAGCCTCAAGCTGTACCAGGGGAGGTTCTGGTTGGACACTGAGAGGAATCTATTCACAGAAAAGTTTGCTGGTTTGCATTTGCCACAGTGAGTCCAAATCCAATTTCCTTTTCCTTTCTTCTCTCTCCTGCCCTGCTCTAAATAGAATAAACTGAAACTTTTGAACATTGCATTCAGTTTCAAACAGTGGCAGATCAAGAAGAGGTACAGCTGATTCTCAACATAAATTTTTGTTTGACTTCTGAGCTTTCTGATTTCAGCTTCCTCTTCTTTGCTCTGCTTCTTTCTCCTTTTATTGCAAAAACTTCTCAGTCGTCTCCCCCCTACCATGCTCTCTCTAAATATATGTGGTGCCATTTTCTAGTTTATTACTGAAGTCTATTAATTATTCAGACATTCTGGAGAAGAAAACTGAACACATAAATGGTTAAGAAAAGTTTTCTACTTTTTGATCTTAGATATCCTTATATCTAATAGTTAGCAATCGAGCTTTTCAAATTCCCATGTTTTAAGAGAATTGACTGTTTATAAGGTGGGATGAAGGAAAATAAACATTTAATTCTGAAACGCCAAATCTAGTGAAGCTCCATAGGAACAAATGAGACGTCAGTCCTCAGAGGGAGCTTTCTTCAGGATATCTGAGGTGGCTAAGAAAGAGATCTGCTCCTACTGACCCTAAATAAATATGTCTTGTTCAGCAAGCTAGAAAACACAAAATGTCTCCTTGCCCTTCACTGGATATTTCTTTTAGCAAAAGTGAGGGTATAGGATAAAGTACAAATCTTCTCACTAGGAGCCAAAGTTTTTGATGAAATAAATTTCATCCACAATGCTGTTTTGCATCTTATGCATACAACATCTTTTTAATTTTTCAATCACACTATAACATCCTGCTTTCTTCTCTTCAGAGTATCTCAATGCACAGTAGCAGTAGAGATGAATTCATGCTTCACAGGAGGAAAAATGCTCTAGCATTTAGGGTGTGAAGAAATGTTTCCTTTCATTTCTTGCAGTAGGAAATATACAGAAGTAGTGTGCTCCTTTTCAAGTATTAACACAGTCATTTTCATTTTGAAAGGAAGTGGCCTCCATGTCAAGTGCTCAAAGGGTGAATTTTCAAAGGCAAAGAGACTTTCTCTCAGAAAGTCAAGCAACTACCATGTCATCACAGCATTTCAACCAGCAAGTGTCATGAACTGCTAAGATGAGGACAGAAGCTGTTGCAGTTTTGAAGCAGAGCCTCAAAGACTTATATTTAAAATGCTTGCCAGCTGAAATATTTTTGTACAAACATAGAGCTACTGAGAAACAGAACAAGGCACAAGGCACCACCAACCAAAACTGTTCAACTAAATCCTACTTCTGTTGCAAAACCCCTTCATTTTGGAATATGTTCTTCATCTGCCAAATGGAAGGAAATGAACCTGAAAACTAACAGAGACCAGAGAGTGTCCCTCCCAAAATTGCAGAATAACCCAGTTATATTGCTGCATTCATGTGCAAAGAGAGCATACAACTGGCAATGTTTTGCAGGCATTTGGCATGCAGCCTGTCTAGGGGCAGAGGACTGCACAAATCAGTCCACTCAGCCCCTGCACAGTTCCATATGGAGGCCTTACTCTGCAAAGGTCTGACGTATGGATGAGAAGAGCAGCTCTCTGGTCTTTTATATCAGAGAGAAGATGAAAAATACTCAAAAAATTGGCCTCCAGATAAGTCTTCTAGCACAAAAGCCCCTTAGAGGTGCATAGCATATCCTTCAGCTGAGTCTTTTAGTGACTTCAGTCTCCTGATGGCTCTTAAAAGTGTCAAAAATTGTCACCATCTTTTTTTCCTCCAGGTCTTAGCAATGATACTTCAGCATTTTTCCTGGGAGAAGGTTCCTTCCTGACTGTGATTAGCAGCTAGAGCACTTTCTTTTTTTAATCCCATAAATTTGCCCAAAGATGTTACCTCTGAGGCTGAATCTGCTTCAGTTTTTTACAAAGGGGTATTGAATATGTTGCAATATGATATAGTAATTTTTCATTGAAAAGGTGTTTCATTATATAGCTCATCACATTACAATTTTAAGACTCCAGAATTAACAGTTTTCTGTGATACGTTAGTTTGCCTTCCCACTGCATAACTTTTAGAACACTACCTAGTAATATGGTGCTGTACTATCTGGCTGCCCCTGGATCTCTGTTTCACTCACGGAATGACTAGTTCTTAATTTTTTTTTCTTTCTTTTCCATTTCTAGTAAGGTCTGTTTTAATGCATACAGTTCTTATTTACTGAAATGTTTCCAAATCTTCCCTTCAGAACAGAAGTAGTAATTCTGCAACGTATCACTACCAAATTAGACATGTGCACACAATGAATATTCATTAATCCTCCTTTACAGCTCACTTGTGAAGGGATGTGTTTTTTCTGCTTGCACTTTCACCCAAACTGCATGGATGGCAATGTTGGGGATTTATTTGCTAGTTAGGGGTGCTGCCAGCCAGCACATAATTGGAAGTTTGATTTTTCAAAGTAATTGTTACTAATTTTTTTGTGATCAATCATCCATTAACTTTCTAGACCAAGCTGTGAATTTTTCCTCCCTAAAGCTGTATTTTAAAATAAATGTTTTACATGAATTATGATTCTTTCTATGCCCTCAAAAAAAGAAAAAAGGAAAAGAAAGAGAAAACCAAACCCTGAGTACCTCAACAACCCTGTATTCAAAAAGGTCCTTCATGGAGCCATGTTACAGCAGCTGAAGTTTGCCAAACTCCATAAGGGAATATATTGAGTTGTTCTGATGGAGACGGTGAGGGAAGTGAGACAAAGAAATTTCTAAGGTGACTTTTTGGAAAGTCCTCTTCATGATGTAAATGTCTCAGCTTAAACTGGAAGGTTTGTTTTTTTAAAGTTGGGGGTTTCTTGTTTGTTTGTTTGTTTGTTTGTTTTGTTTTGTTTTGTTTTCAAGTAGCTGTCAGTGTAATTCGGGTTCCTTTCCTTTGTTTCTTCTTTTCTTTCTAGCAAGTCTCTGTCCTTGTTTGTTTCTCCTTTTGCAGAATTTTGTCCTTTTGTCATGCTTCTCAGGTCACACTAACATCTTCACTAGTTGAGTCTGAGATGGTTTTTACCCAGCACAAGGAAGAGGTATTGGAGAATCTCAACTGATGAGCTAAAAAATTACAGCTAATCTGTCAAAAGCATCATAAGCCCCTACAACATCCTTTTCTCTAAACTGGAGAGAGATGTATTTGATGGGTGGACCATTAGATGGATTAGAAACAGGTTGGGTGTTTGCAGCCAGAGGGTGGTGCTCAATGACTCAGAGTCCTGATGGACATAAGTAACAAGTGGTGTCCCTCACAGGTCTGTATTGGAACCAGTGTTCCAGGACTTGGAACTAGATGACTTTAAAGTTCCCTTCAAAGCCAAGCCATTCTGTGAGTCCATGATTCTATGATTTACACCCTGGTCTAAACCAGCAGATTACCAGCTTGCGTCGGTTTGCAGATCGGATTTCAGCAGGGCTAGCTCTGGCCTAGATTTCCTACCAAAGAAAAATTTGATGAGAATAGATCAGGGACACACTCTAACAGGAAAAAATGCAAACCTACAAGTAGATTAAACATACTGCTCACATTTGCAGTGTCTTGGGCTATGGACAGGAAACAAGATATTGGATCACACCCACAGCAGAAAAGAATAGAAGTGAAGTGTGTTGACCCAGGCACAGAGCAGGCTTGTTAAAGCCTTCAGAGGATCCTCCTGCTCTACATATTATGCTGTTTGTTCTCTTTCTCTCCCTTTTCCCTGGAGGTAAAATATCATGGACAATGTTTTCTTATGCTCTGTGTTATCTAGGCTGTATGTTTCATTATTGATAATAAAGTCTATGAAGTACACCTTACATCTAGGATGGCTTGGGGTTTATTGGGTTTTTGTTTAGTTCATTGGTTCTTTTTTTTTTTTTTAATTTTCAGATCTAGGTTCCCAACCATCTTTTTAAGTATCTCATATCATAACTATGTCTTTCTCACAAACTATCTGCAGTACTACCTGCAGCTAAGAGAGATGGGTTAGAAAAATGAATTCACTGTGCAAGTTTGCCAGATGCACATCTGATGATCTAATTGTTCCCAGTTGAGAGCAGATTCATAAATCAGGCATTTCAGAAACTTTTCCAAACCAAGGACAAATTACAAAGCAAGCACTTCTCTCCTACCATGTACCCTATGTACCATATACTGGTAGTGGCAATGGCTACATATGAGGAAAGGCATAACCATTTCCTCTTGTTGATGATGGGTTCCCTAACTCCTACAGATATTTTGCCACTTGCCTACTGAACTAACTACTGCCAAAGTACTGGTTATTCACCTTACTGTTATGTGTTGCCTTTCCAACTGCAAGAACTTTGGGGCAAGACTGTGACTTTCTCTGCATATTTTCAACTCCTGTACTTTGGTGCTCTGAATTCATTAGTGTCTGTGTGATACCACAGCTTGTCACTGTGGACATAAACACCACCAGGGTTCATGATGACTATACTTGAATTGTGCAGGGTTAAAAACTCAGAAATTGAAGTTTGGTGTAATCCTGGGAATCAAGGTGCCTGGGAGGAGGTAGGTTTGGAGCTGAATTACTTTGAATTTGTTTCATTTTAGAACACAGCTATTTTGGCCAATACTGTCAATTGACAACTTTATGGTAAATACTACAGGTTCTGGTCATGTAAATTTAAAATAATACCTATACTAGAGATTAATGCTTATCTCTCCATAAAAACAACAAGCTTATGATTGTTTGGCATGGAGACTGAAGCCCCCAAGACCATTGAAGGAAGCGAGTCAGGATCTCTGGAGTAAATCTCAGGGCCAGGAGTTGGATCCTTGTGGGTCCCTTCCAACTCAAAATATTCTAGTCTTGTCTAGTCTATAAAAATCATCTATGCAGAAAGCATCTCCTGACCAATGAATTTATTTAGTGTGTGAATATTTTAAACATCAATGTAAGGTATCACACTACTAAAAGCTTCCTGTGTTTCCTATACCTTTCCATGCAGATACATTTATTTAGCAAAGAACTGGAATGTGTCCTCCACAATCATCTTTGATCCTGTAATATATTAAATCAGTCGTAACAGTGCAAAAACTGAAGGCCCATACTTGACCCAGTGATTTTTAGACAAATCCCAAAGGGTCCTGAACGGGAGCTCAGTCATTCAGAGATCTTCATAGAGGTGCTGGAGAAAGAAACACATCTCTTGAGGGCAATTAAGTCCACTGAAGAGCTGTTCTGTCCCCCAGAGAAAAATAGTAGGTGTTTGGCACACATTTTTTAACTCGTCCTTTAATTTGGTAAACTGAGGCCAAATCTCTGCTCTGTAAGCCCTGAAGGGGTCATGCATGACATGAGGAATGTTCTACAATCTCGTTTCCATTTAGAAATGGACTATTTCATCCAGAAATTGTGGCAGCCAGAAGGTATATGTCACAGCTTATTTTCACAAATACAAATATACACCTTCCCTAATATTCCTTCAGTTTTTGATGACACTTGCTTGATTGTTTAATTAATTTTGCATTATTTTTCTGTTGTTTTTTTTTTAAAGAACTCTCCTTCTAACATGATCAGTCCTGTGAATTCTGAACTTATTATAAGATAAAACAATGAAAAAAACCCCAGAACTTAAACAAGACTGTGCCTCTCACTAAAAAACTGCAAATCTCTCACCAGAAAGTGCCTGACCAGAGGATATATCACAATTTCTCTATTCTACCTCTGTGTTACAATCAATCAGCTATTCTGAAGTCCACCTTAGAGTTTTACTACAGGAATTGATTTTGAGATGTGAATTATGTAGAAATGGCTTCCATGACTTTATTAAAAACCACATAGATTGGATGCTTTCCCTGCAGTCATTTATCCTGGCATCTACTC
>JAWWLV010000144.1:16638287-16652842 GCA_035041135.1 Platyrinchus mystaceus
AAATGGCTTCCATGACTTTATTAAAAACCACATAGATTGGATGCTTTCCCTGCAGTCATTTATCCTGGCATCTACTCAGAAAAGCAGCTCTGTTTGCTTTTTTGTTTGCACAATTTTTGAAGATTGCCCTAATTTTTCTTTCCTTTTCATGATTTCCACTAAATATCTAACAGCCTTTATTAAATGCCACCACTCCAAGGCTATACCTGATCATCTCCAGATCTGCTGGCTTTAATTCCAAGTTATTGGAATTAATTTAGACTCGATGTGTTTCATCTATCAGTTAGAGCACTGACTCAGCTTGAAAGGCTGTTAACCAATGGATAAAATAGTTTTGAGTGCCAACATAACTTACGAACTTGCGTCCTATCCACAAACTGAAGTTCACTTCTGAGGTACTTTGATGCTTCTGAAATACTATTGATCTCACTCAGCCAATACATGCAACTTCACACCAGGTGATATAAATCACAGAATGGTGTGCTTCTTCAGATTTAGCTGTAGCACAGTCATTTCCTTATCTCCAAAATGCTGATCAAAAGGAAGAATAGATATATGCTGCAACTGGCACTCTGACTTATGCTATGTGAAGTAAATACTTAAGTTTGAACACAGTCACTTTGAACCCAGTGAGCTGGAATGAGAGAGGTTGAATGTACCAGGTGAAAAAAAATTGTATCTTATTTCCAGCAAATCATTCTTTAAGCCTGATGAAATTTATTTTCATCTCCATGCTTTTCATACTGCCCTCTGCCCCTAAAAATCTTCTGCTCTCAGACTACTGTCTCTGCTGAGATGAAAAATAACTTTATTTATTTTTGGTACCATAAGCTGTTCCTGAGTTATTCTCCATTTTAATGGCAATGAGTAGACATTGTTGACTTCGGACATTGAACAAAATAATTTAACCATAATAGCACCACTAAACTTAACATAATTATGTCATGTTAAATTAATAATGTCATTATAGTCTGTTGTCATCGTATTATAATTCAGGCTGTAAGGATTGCTCTGTCCTGCACATAGCAAAAGCAAAATAAAAATAAATACAAAAATAATTTGCAAACTCTTCATAGCACCAAGGGCAGATCACTAACAACTAACAATTATATCTTTTCAAATGAGATTTTAAATGAGAACCTGCAGCAGGACTAGAAACATTGCTACAGCACCAAGGCAGAAACAGAGAAGTCATGGCTTCAGTGGCTCAGACCACCTGTTAACATAGGCAGTCTCATATAATACATGTCAAGTGACAAAATGTTTTGTACCTTCCTCTGCAGCCCCAAGGATAAATTCCCTTTACTTGATTCATAAAAAATTAAGCAGATGGATCCAATCTCACAATCTCACAATTGTCTTCTCTGCTTGGGAGTCCAGTGACATACATAACAAACGACTCAGGTGAGGGAGTGAAGCTATTAATTTTAAACACCTTCCTCTCCAAAATTTGCAGTTCAAATGTTTAAAAAGCACCTTCCTGCTGCTTGTAGGGTAACATCAGCGACATAACTCAGAAAGAGGCAGAAGAACTGCCTTCTATATTAATAAAATGCTTACCATTCCTCAGTACAGCATGACAGTAGCTATCCTAACTATTTTTTAAATGTAATGGTCAACTGTAAGTAATGTAATATGTAAAGAAACATACAGAAGCAAAATCCTGCATATTTGCTTGAAGTGTGACTACTGTTTTCTTATTGTCTGCTTATAGCACAATTTAAATTCTGAGACAAATGGAACAAAAATGTCCTCTGCAATATAAGCTCGAGGCTAAATGACATTGACAAGGTGTGGAGGGCTGGAAAGTCTTCTGGTGAAGCCAGCCTGCACTGACTGGTGTCATGACCCAAAACAAGAGGAGACATTTGTGGCAGGATATGCCAATTCACACAGATTATACTCAGGGTCCCAGGGCCCATTGCTAACTGTTTCTTTCTCTCTTTTATGAATAAACCAACAGACTTCACTTGGTCTGTGTCATATTTTGTGGTCAAAACACTGGCACAGACTTTTTCATGTTTTTCCCACACCAACTCCTACCAGCCAGCTGGCCCTGAGTAGGGTTTGCAGCAGGGCTCAGGGTGCCTATGAAGGTCTGGGCCCCTGGTCCACAAAGATGTATGAGTAGGAAAGTCTTGTCTTTCCTGTCCATTGAGACATTTGGCCTGATTCACAGCTTCTTAGCATTACTTGGAGAAGGGAGCAAAGGCAAGCTGGTTCCCAGTACTGGAAGGTGGTGTTTCACCAAGATCTACTGTATACTCTTAATAGGCCAAACAGGCAGTTACTCTTAAAGACATCTTGAACTCTGAACAACTGCCTTAAATTGGGGTCCCAACATAGAGTCATAGAATCTTAGAATGGTTAGGGTTGGAAGGGACTTTAAAGATTATCTAATTCCAAAACCTCTGCCATGGGCAGGGATGCTACTCACTAGATCCAACCTGGCCTTGAACACTTCCAGGGATGGGGCATCCATATCTTCTCTGGGCAACATGTTCCAGTGCTCCACCACTCTCCAAATAAAGAATTTCTTCCTAACATCTAATCTAAACCTGCCCTTTTTCAGTTTAAAACCATTGCCCGTTGTTCTGTCACTATCTACCTGTATAAAAAACCCCTTCCCTTCTTTTTATAAGCCCTCTTAAGGTACTAGAAGGCTGCAATATGGTCTCCCTGAGCCCTTCTCTTCTCCATGCTGAACAACCAGCCTGTCTTTATAGGAAAGGTTCTCCAGGTCCTCTCATTAACTTTGTGGCTCTCTTCTGGACCCAGTCTAACAGGTCCACATCTTCCTTGTGTTAAGGATCCCAGACCTGAACAGGTGGGGTCTCACAGGGGCATAGTAGAGAGGAGCAGAATCACCTCCTGCAATCTGCTGGCCACATCTCCTGCAGTCTGCTGGCCACTCCTCTCTTGATGCAGTCCAGGATGCAGTTCGTCTTCTGGGCTACAAGCGTACACTGGTGGCTTATGTCCAGATTCTCACCCACAAGAATCCCCAAGTCCTTTTCTACAGGGAGAAGGCCTCAATGACCTCCCAGTCTGTGCTCATATCTGGAATTGCCCTGACCCAGGGGCAGCACCTTACACTTGAATTTGTTGAACTTCATGAGGTTCTCATGGGTCAACTTCTTATGTTTGTTCAGGTCCTTCTGGATGGCATCCCATCCTTCTGTTGTGTCAACTGTACCACTAGACTTCATGTCATCACCAAATTTGCTGAGGGTGCACTCAATCTCTCTGTTTGGGTCATTGATGAAGATATTGAAGAGCACTGGTAGAAAGACCCAAGACAGAGTCCGGAGGGACACCACTCATCATCAGTCTCCACCTGGACATAGAGCCATTGACCACAACTAGAGAGGTCTGTGTCCATCCAGCCAATTCCTTATCTACCGAACAGTCCATCCATCAAATCCATGTCTCTCTAATTTGGAGATAAGGATGTCATGTGGGACTGTATTGAAGGCCTTACAGAAGTTGAGATAGATGACATCTGTTGGTCTACCATTGTCAACTGATGCCATCACTCCATCATAGAAGGCCACCAGATTGGTAAGGCATGATTTACCTTTAGTAAAACTGTAATGGCTATCTTGGATCACCTCTTTGTCTTTTATGTTCCCTAGGATATCTTCTTAGAGGATCTGTTCCATAATCTTCACACACACAGAAGTGAAGCTTACCAGTTTGTAGTTCACTAAATCTTCCTTTCTCTTCTTTTTAAAAATAGGTGTGATATTTCCTTTTTTTTTCTGTCCTTGGGGACTTTGCCACCACTGTGACTTTTCAAATATAATGAAGAGAGGCTTGGCAGCTCCAATTCCTTCAGGACCCTGGGATGCATATCATCAGGTCCCATGGACTTGTGGCTATTCAACTTCATCAAGTGATTCTGAACCTGCTTTTCACTCATAATGGGAGAGACTTCTCTCCCCACACACACACACAGAGGGTCAGAGACTGGAAAGAAGTGGAGAGCCTGACTGCCAGTGAAGATTGAGGCAAAGAACTCAACATCAACTTACATCCCACATTATGCTCCACAGATAGCTGTGGATTAAGTCTTTGTCCTTTTTCATCTCCATAAGAACTGTTGGCAGTTGAGTATTCCATATACTTTGAAAAAGAACAGCCGCTGTCCAAACACTTTCATACACAGTTGCTCCCCTGTCTATTGGAAACAAAACGTGGCTGTGGTCTGGCAACCAGATGAACACAATGGGGCTTGGAGATGCTCACACTTGGGAGTTGAGTCCTATGGATTTTTTCCATTTATGGGACTTGATGTTTTCAGGGGGTGGAGACAATCCAGCCACGATGGATTTTATTTATGAATTCATAGTTGTTAAAGAAACTTTCTGAGCTTTACAAGGTTTTACAGTTTGAAAATATTTAGCAAAACCTTCTCAATTAGCAAATTGAAGAGGCCAATTGGAAAACAAATTGAAGTGATAATGCCTATGAAGTTGTGTATCAACACTGAGTGGATATTTGTATGATGTTGACATGATTTCCACTGGACAATGGCCATATCTTGACATGCTCTAAAGAGTTTATCCGTCTTTTGGACATCTTGGGGGATCTACATGTTCAGGAGAAGGCAATCACAATGAAACTGTGTGTGGCTTTATCACTTTGCAAGGAGACTTTTAGCACCTGGTAGGTTCAAACTATCAGCAAGGGAAAGGATATTCCTGACAGGTCACAAATCAAATGAAAGATTTATAGAGACACAACTGAAGGGTTGTACTTGTGAAGGAAGGAGGATAATTTTTTTATTGCTTCAAGGAAACATTTTCACGGAAATGAATTATCCTCATGAGAATCAGAGTGATTTAGCTAAGAATTTGAGTACTCTGCAAGTGATCTTTTCTTGCAGTATTAAGAATAAATGTTCCCTGGCCTCTGGCTCGAGAAGAGATGACTGTGACACAAGTCCTGCACAGGGCAACACAGAGAAGGAATGTGAGTAGAGTCCAATATGAGACTCTGACCCTGGGTGGACATAAGCTTACATACCACCACTGTTTTCACCCTCCCATAGCAGAGACAGGTTCTTCCTGCAGCTCAGTTAATCCCAAAGCAAGCCACCTGTATGCACAAGAGGAGTGTCCTCTGTGTGCTCTTGGGCAACTATCCTGAAGAAAAACAGAGTAAAAGGAAAAAAGCCCAAACCCATCAATCCCAACATATTTACTTCTCAGTGGAGCTAGTTGGAAGTTTTTCCCGTCACACGCAATTTTCTCATCCAGTACAGTCTTGCCAGACCTTAAGATTCAAGTTGAAACAGTTGGATACAAGTAATCTGAGAGGTTCTCTAGGGCACATATGCTTCAGATACACTCCAGAAAACTAGATGCTTGCCACATATTTGCCCTGTGTCTTCTATTGAAGTCCTGCGCTTTGTGCCCTGTATTTCTCACAGGTTGATCAGGCCATGAGCTCTTGCAGGCTACATGGTTGCTGTTGGAGTAAGTAATGTTGCTCCATGATGTTTTAAATCAGCACAGGTCAAGGCTGGTAACATGACTGGAAGGAGTATAGTAGGTTTGCTCTGCAACACAGCGTGTCATGTTAGGGCTTTTTAAGATGAAGTCAAGCAGATAGCACATTAGATTTTGAACGTCACATTTCACCAAAATGTACCCAGCTGCAAAACAGTTTCAAACCCCTAGATGTATTATTAACATGCAGACAGCAGATTTCCTCCGATAAAACGATGTATTTTCCTTCCCTCTTAAATGAAGTATAATCCAGAAGGTATAATCGCATTAGATGTGAAGTAAACTTGGAGCTGAGGGTCATAAAGCAATAAATAACTCAGCCTTCAGCCTCATGGTTTATTAATTCACAAGCTGTTTATCCCCCACCTCCCACTATATACTCTGCATAAGATGCAATTACTGCTGAATTATCCGTTTTGCGCATGTACACAGACTTAGATGTCTCATCAGACCAAAAACACATCCGTGACAAAGATACAGCAATCTTAATAAGATGACTTTGTTGTCTTTGTTTTAGAAGTGTAATAAATTCACCTGAGCCTTATACAACCCTCACCCAGCGTATTCACTTGGTGATCACAATTACAATATTATTGTCATTGCTTTGACTACTTAGGACATGCTAACCTGGGTTAAGCAGATTGTGTTTGGAATTAGGCATTTTCTGCCTAGAGAAGGGATGCATCTCTGAGCAAACTGCAGGCTGAAACAAAATTGTTGAAGTCAATCTAGGTACAGTTTTCAGAAAAAGCTATCATTAAAGGAAATTCAGAGTGTGCCACTTGTGGGTACAGAGCTTTTTGAGTCATTGGGGCACGAACAGTGGACTTGGTTCCATGTTTGCTTTGAATTTCTGGTCTTGAATCTCAAGAGAATCTATGGAACTGAGGAGCTGAATATACCTATGTAATGAAAGAATATACATCTGTAAAACTATCAGCCAAGCTGATTGCAAGAAACACCATAGCACTGAGAGCAGCACCAGCAACAGAAGCAGCAAGCAGCGGCAAGAGGACACAGGAGGATATTTTTGGACAAGGAAAGGCTTGACTGAAGAGGGGGCACTCCCTGAGCAAATGAGATCCACTGATTGGAAGAAACAGAAGGAGGCAGAGCCTGCACTGGCAGCACAGGATATTAGATCAGGCTAAAACAGTCAGCCCAGATGACTGCAACAGGCAAGCACATCTATTTTGCAATGGGCAGGCACCCAGCACTGGGCAGAATTAGTGACCACCCAGCAAAAGGTGGTGTCCTCTGCCTCTCCTGAGCTTTTAGCAATTGGTTAAACCAATGCAGCCACACAGACAGAGCTGCTGTTCAAGCCTGTGGCCATCCAGGTTCTGGTTGTGGGATGTATGAAGGGATGTTCCTAGAGGCGGAAAGTGATTGCAAGCAAGCCAGTGGGATGTGTGGCCAGACTGATGAACTGTTCTGTTTGGTGGCTGATCTGCAGGAGAAGGTCGGCAGACTGAGGAGAATTTGAGAGTCTGTGAGAGGGATTGACCAGTGGTACTGTACTCTGCCATCTATGATGCATGGGAGCCAACTCAGTGTGGCCACTATGGAGACAGGTCCAGGATCTGCTTTGTGCCAGGGGGAAGGCAGCTTTATGAGGGATAAAAACAGGTGGAAGAAGATTACAGCACAGAGCAGAAAGGGGAACCCGTGCATACCTTCTAAGATACCATTACAGAATAGGTATGAGGCTCTGGGTACATTAGACAGAGTGCATAATGAGATCTTCTCATTTATTCAATTAAAATAAGTTTAATATATCTGACAATTGAAAAAAAAGACTCCACCACCCTATCCCTTCTACAAGAACCCAGTATATGCATTTTTGCATTTTTACAGTCTTTTCTGTGGCAAACTTCTGTTATAGAAAAGATGAAACCTAAAATACACATAAGCCCAATAGCTGACATCAGATCAAGCACTGAGAGCTCTCCTACTCTTGACTGTATTTATCTTTGTGTTCGAGTTGCATTCAATAATGATAATGACTAACAGATTTACAGCTGAGATTGTGTGACAGATAATATAACTTTCAGTTTGTCATCTTGACAATGCATGGCAGTGAAAGCAGCTGTTATGCACTGTAATGCATTGCTTGCTCTGTCTTTTTTATTATAAGCCATGCACAAACTATGAGCATTTTTACAGATATAAACATTTCTACTTATGAAACTTGTATGACAGCCCATAGCAGGGGGCCAAGCCCAAGAAGAGGCAGGTGCTATATCTGTTGATGGATTTCAGATCTAAAGAAATGAAAGAGCAGATTGCAGAAGAGTCTTTCTTTGTGTCATCTGTTCGGTTGCATAGCAGGGGCAACCTGAGACTGAGGACAGAGCCACTTGAGATAATGTGTAAACAGTTTGTAACAGTGACAGCATAATCAATAGCCTAAGGGTGGATTCATACAGCTGGTTACCCTGCATCTGCTCAAAGCATGGAGTGAATGATGGAGACTTCTTTCACCACTGTTATCCATTCACACGTCTCCATTATGGCTGGATAGCAGGTGTAAAAGTTATTTTATGGGAAGGTGAAAGAAAAAGATGGGGGAATAGCTGCAAGGACTTGGCTACAAAAGAAATCAGAACAAGTAAATGTCACCTTGTGAAGTAAAGTTGTCACTCACACAGGTTGAATTCAAGAAAGCTGCCACTTGTCCTGCTAAATCACACGTATAAAAGACAGCATGCTTTAGACAGTCCATACACTGAGTCATGCATATGTTAAGCATGGCTGAGTGAGTGGAAGAAAGGAGTGACAAGTGTGGTACCCAACTGCTGCATGACCAAGCAGAGCCATTGTTTCTTGCGATGAAGAACTGTTATGAAAGCACAAAATCTATAATTGAATACATCATGCTAAAGATGTATTGAGGTCAATGAACTTTATTAAAAAAATTGATTATGCTTGCTACTTTCTCAATTACTTGCTATGCACTTCAAACCTTGCTTTTGTATTTCTCTTTTTCTTAAGGAGTAGCATTTCATGCAACCAGATCACAACTTCTTAGGCAGACCTGTGATATAGACTTATTTTATAAACCCCTTTGGACCTCAAGTATTGATTTTTATGCCTCATCCAAAGTATTGACTTTGTATGTTCAATGTCACCTGTACTACAAAATAATCAAATATTTAAATAGCCACGTTATTGCTAGAACTGTGGTGTGTTCCTCCAAGCTTAAGTGTGAATATTTGTCAGTGGTCAGAGCCTATTTCTACATAGAAGCAGTCCCAGCACTGGAAAAATGCTTAGTGAGATTGATCTGTAACCAGCAAAATTTTGCATCTCCCCACTGTGGGGAACGGAAGGAAAGGATATGTATGAAAATAAATAAGAAATAAATGAATGTGCAATTTTACCTCCACAGTTTCATTTGAAACTGAGATAGGTTTCCATCCAAGTCTCAGACATTAGAAATTCTATACCCAATAAAATATATTTTTAATATATTCATGCTATCTAGAAAAATTGCTTCCAAATCCTCATACTGAAAAAATCACCCATTACGAGTCTAAGGTCATTCCATTCCAATGAGATTTATGACACTTTTTTTTTTTTTTTTTTTTTTTTTTTTTTTTAAGAACAATTTTAATGCACTGGAACAGATTATGAAGAGGAGAGATGATTATTTAAGCCACTGAAACCTTCAGTTCAGGATTGGGTTAACTTTTGTGAAGATATTCCAATAAGTCAGGACACTTCATGCAAAAGCACTTTGGTCAAGTTCTCAGGATCTAGTGCAGTCCTCCTATGTCATCCCCTCCTGCCAAAGGGAAATACCATTCTGAATTTACACATCATTCACAGCAAGTACAGAGCTCCAAATGCTTTTAAACACTAAACCAAGCTCACATACACTGCTTGAAGCTTATTAGAGCCTCTTTCCAGCTGTGCTATGCTGATCTATGGAAAGGGTGAAGAAGAGCAGCAGACCAAAACAAATCAGTGCCCAGGCTTTTAATTTTCTCTCTGTGATGAAATGAGATAGTTTCCTATGGAGAAGCAGTTCTGATAAAAGGTGTTCTTGTCTTGTGAGGTCAACAAGGCCAGCAAAGGTGACACCATTATTCTTTTCCTGGAGGGAAAAACCTCTTTTAAGGCTCCAGTTGGGACAGGTTGGAAGAAAAATTTTCTGATAGGGCGGTATTCAAACTCTCTGAAATGTCTGTGCTAATCCAAAAGCTGGAGGAGGGCCAGACTGATCAGCAAAGCCAATGACTGGGGGTCTGCAGACACAGCTTAGGACCTCAATGCCAAGTCCACAACTGTGCCCACCCTGATGTCTCTGAACTGCACTGCGCTGCACAGAATGTCTTTGTAGAAAGGGAGCAGCTTCCACAAAAGGCTTGATGGTGCATGAGAAAGAACAGTTTTGACTGAAGTCCTAACATGAGTGAAGACCCCTGAGAATGCATAACTGCACAGACAGAGAAGAGGCATAGGGTTACTATGCTGAGTAACTGAGTGACTTTTTCACACTTTACTGGCAGCTGGCAAGATGTGGCCCTTAGTGTTATGGTCTAGTTGACATGCTGGTGTTCAAAGGTTGGACTCAATAGTCTTGGAGGCCTTTTTCAACCTTAATGGTACTATGATTCTAAGTTTGTTTGCCTTTCCCATTGCTGAGACATGGATAAGCTGTCGTCTTGGGCTGTGACTCAAACTGTTTGACAGAGGACTGTCTCCATTCTTCAGAATGGACAGATGTGTCTGCTGAGAAACTAGATGGAGACACTAAAGGGATGTGACAAAAGTCCTTAAGGTGAAATGTTAGTGCATTAAATCCCAGCTATGTTGAATGCCACAGCAATCCCTTTGTCAGTTGGTACTTTGTACAAATCTTTCACAGCTGAATTTATGGTCACAATTTATATGACCACAGAGAAGACGGAAGTATTAATAAATTCCAAAGAGATTTTAGTCACAAGACTACCATGCTAATACAGATTATTAAAAATTCAAGGCAAGGGGCAAATATGTTATCCATGAAGACTGGTTTGGCTTTTTTTACTAGCTGTGACATTTTGAGTCATTGAAAGGATTTAGACAATAATTGCAAATATGAATCACAATCCAAACTCAATTTCCTATAACGAAAAACAGTTTTATGCAGTGTAATATTGCATGGGTAAGATAATCACCTAAGAACCAGTAAAACAATAATCTGTAAAGCTGTACAGCTAGAGAAGCATAAAGATTGAATACCATTTTATGTGCTTTAGAAAATGATGACTCAATGTCTGGTATATATCATGTGATTAAAATAAAACACAGAGACTGCTTCAGAGAATTTGTGGGTGCTGTTCAAAAAGTGCTGCTATGTGTTAGGGGAAAAGTCAGTATAAATTATTTCACTGACATAGCCCTGGGAAATTTGCAGAATTCACAGAGTTCTGCAGCTACAAGTCATGGCAAATAAGCCTTTCAAAACCTCTCTTTTACCTGTCACCATTATTTTCTCTTTTATTAACTCTTTATATACAGGAAATGAAGTAAGAGGCCAGGATAATACCCAAACAAGTGCTCTAAAACTATTATCATTACCAATAACAAATACCCTGTATATAAATATTACATGGTGCTTTTATATGAGTAATGACAATTCTACTGACATCATTTGAAGATAGCAAAGGAAAAAATAGAAGAGATAGATCTTTAGCCTAGAGAAAAGAAAGCTGTGGCCTTATAGCAACTTTCCAGCCCTAAAGCGGACCTTACAGGAAAGATGGGGAGGGACATTTGATCAGGTAGTACAGTGATAGGATGAGGGCTAATGGATTTAAACTGAAAAAAGGTAGATTTAGATTGGATGTTTGGAAGAAATTTTTTACTTTGAATGTGGTGAGACACTGGAACAGGTTTCCCACAGAAATTGTGGATGCTCCATGACTGGAAGTGTTCAAGGGCAGGTTAGGTGGGGCTCTGGGAAACCTGGTCTAGAGGAACATGTCCCTGCCCGTGGTGGGGAGTTTAAAACGAGATGAACTTTAAGGTTCTTTCCAACCCAAATCATTCTGTGGTTCTATGGTTCTGTGGCCTGAATTAAGCTGTGAAACATAGCTTGCCAAAGAATGTTGCAGAAGCTAAAGGTGTGTGTGGATTCAAGAAGCAATTAGACAAATCCAAGGAAGCAAAGCCCATAAAAGCCATTAAGTGCAAAGACACTATTTCTTCCAGGATACACATCAGACATTGACGAGGAGCCAAGAGAGAATTTTGGGGGGCCCTTATTTAAAAGAAGGTGTAAAAACAAAACTGAAAGGAAAGAAGTCTTTAGAAAGAAAGAGCCTGTCCTCCAGTTAGGAACTGCAAGTTCATATCTGGGCTTGCCAATAGAGAAGTGGCCATTCCTGAAATGCTGGTGCTCTTTTTCTTAAATTACTGCCTGAAGTCACTTCATCATTATGCAAAGGAGAACAGGCATGTGGTGTTGCTGTTGTCAACCCTACCATGCTCCTTATAACATTCAGTAATACTTGTATCTCTGTTAAAAACAAGTGCACATGATTGTAGGCAACGCTTCCCAGAAAGTTCCTTCTAAAGCAAACATGGGTCACTATTAGCAAGAAATATGACAGTCTCCAATTCCCCAATAAAATCCCTCAGGAAATCTGTGACAGACCAAGAATCTGAATCCGCAATCCTGAAACTGGTCTTCTTTACATGTAAGACACTTCTTCTTTTAACACCCTTCTTTGTGCCACAGAAGCTGGAGAAAAAAAAGGATGGAAAATACATCATTAGAATTTACACTGATCTTGAAAGTTGTTATAAAAAAAGCAAAACCCAAACAGAAGTAGAACTCTCAGACTCATCTGTCAGTGTTGAACATCTCAGTGTTGAACAGATGGCTACAGCACAAGAAACTTATCACACTGTTTTATTAGTAAATTGAAAGGCATTTGGATAGCAATCACCATAATCATCATTTTCACAAGCCCTAGAAATTGTAATAAGCTTTCAAAGAGCAGTTGACTTTACAACATAATTGAGAATGGATATATTTAGCTTTTCCACCCAAAAGCTAGAATGTCACTGAATCTTTAACAAGGAGTTTGACTACAGATAAACAGGCCATTCAAAACAGACATTCATTCAGAGAAAATTTCACCTTTCATTCCTCTCATAAATCCCTGAAGTTATTAATGCCTCTAAGAAGAAATTATTTTATCCTTGGCTAAAAAAAAGGCAGTTACTTTTCTGTTATTTTTTTATTTATTTTATTTATTTTTAATTTTCATTTTATTTTGTGTCCAGAAAACCTGCTATCTCACTCCAAAGGACAGATTTTTTTGTCTGTTCACAATTTTATTTAAATTTACATCGAGTGTTTCAGAATTTTTCCCAGAACAGCAGCTTGGCCTCAAACCAGCAGGTGGAGCCAAATCTGCTTCCTATACGGTAAAATTAGCTCTTGTTCCGAGCGTTGAAGGCATCTCCATCATGTAAGTATTTTTCAGCTGGACAAAAACCACCTGGCTTTTCCTGCAGAACCTTCGATCATATCTCACCATTATCACTTCCACTGTATTTAACTGTGGCAGAAACGTATTTCTGCAGGAAACAGGCTAAGTATTTCACAGCAACAAATATGCCAAATGCCTCTGCAAGAGCTCAGCTAAGAACTCAGTGCCAGAACTGAATACCCATCCTGCTGATATGCATATGGCATCAAATCATGCAGGCAGCCTAGCAGGATTTAAAAGCCGTGGAGAGATGAGGTTTTATGCACACTGCTACTCTGCTCTGTACCAGTGCACACACAGAGGCAAGATCCACAAGATACATGAAGGAGTATTTTTTGAGGTTTATTACAACTTTCCCTGCTCAGATCCCATCTCCTCACAGGCCTTGCTAATGCTGGTCACCTCTGAGCAGGCTGAAGCATCTGCCCGACTTTGACAAACCACCTGCATGTGCAGGTGTTCCCCTCTCTGCCCTAAGCAGGAGCAAACACATACAGATTGTTAGTCTGAAAAGCAGCACGAATCATGTGCAGATGCAGAGAAGCAGGGGGACTTGCCCATGCTGTCTCTTGACACACAGAGGCCAGGAATCACAGCTTTCTGACCTGTATGAAAGAAAGCAAGGGTGGATTCTCAATGCCAGCAAAGCAGTGGGGGTCAAGATTCAAAGCTGTTCCTAACAAAATTCAGAGCCGTTGAAGCTTTGCACAAGAAAGCAAGTAAAAGTTGAGAGAGACAGAGAAACTTGTACAATGAGATTATGCCATCTCTGCCAGCAATGACATCTCTCCCATATTCCCATAAGAGTTTATATTTATGGGCCCAAAATGGAGTGGTAATTGCTTCAGTTCTTCCAAAGGGAGAGAAGGTATGATGGGGAGCACATGGGGTTTTGGTCACCATTTCACCAATTCAGCCCTTTAATAATGTCCAGACAGGAACAGGCAATGCAGAAAGGCATGGGTAATTTGTGGTGGGTTGCCATTCCTGAGAGGGTTTGGAGTGAGACCACAAGCTTGTTCTATACAGGTCTGTGATCAGGTCTCAGATTGTGATTGCTTCTGCTTTGGGCTCAAGTCTGTCAGTGGGTCCCACTAAGCCAGCCTTGACTTCCCAGTCTAACTCCACCCATATCACTGGAGCTCACAGAAAACTGCCTAAAGCCCAGTTTTGGAGTAGAAACATCTTACCATGCAATGAGACAGGTGAGTCTCTGGTGCAGGGTCACAATGAGTTCAAGATTCAAAGAGTAGATTGAACTTTCAGGAGAGCCTGAGTTAGAGCCTTTGATACTACTCAGTTTTTGGGAAGGGACAGAAAAATCTGGTTTAAGGCATAAACTATTCACTCAGTATAGCAACGATGGAAGCCCTTTGAGAACATAGGCAGGGTTTCTTCAAATAGTCTCTAAACTGGATAAAATTAGCGGTCAGGCAGTTGTACTAGAACATTTTGTAGGCCCCTTCCAACTATCCTATTTCTATTCTATTCTATTCTATTCTATTCTATTCTATTCTATTCTATTCTATTCTATTCTATTCTATTCTATTCT